>OY856187.1:253396230-253464181 GCA_963693315.1 Diogma glabrata | reverse complement strand
AACGGCCGTTATAACGGATCTAAAAAACAGAGTTTTTTTCTAGTACAAAGCTTTTAGTTTCTTAACCATGTGTTGGATTGGGCTGATTTACGAACTTGTCCAAGATATTAATAAAACGCACATTTTTAAAAAAGGTTTTTTGATCTGGCCTTATAAATGCGACCGTGAGAGTGCCGGTTGTTTTAAAAAAAAAAATTTTTTTGCAAACTTTTTTGTTGGAGCCGCTCACTCAGGAACTTCTAACTGTAGAGGTCTATTTTTAAAACAAATTGATAAAAAAGATTCCAAAGATTCTAAATTTGTTAATTTTTTTGAAATATTAGTATCCAAACGGCCGTTATAACGGTTTTAAAAAATCAATTTTTTTCAGAAAAAAGCCTCTAGTTTCTTAACCACGTGTTGGATTTTGCTGATTCACGAAATTGTCCAAGATATTATTAAAACACACAAGTACAGAAAATTTTTTTGATCTAGCTCAACAAATGCGACCGTGAGAGTGCCGGTCGTTTTCGTTATATCTCATATCGTTTATATATATATATATATATATATATATATATATATATATATATATATATATATATATATATATATATATATATATATATATATATATATATATATATATATATATATATATATATATATATATATATATATATATATATATATATATATATATATATATATAAATTTTTTTTTTTTTGTTTTTTTGTCTCCGCTTATCATATATAGTCGTTTGGCACAAAAATTTTTCCGAAATTCCGAGATGAAGCCCATTGCAATAGGTAGATTTTTATATGAAATCTACCTAATATGGATAGTTCATAAGCAAACTTTCAGATGGTGGCGTAAATTAATTAATTTACTGTCAAACCTGCTTTATCGACTTTTCAATCATCCATGTAGGGCCCATATAGACTATCATATGTTATTGAGCGATTATTTTGTTCCGGTATTTGCTGCAATGGCACTGCAAAAGGGGGAAAAGAAACGAAATTCAATAAAATTTATATGGGATTTCATACAAAACACAACTTGAATACTTTTAAAAATTATCTATGAAATTTCTCATTTTGCTACAATTAAATAATTTAAATTTCTTTTGGCGCTGCAAAAGGGGGAAAAGAGAATAAATTCAATAAAATTTATATAGGATTTCATTCAAAACACAACTTGAATAATTTTAAAAATTATCTATGAAAGTTCTCATTTTACTACAATTAAATAATTTAAGTTTCTTTATGTACTATTACTGACAATTACTGACAATATTGAGCATCTTATCTTATCTTATATATATAAAAATCACGTGTCACGATGTTTGTCCGCGATGAACTCCGCAACAATGTAACCAATCTTAATGAAATTTTATACAATGTGTGTATGATGGTCCAGCTTGAGAGATAGGATAGTTATTATCTTGATTAAATCCCTAGATAAATATGAATGGTTTATATGCCAACTTTCAGATGGCAGCGTAAATCAATTTATTCAATTGATAGTAAACTTGAACTTCGTGTAAGGCCATTATTAGACGATCATGCAGCCGGTAAGTAATTACTTACCAGTAAAGGAGACCTCAGGGTGTGAATAAAAACGATTATTAGTTAAATAATTGTGTACGTCTATTCACTAGCTTCAAATTTAAATAACATTCATTTAAAAATATTGCAGTTAAAAGATTTAAAAAAAGCAATTAATTTTGAAAATATATTCAATGAAATTTAGTTTTGCAACAAAAAAAGCTATAGTATTATGATGAAACGCAAAGCTTACTATTTTGAAATGACATTTTAAGAAATTTTCTTTAAAACATTCAAACTTGAATTTTGTGAATGAATTTTATTATTTAAATAGTTTTAATTGAATTTTTATTAATCGTGTAAAAAATGTAATAAGCATTTTGGGCATTAAGAGCATTACCGATTTCGGATATATTAGAGATCTCGACTTCGTCTCGATCTCAAAACATGTTTCATCCTCAATCGGTAAAACACTCTTACTGCCCTTAATACTTAAATAACTATTGTGGAGGTTATATATTAATTATAGAAGTGTTAAAAAGTATCGGAATTCGGAACCTGTAAAAAATTTGTTGTATTGGTTTTTATAAAGTTGGAATAAATATAAGAGTAAAAATTAAAGAAAACAATAATTTAAATTTATTTATTTATTATTTTGAATTTTTCATTGATCTTCTATGTTAATTTACAAAAATCAATATCAAATTGAAAAATACTCTTATTTGTATTGCTAATAAAAATATAACGATTAGAGGTAAACAAAATTGTCATCAAAACTGGATGAAAAACTAGGTAGCGAAGTCTATTTTTTTACAAGGTTTGCACTCTCCAATTTCATGTCATATTTTTTTTATTGACCAATATATTTGATAGTGTGATATACGCCTCATAAATTTGGGTTATCCAATAGATGGTGTTGTATTTGTATTTAGAACGTTGTTTTTAACGTTGAAGTTTGTGCAAATACACTACGATTTGCTTTTTCAAATTGTCGTGTATTATTTTTTGATTGGTGATTGGTGATAAATATTTTATTTGGTTTTTTGTTAAAATATCGGTTTATGAGCGTAGTTTGCTTTGATCAATGTTTTTATAGTTATAATTAAAGAATTCAATAACGAATTAAATATATACTCCCGCAGGAAGATTTGTAAAATTTTAAATTTTTGATCTATGGGAGTGACAACCCAACGTACTTAGATTCCTGCTATTTGCATATGAGTTAGCTTGAGTTATTGAAAACCACTGGCAATAGCAGTGAGATATCACTAGCCAAAGCGATATCTTAGGGATGTTGGTGGATGAACTTTTTCAATCAACGATAGCACCCTTAGTCTTAGTTATAGAATATCCTTTGATGATGACACGCTATTTCTTTTAAAATAAAATGTGTTGGGTAGTACGAATTACAATGTGAGTAACAACAACTCATGACAATCTTTGAAGAATAAAGTCCACAACAACATGCTTTCTAAGGTGTTGATGGACGCAAATTTTTTTTTCTTTTTAAAAAATGAACTTTTTCGTTTACTTGGAGAAATTAGCTTCCATATAACTATTAAATGTGCCGGGTTTAATCCTTCAGCAAAACAATGTTTACATGATCTTGGTATATGCTTCTAGCACTAGCAATTGCGTCCATCATCTTAAAAAACATGATGGTGTGGAACCTCGGTCTTAAAGGATTTTATGTGTTGTTGTGAGACATATTGTAATTCCAACTACACAACAAATTTTATTAAAAAAATATTTCAAATATTTTGGAATAGCACAAATGTTTTTAAAAATTTTTGGTGAAAAGGATGATGAACAAAGTCATTGAAGCTACAATCAATTTTGAATGGAAAATTCAAAGAGGGAGATGTACTGTTGCTACGCATTTCAATGATCCCAACAGATATGGCATTTGAATTCAAGCGTTTAGTTTCCAGTGCGACTCGCTTTTGCAATGACTGTCAACAAAGAACAAGTAAAATTGCTGCAAGGATGTGGTAGATTTGGAGAATCCGTACTTCTCACATCTGGACAACTGTATGTGGTGGTCAGCTAACGTCGGAATACCTTCTGATTTATTTGTGTACGCATCTAGACGGAAAAACGCAAAATATTATGTGTGCCCACAAGCACGAGCAAAGAAATATAATTAAAACGACATTTTGAAATTTTTTCCTTATTAAAATAAATAATTGTTGCAATAAAAATGATACAATGTAAATTGAATATTTGGTACGCTTAGTGTGACTAAAACAATTGAAAAAACAACAACAATTGTATTAAATTTTTCGTTGTTTCAAATGCTTCAGTCAAATCGAACACGGCTGTTTTCAGAATGAGTTTTCTTGAATTTCCTTTCTTATGAGATACCGACAATATGCGACAGGTATAATGTTAAATAAACAAAAGTTTTACACTATTTGGTGTAAAATAAATAAAGTTTTGAGAGATTTTTAGAGTGATTAAGCTTAAAGTAATTATTTTAATTCACATGAATTTTGCAATTATAAAGCATTTTTTATTTTCGCTCAGAAAAACTTCTTTAAAACAGTTTTTGTGTGTTTCGTGTCGGGAACAAATACAATTTACAATAGTATAATCACAGATGAAGAATTCAATTTAAATAAATATGAGATAATGAAGTTTCAATTTAGAAATTATCTCAACATGAAAATTAAAATATGTTTTATTGTTGTTTCATCCACTGTGGCTGAGTCTGTATAGCTTTGGCTTTGAAGTTTGAACTATGATGTCTCTGATGAGTGTGAGGTTAATCCCGACAATAATTACTTATTATCGGGAATAATACTTTCAATAATTACTTTGAGCAATAACTGCTCACAAAATCGCCCGAAAATTAATATGCCATTAATGTTGTCTATATATAGAACATATATACCAATATATTGACCGTGTGTAAGATATTAGTTTCGCATTGATTTGCAACAATCAATAATGACTTTAAAATGACTTAGGATGTTGACTAAATAGAAATATTTTTCACCCTATGAATTCACATCCTATACAAAAACATCCAAATAATTTTGATTTTTTTGGCATCACTTCTTCTATTCCTTTTTTGCATTACTTCTTCTATACCTTCATCGAATATATTGTCACTATTCTTACTGCCCTTGCTTACCATAAAATGTTATAACGATCAAAATTGTTTGCAACGTTTCGAAAAACGATCAAAAACGTTTGCAACAGGTAAAGAAAGCGTATATTAAACCGCATGAGCACTGTGAAAATTTGTGAATCCATTTTTGTTCCGTATGTTCTAATGTTCTATATAGAGACACACCTGAAAACTTATTTGATCGCGTATTTTTTTATATATCCTTTGTTGCATATATTATACTATTTTTTTTATATTTTACTGATCAACTAAAGTGCTGATCCTTTTACATTCATATTTTAAAAAAAAATAGATCATTTCTCATTACAACTCTTTGAAATTATTGCTACACCGTCAACAAAATGTATACACACAAACTTTATTTATAGGCGTAGCAAAGCACGCCGGGTCCCGCTAGTATATATATATATATATATATATATATATATATATATATATATATATATATATATATATATATATGTAGGATTACCCTGTGCAAAAGGTAATCACACGATTTGGTAGTATTACCCTGTGAAACAAGTAATCACATGGTCAACAAAAGGGGAAATATTATAGCAAAAGAAGTATAAATCCAACGACAATACTACAATCAGTCTCTTTATCCTACAAGCAGTCAAAGGCGATATTTGGAATCAACAATCAAAGGCGATATTCAAGATCAACAATCAAAGGCGTTACTTAAATTGGATTCTACAATCAAAGGCGATAAACCTAATTGGACAGAAAGGCGATAATTGTTTAACAATAAGATATCAACATATTCGAAGACAATATTTCATTTTGGAGAAAATATAAATAAATATTCAGTACAAAGCAGTTGTGGTTTTATTTAAACATTGATCCCACAACATTTGGGGGCTCAACCAAACAAGGTGAATATAATTAAAGGTGCGGATATAAAAACATAAAAATAAGGTGAATATAAAAACATTTAACAATAGAATAATAGAATAACTTTAGGCGAATTTATTTTGTGAACTTTTTGTGATTTTTTTTATGAAATATAATTTGAAAGAAATTATTTTATAAATTGTGAACATAATATTTTTTTTGATGAAATATTTAATAATATTTTGAGGATTTTAACTGGTGAATTTTTTTTTGTGTGAAAGATAAAAACATTTTTTTTGTGATAGAAAAACATTTATTTTTGTGAATGAAACTGGTGATTGATTGAAATTATTGATTTTTTTTTTTGATTTTTTGAACTTTTGAATTTCTATTGCGTAATCGATATTATAATTATTTTGATTTTTTTCTGTGAAAATTTTGAATTGTTGAACTGAATTGTTTTATTTATTTATAATATCTTTAAATAATGGGGAAAAATAAAAAGCAAAACCAAGGTGGAGAAAGTTTCTCCACCGAAGAATTTTTCTCAAGACTTCAATCCAGCTTTGCTAACATAGGACAGCATCAACCAGGAACATCAGGATCCAGCAATAATGATCTCCAGTTACAGATAGAGCAGTTGAGACGAGAAAATGCAAAACTGAAACAAGAGCGGGTCGTAAGTTTAGGCACGCAACCGGACACCAACGCTGTTTCAAACGTTGTTTTAGATGAAAATGCAGAACCTAAAGCAAGTACATCAAAATGGCACTACAATGACGTCAAAGATTCCATTCCAGAGTTTGATGGACAAGCTAACTACCGTGTGGAATGCTGGCTAGATGACTTCGAGGCCACTGCATCATTAATGTCCTGGAACAGTTTAGAAAAACTCATATACGCAAAGCGAGCATTAACCGGGTCGGCAAAACTTGCACTTAGATCACGGAAAGATCTGACGAGCTACGAAAATTTAAAAATGTTTTTAATAGAAGAATTTTCAGTTGCGCTTAACAGTGCGGAAGTGCATGCGAGATTATTGGCACGTCAACAAGGTTATAACGAGTCTATCAGTGATTATTTTTTTGCAATGCGAGAAATTGGAGCTTTAGGAGATGTAGATGAACAAGGAGTTATATCCTATACAATCAAAGGAATAAAAGACAGTTCATCTAATAAGGCAATGCTATATGGTGCGTTAAATTTCAGTGAATTTAGAGTAAAGTTGAGGACCTATGAGGGTTTTAAGAAGGATATTGGTCAAGCGGCGAATAAACAACCATGGTTAAAGGGTGCAGCTACGTGTTACAACTGCGGAAAAGCTGGACACATAGGTAAAATGTGCAGAAGGAGAAATGATGGTCCCAGATGTTATAGATGCTACGAATATGGACATATAACCAGTAATTGTCCAAATCCAAGCAAATCAAGGAGGGATATCGGGATAATGAAACAATCACAGGAAGAAAAACTTACAAATGTGGCCCAAGGAGAACATATGAAGCAAAGCAACCACAAACAAGTAAGAATTAATGATTACACATTATTTGCTCTTATAGATACAGGAAGTGACTTGACAATTCTTAGGGCAGATGAATATACCAAAATGGGATCACCACCTCTAGAAGAAAAAACATCCAAACTATTAGGGATTGGTGGAGGAAATATTACTACAATAGGATGTTTTACTGCAAAATTAATACTTGAAGAGAACCTCGAAGTCACAGCAACCATACACATCGTGCCAGTCGATAAAATAAGCTTGAGATGTATTATCGGGAATGATGTTTTACAAGGAATGAAGATAGAAATAAATGAAAATAACATAACAATTGAAAAAATTTTAAATACTCTGTTTTCTCTACCTATTTTCCAAGAAGAAGTTGTATGTGGTGTTGAAGCCTATCGATCAAAAGTTGAGAGTATTATTGATGGCTACAAAACGAGCAATCCCAAGGAGTCCCCTATTAATATGAAAATAATTTTAAGAAATGATCACCCAATATGGCAACCACCTCGAAGATTATCAAGCACGGAGAAAAAAGAAGTGGATGAACAAATTATGCAGTGGATAGAACAGAAAATAATACAACCAAGTATTTCGGATTATGCATCACCAATTGTGCTGGTAAAAAAGAAGGACAATACAAAGCGTTTATGTATTGACTACAGAAAATTAAACCGAGAAATCGTGATGGATAGGTATCCTTTGCCTCTAATTGAAGATCAAATAGATCAGCTGCATGATGCTAAATTATTTACAACTCTTGATTTAGAGAACGGTTTTTTCCACGTTCCAGTTGAAGAAAGTAGTAGAAAGTACACGGCTTTTGTTACACCAACTGGACACTATGAATTTTTAAAAGTTCCATTTGGGTTATGTACATCACCAGCAGTCTTTCAGAGGTATGTGCATTTTGTTTTTAAAGATTTAATGTCTAGAGGACATATTTTGGTGTACATGGATGACATCATAATTCCATCAAAGAATGCAGAAGAAGGGTTACAAAAATTAACCGAGGTACTACAAGTAGCCAGTGAATATGGCTTAAAATTCAAATGGAAAAAATGCAGATTTTTGTGTAGTAAAATAGAATACTTGGGGTATGAAATATCAGAAGGCTTAGTACAACCATCTAAAATTAAAACGAAGGCTGTTGGAAAATTTGAAGAGCCCAAAAACGTCAAACAAGTTCAGAGATTTCTTGGACTAACGGGCTACTTCAGAAAATTTGTAGAAAATTACTCAGTAATCGCAAAACCGTTAACGGACTTACTGAGAAAAGATGTTAAATTCAAATTTGATGTACCACAGAAAATGGCGTTTGAGGAGTTAAAAAATATATTGATAACACAACCAGTTCTTTCTATTTTTAGACCATATGTAGAAACAGAGCTTCATACAGATGCGTCCAAGCATGGATTTGGTGCTATTCTGCTACAAAAAGGAGAGAAAGATGGTTTGTTTCATCCAGTTTACTACTTTAGTAAAAAGACTACGCCATGCCAAGAAAAATACAATTCGTACGAACTGGAAGTCCTAGCAATCGTACAATCGCTGAAAAAGTTACGAGTTTACCTGTTAGGTATGAGGTTCAAGATTGTCACCGATTGTGCTGCTTTCAAGTCTACCATGACGAAAAAAGATATTTTACCACGAATAGCAGGATGGGCGTTACAATTAGAAGACTTTGACTATGTATTGGAGCATAGAGCTGGAACAAAGATGAAACATGTAGACGCTCTTAGTCGAAGCCCAGTAGTTTGTATGATTCAAAACGAATTTTTAGAAAGAATCAAAAAGGGTCAACATGAAGATAGTCGACTTCAAGTAATTATTAAAGTCCTGGAGCATCAACCGTACGAAGACTATATACTTCAAAGGGGAGTTTTATACAAAGTAGACAACGAAGGGAGAAACCTATTATGTGTTCCAAAAAAGATGGAAAATGAGTTAATTAAAAACACACATGAAGTTGGTCATTTTGGAACAAAGAAAATGACAGAAATAATCTCCAGAGAATACTTCATACCAAAACTAAAACAAAAGTGTGATAGCTGCCGACAAAATTGTATTTCTTGTATCCTGTCTGAACGTAAATCGGGCAAACAAGAAGGATTCCTGCACCCGATAGACAAAGATAAGTATCCTCTTACGACGTACCACATTGACCACTTAGGGCCAATGCACTCTACCACCAAGCAATATAAGTATATTTTTACTATTATAGATGCCTTTGCCAAGTTTGTTTGGATATACCCGATGAAATCAACAACAACCGAGGAAGTGATTCAAAAGCTGGAAGTTCAAAAAACCAATTTCGGTAATCCAAAGAGAATCATTGCGGATAGGGGGCCATCGTTCAGATCAAATAAATTTTTCGATTACTGCAGCGAAAATAACATTGAATTAACACATATAACATCAGGCGTCCCTAGAGGAAATGGACAGATCGAACGCATAAACCGATTAATTATACCAGCGTTGGCAAAATTGGCAATTGATTCTCCAGATTTATGGTACAAATATACAGACAAACTACAAAGATACATAAATTCGACTTGGCAAAGAAGCATCGGAACAACACCATTCGAGGTATTGTTTGGAGTAAGGATGAGGAACCCTGAAGATCAAAGAATTGCAGAGGTAGTGGAAGAAGAGCTATTAGGAGAACTAATGATAGAGAAAGACACAATTAGAGAAATGGCGAGAACACAAATATTAAAGGTACAAGAGGAAAATCAGCGAGTATATAACAAAAAACGAAAAGAAGCGGTCATTTATAAAAAAGGAGATATTGTGGCAATTAAAAGGACTCAATTTGGATCAGGGCTAAAGTTAATGCCGAAATTTCTAGGACCATATAAAGTATTAGAGGTATGTCCTAATGATCGATACAAGGTGGAGAAGCTAGGCGAGCATGAGGGTCCAGTTAACACAAGCGTTAGTGCTGACAATTTAAAGGAATGGCGAACCAGTTATCATGACGAAGACTCCGAAGACGAAGATGAAAATGATGAACAGCAGTGCGCAGAAGTTTGAAAATGATGAAGAGCAGCGCGCAGGAGCGGCTGAATGCAGGATGGCCGAGTTTGTAGGATTACCCTGTGCAAAAGGTAATCACACGATTTGGTAGTATTACCCTGTGAAACAAGTAATCACATGGTCAACAAAAGGGGAAATATTATAGCAAAAGAAGTATAAATCCAACGACAATACTACAATCAGTCTCTTTATCCTACAAGCAGTCAAAGGCGATATTTGGAATCAACAATCAAAGGCGATATTCAAGATCAACAATCAAAGGCGTTACTTAAATTGGATTCTACAATCAAAGGCGATAAACCTAATTGGACAGAAAGGCGATAATTGTTTAACAATAAGATATCAACATATTCGAAGACAATATTTCATTTTGGAGAAAATATAAATAAATATTCAGTACAAAGCAGTTGTGGTTTTATTTAAACATTGATCCCACATATATATATATATATATATATATATATATATATATATATATATATATATATATATATATATATATATATATATATATATATATATATATATATATATATATATATATATATATATATATATATATATATATATATATATATATATATATATAAATTTGCTGCCGTGTTTAGCCGATTTGTGCACCTTGATGTAATCATAAAATACAATAAAATTTGAAAACCACTTCGTACTTAAAATTTACAATATTATTATAAAGTTTTGATATTTTTAAATAACATTTGTGGAAGTTAAAAAATAATCAACATATAATATTCATGTGTAATCTCCAAAGCAAAATCAACATTACTTATATAAGCGTGACATTCAATCAAAATTGAAAATTCTGCTCATAAAAAAAACTAAAAAATAACGTAAAATGTTTAAAAACCTTTTCAAACATTCATATCCAAAACTTTGCATTTTAAATTTTACAACCAAACAACCTTAACAACAAGCAAACTAAATCACATGCCAACTTATATCAATTCATTGTATGTATATGATTTTGTTCTTAAAATTTGACACAGTTTTCACGTCAATGTTGATTATTATAGAAGCAAAATTTAAAATATGTTTGTTTCTACTTCATATCTGTAAAAGAGACATTTTCGTCACATTAAAAATAATTATAACCCAAAGGATTAATTTATTTACATCCAAAACAAGGAAACACTTTTTCGAAATGTCAAATAAACTTTAAAAACCTATTTTATTATTTGAATATATATAGGTCGATCCACGTCAAACGGGCCACCGCTTCGACCAAAATTGGGAGAGGTTTAAAAAATCGTGAGATGGCTCAAAATTTTTGTTTTGATGTCCTCTTTCTAATGAAACGTGGCGTTTTAGAATTTTTTTAAATGGCGCCTTCAAAATAAAGGGTTAATCCCGACATTTTTCAACATCGTATGTGGAAACTAGTTACTAACACGAACTAACAATTTTAAAAAATATATTGTGAATTTTTAAAGGATTTTATAAGTATGATCTGTAAAAATTTATATGATTAATAGAAAAAAATCAAAATAGCGGCTTAAAAATGGCACCATTTCATCAAATTTGCATTTTTATTAACAAAAGCTGCTTATTTTTACCATTCTACGGCTTAAAAGTTATGTTTTAGGTTTCTAAATAGACATATCATCAATTTTTTGAAGTGAAAACTTCTTTAGTATCGTTGTGATTTTAAACTGGATGAAACGAAATTTTAACAGTAAAAAGAGACAGTGAATATTTTTTAATTTTTTTTTTTTTTTCCTTTATCTCCATTTAGGAGCATAGGGCGTCTACTAGACTGGACCATCTAACTCTGTTGGGGGCAATCGCTTTCAGTTCACCCCATGTCTTGCCAATTTGTTTTGCTTCAGCTAGCACCGTTTTCTTCCATGTCATGGGTGGTCTTCCAACTCTCCTTTTACCTTGTGGATTCCACTCTAGGGACATCCTTGTTATATCTTCGACTGATTTTCTCAGTGTATGTCCTATCCATCTCCATTTTCTCTGTTTTATCTCGGTCTCAATGTCTAGCTGCTCTGTCTGCCGTAGAAGTTCCTGGTTACTGATGGTGTTTGGCCAGAAGCATTTGATCAGTCTTCTCAGGCATTTGTTCACAAACACCTGTAGTTTATTTGTGATCTTTCTTGTTTGTTTCCACGTTTCACACCCATAGAGCAGTACGGACTTGACACATGCATTGAACATTCGTAGCTTTGTCTTTCTTGACAGGACGGATGCATTCCAGATCTTGTGAAGCATATTGAACATATTTCTGGCTTTGTTAATACGCTGACTGATATCTTCTTCAGTCCCGCCTGTTTTTGCTACAGTACAACCAAGGTACACAAATTTGTCGACTTCATCCACTTGTGTATTGTTGATGGTAATTGGTGTTATCGTTTTGGTGTTCAATCTCATAGCCTTTGTTTTTCTGATATTAATGTTGAGACCGACTTCATGTGCAAAGGTTGATAGCTTCTGTATTTTCTGCTGCATGTCCGTATGTGTGTGTGTGTAAGTAGACAGATGTCATCTGCGTAGTCTAGATCATTGAGCCGTCTTGTTGTATTCCATTGGATTCCATTAGGACTTGCATCATCGAGCTTTCTCATGATACTATCTAGTACTATTAGGAATAGTAGCGGGGATAGTACACAGCCTTGTCTCACTCCTCGGTGGTTGTAGTATTCATTACTTTGCTGTCCTTTGTATTGTATTCTGTTTGCAGCATCCCGGTACATTTCTTTGATTAGATCAACTATTTTCTTCGGGGTGCCCATTTCACAAAGTGTCTTCCATATCGCGCTCCTGTTGATTGAGTCGAAGGCGCGTTCGAAGTCCACGAAGAGGAGATACAATGGTGAATTCCATTCATTTGATTGCTCAATGATGATACGGATTGTGTTGATATGATCGGTACAGATTCTTCCTGGCCTAAAGCCGGCTTGTTCATTTCTTAGTTTCAAGTTAATTGATGGAGATATTCTTTCGAGAATGATCATTGCTAGTATTTTCATTATTGTGTTGAGCGGAGATATACCTCTCCAATTTTTGCATTCTCTTAGATCACCTTTCTTTGGGATTGTTATGGTTAAACCTTCTTCCCATTTGGTTGGTATTTTACCTTCGTTCCATACATCAGCTAATAGTGGTGTTAGAGCTTCTGCTGTTGTGTTTACATCTGCTTTGAGTAATTCTGCTGATATATTATCTGTACCAGCAGATTTGTTGTTCTTGAGTTTCTGTATGGCATCTCTAACTTCCCGTTCCGTTGGTGGATGGGTGCTGATAGTTTCGTTATAGTTGTCATCCGGAGACTGCAAGTTATTTTCTTGTTGGTGGCAGTTGTCTTCGAAGTATTCTTTCCATCTATTTAGCTGTTGTTCATGTGTTGTGAGGGTTTGACCAGATTCATCCTTTATTGGTGGAGTGTTTGTATATTTGTTGGTGACCTTTCTCACGCATTTGTGTAGTGTGCGCATATTTCTATTAGCTGCTGCTGTTTCCGCAGTCTTGAGAATGCTTTCTGTATATCTTCTGCGATCATTCCTTGCCATCTTTTTAACTTGTTTTGCTGTACTTTCATATTTGCTGCGGATCTCGGTTGTGTTCTGGTGACACAATTGCAACTTGAGCTGACGACGCTCTTCAATTTTCTTCCATGTATCATCGCTAATCCATGGTTTCCGTGATTTGTCTTGGTATCCAAGCACATCTGTAGCGGTTTTGACGTAAGCTTCTTTAACTTGTTCCCATTTTTCATCAATGCTGGTGGTTTCGTTGTTTGGTAGATTGAGCTGGAGCGACTCTTTGAAGATGTTATTTGTATTTTTGTCGCTCAATCTATTGATGTTAAATTTCCTCTGACATGACTTTTTTTTTTTGTTTTACAGCGGCTGGTTTAATTTTGAATGTTGCAATTACCAGTTGATGGTCGCTGTGTATGTCTGCTCCTCGCTTTGCTCTGACGTCTTGTAGTGAGGATAGAAACTTCTTATTCACCAGTACGTGATCAATTTGATTCTTGGTTCTTCCATTTGGTGATGTCCAAGTGTATTTGTGTATGTTCTTGTGTGGGAACTTGCTGCCTCCTATGAATAGTTGATTTGTGACACAACAACCGAGAAGCCTTTCTCCATTATTGTTATGTGTTGATTCAAGTGCATGTTTGCCCATGACTGATTCCATTCCGGTGTTGTCGGTTCCAATTTTGGCATTGAAATCCCCTTGTATTACTTTGATGTCATTTCGGTGTGCACTAGCCAGCGTTGCTTGGAGCTGTTCGTAGAATTCATCTTTTGTCGCATCATCAGCTTCTTCGGTAGGTGCATAGCACTGTATGATCGTTGTGTTTCTAATTTTCGATTGGAATCTTGCTGTTATTATTCTGCTACTGATTGGTTTCCATTCGAGAAGTGCTTTCTTTGCGTTAGGTGTTATTAATATTGCTACGCCTTGTTCATGTGTGTTGGATTTACCAGAGAACATCATGTAATTTCCTTCGCTTGTTGTTAGCTCTCCGCTGTTTTTCCATCTTACTTCACTGAGTCCTAGTATCTCGATGTTATATTCTTTCATTACTTTCTCAACTTGTGCTAACCGCGATGTTTCTATCAGAGTTCTGACATTCCAGTTTCCTACTCGTGTCCGGGTACGATAGGTAAGGGTCGATATTTTATTATTCCGGTTTGTTTTGCTTTGTTTATTTCTAGTATGCGTTTCTTTAATCCTTTGAATTTCGGATTCACCTTTCGGATTAACGGGTGATTGGGCCATCGAATCCTAGCCAGTTTCCAGGGCTGCTGGATAAGGTATACAGGCATACCGTGGGCGAGATAGAATATTTTTTAATATTTTCCTTTTTTTACTTATTATTTTGGTGGTATTGTATTATGTATGTTATTATGTTGAAAAAAAAAAAAAAAAAAAATTTTAATTTTATTTGGTTATGTTTATGTTTAGAAGACATCAAATTTGTTTTTTTTGTTTTTGTAATTTTATTAGGAAAAATAGATAATATTTAATAATTCATAAAAAAAAAGTAATTAGTTGATAAGGTAAGTATTGAAAAACTGTTTAATTTTTGTATAAAAGAAAATATTTTATGTTTTTTTGTTAGAATTTTATTTATATTATAAATTTTACGCAACTTCGGTGTAACCGTATGTAGTCTAATAAAGAAATGGATTAATGTCGATTTTATGTTAAACAGATTATTAAATATGAAAATAAATTTTTACAAAAATGAAATTGTTTTTGATGATTAAAATATAGGAACAGGAAAAACGATTCACACGTGGTAGAAGTGAAACCTTCAAAAATTTTGGCTTCAAGATAATGAGGCGAATGTAAAATTTCGGGAAAAGGATAATTGCAGGTTTTAGTCATGATCATAGTGATACAAAGTTTGATAATTATTTTACATTTTATTCGTTTATATTACATAGATGTATTCAGACTCAGAGCTTACATTTTCGATAAATGATACAAGAGGCTTTTGGTAACTAAAGTATGAAATAAATACTTTGGTCTTAATATGGTCAATATATCTTTGGAATACTGCGTCAATTACTGTTTTTGATCTTGTTGTTGATCCAGTGCGAATGAAACACTGTATTCCAAAGATATATTGACCATATTAAGACCAATTTTTTGAAGGTTTCACTTCTACCACGTGTGAATTGCACACATGTCCCGATTTTTTTAAAATTTCAACAATTATTCAGCATGGCCGGAGCAAAATACCGTCTTTTTTATTAAAATCACAGTTATATATTCAAAAATAAACTTTTTCAGAAAAATAAAATCAACTTTAGAAAAAAACAAAAAGAAACATAGAAGAGCAAAAACACTCAATTATGGCTTTTAGAGACAAAAATACAAACATTTGTATTTACTTTTGTTTTTAATCAAATTGGTTGAACCAAATTGGTTAAAATTTTCTCAAACCTAGGCTCCATGCCTAAAATCAATACATAATAACGTTTCTTCGATTTTAAACGACGATTGAATCTCAAGGTTATGAATTTTAATGTATAGTAATAGACGAAGTTATTTTCACTGGTCGTGTTCAATAACTATCGCTATTGCACAATAACTCTTTGTTAAACTACATGTATTTTTTTATCTCTGTTTAGAAATTTATTACAAAACTAACACGAAACATCAATACGTTGCCGGAAAAATATAACAGATCATAAATTAATATAACTTAGTGAAAAGATGATACACTCAGCAAACTACTCAAAAACCTTCTATTTAGCGTTTCGAAAAATATTACAAAATGAAACGAAGTTAATTCATTTTTCTTTCAAAATTCCAAAAATATTGTAATAATTAAATAAAATCAAAAATTTAAACTTTTTTCAAAATTTTAAAAATATTCCAAAAATTGTTACAAAATCAAAGATTAAAGCTTTTTTCAAAAATTCTAAAAATATTGCAAAAATTATAACAAAATCAAAAATTGAAACTTTTTCAAAAATTCTTAAAATATTGTAAAAATTACTACAAAACAAAAATAGAAACTATTTTCAAAATTCTAAAAATATTAAAATTTCAAAATTCGCAAATTCAAAAATTCAAACTTTTACCGAAATTCTAACCATATTGCAAAAATTATAACAAAATCAAATATTAAAACTTTTTCAAAAATTCTAAAAATATTGCAAAAATTATTACAAAATCAAATATGCAAACCTTTATCAAAATTCTAAAAATATTTCAAAAACTACAACATATTCAAAAATTTCTATATTCAATTATGTTTACGTCATACACTATATTTTTTTTTCCAAAAAATTGACTAAAAAACTAAATGAAATCATTTTTTTACACACTTGACAATATTTTTTTCACAAACTTATAACGCAATAAAATTCTCAATAATAATAATTTCATGTTCAATTACATTTCATTTCATACAAATAACTAATTTTATTGTTTTCTAAAAAAAATAAATAAAAATCTTTCTTTTGACACACTCAACAACATTTTTTTGACAAACTTCTAATGCAATAATCTAGTTTTTGATCTCACATACCAATCAAGACACATGCCGACCATCAAGATTTTTCCACATTCATTATTACTACTCATTATCACTTAAAATGAACGTTTTTTTAGCAAAAAATATGCATATTTCCTTGTTTTGACACACTTGAAATTTTATTTGACACACTTCCGGTAGAGTTATCGAACACATCGTCCTTTCGGCTTTAACCATTGAGTATTCCTATTTATGGAAACAAAAATTTTCAAAATCCCTTCATCGGTTTTCTAGATTTCTTCGGTTGTGACGGCCGGACGGCCATCAGACAGACATTCACAATGATATAAAAATAAAAGTATTTTACGTAAAATTTTTTTCTGCTAACTTCAGCCGTGCCGTGTTCGATTTGCACTGAAGAAACCGAAACAACTGAAAAATTGTATAAACTTGTTGTTGTTTTTTCAGTTATTTCAGTCAAATCGAACCCTTTTATCATTGAATATATTATGTCAAACCGGATCGATCAATTAAAAGAACCAAAATTAATTACTTTGGTCAAACTTTATTAAAGCGTGTAACGCGTGAAAATTTTAAGGTAAAGGAATTTAAGATCCAATCCAATCAAATGAAGATTATTTGTTACTAGGAATCACACAGTGCCCGAAATTCGGCCATTGTTAATGGAAGTTGTGAATAGACCTCCCAACAAAATAGCTACAAACAAAATTTCAGAGTTTGATTTATTGATATAATTGATTTTGAATTGTGAAACAAATAAATTGAAAAAAACAAAATAACCGAACAAAAACCTCAAAAAACCACACCTATCAAATGTTTCCCCTTTTTTCTCAAAAAATCGTAAAAAATTCAAAAAAAGTATTTTTTTAACTACTAACTTGAGAAATCGTCATTATTTACTCGGCAGCCCCAATGAGAAGTCATTTTTCTCAAGCTAGGTCAATAATAATAACAACAAAACATTACCTAGGTTAATAATGACAAATTTTCCTTTATTTTTAATTGAAATGAACAAAAAAACACAAACAAATAATAATTGCATTCCATTTTAGGTAGATTTCATATAAAAATCTACCTATTGCAATGGGCTTCATCTCGAAATTTCGGAAAAATGTTTGTGCCAAACGACTATATGTATATGATAAGCGGAGACGAAAAAACAAAAAAAAAAAAAAAAATATATATATATATATATATATATATATATATATATATATATATATATATATATATATATATATATATATATATATATATATATATATATATATATATATATATATATATATATATATATATATATATATATATATATTTATATATATATATATATATATACACGATATGAGATATAACGAAAACGACCGGCACTCTCACGGTCGCATTTGTTGAGGCAGATCAAAAGAATTTTCTGTACATGTGTGTTCTATTAATATCTCGGACGAGTTCGTGAATCAGCAAAATCCGACAAGTGGTTAAGGAACTAGAGCCTTTTTTCTTAAAAAAAATGATTTTTTAAAACCGTTATAACGGCCGTTTCGATACTAATATTTTAAAACAGTTAACAAATTTAGAATTTTTGGAATCTTTTTTATCAATTTGTTTTAAAAATAGACCTCTGCAGTAAGAGGTTTTTGAGTGAGCGGCTCCAACAAAAAAGTTTACAAAAAAAAAAATTTTTTTTAAACAACCGGCACTCTCACGGTCGCATTTGTAAAGCCAGATCAAAAAACTTTTTCTAAAAATGTGCGTTTTATTAATATCTTGAACAAGTTCGTAAATCAGAAAAATCCGACACATAATAAAGAAACTAGAGGCTTTATACTAGAAAAAAACTCTGTTTTTTAGATCCGTTATAACGGCCGTGTGGATTCTAATATTTTTAAAAACTTCATAAATTTAGAATCTTTAAAACCTTTTTAATCAGTTTTTTTAAAAAAAGACTTCTGCAGTTGGAGGTTTCTGAGTGAGCGGCTCCAACAAAAAAGCTTGTAAAACACAAAATGCGTTTGAATCAACCGGCACTCTCACGGTCGCATTTGTGGAGCCAGATCAAAACACCTTCCGTAAACATGTGTGTTTTATTAATATCTTGGACAAGTTCGTAAATCAGAAAAATCTGACACATGGTTAAATAACTAGAGGCTTTATACTAGAAAAAAAATTCGTTTTTTTAATCCGTTATAACGGCCGTTTGGATACTAATATTTTTAAAAAGCTCACAAATTTAGAATCTGTGGAAACATTTTAATCCGTTTCGTATAAATATAAACCTCTGCAGTTAGAGGTTTTTGACTTGTTGGCTTCAACAAAAAAGTTTGCAACAATCCATAACTACAATTTTCAAAAACCTTATAACAGTCAATAAAAAAAAATAAAAAGGTTTGAATAGAAGAAATTAATTTTTTTCTTAGAAATAAGCTATTTTGATATTTTGCAGTCATAAATTGTGTCATAAATTGTCACACACATGTTCTGTGGTAGATTTGATATTTGTTTGTTGCAAAATGGGATAGATATAGTTTTACTTATATGTAGCTAATTTTCTTTTTAAAATTTGTTCGATATCTGTTTTAAATTAGTTTGTGTTGTTTAAACTAATCTGATACATCAGATTCTACTGGCACACAAAACTGTCTGATCTCGAAATCTACCTATTTCTAGCGGATATACGTGCCGCTTGGACTTTTTTTTTGTTTTATTTGTATGAAACTAAACTTCCAGGCTACTTGATATTTTTTTAAGATATTTAAAAAATGAAATGGAAAATGACTAATATCAAAATCTAATCAAAGCAAATATGATAATTAGTGTTAGTAGTTAAAAAAATTCTATATATACCTCGGTTGAGAAGACTAATAAAGACCTCGAACATTATATCCCTCGGCGCTACGCGCCTCAGGATCTAAAAGTTCTCGGTCAATAATAGCTTACTTCTCAGCCTTGTTCTATAATGTACTATTTCTGTGATTGTAAATAACATATGTTTTATTTTGTTTAACATAAAATTTAAAAACAAACGGAAATGTTTGTATTTTATTAAAGTAGATTTAAATTTGTTCATTGTGAATTCATTCATGATAAAATTGCATAGGATAGGTTAATTGTTGTTCTGATTATATATATTGTAATATTTATTGTAATATTTTGTTTTTTTATGTTAAGTGCAACAATATATTGTAATATTTTGCTGCACTTAACATAAGAAAAAATTATAAATAAATAAAAAAACTTCGTAAATCAATATGAAACCAAACTCAGCTCAAAACTAATACCCGTGCATAATGTGCCATACATGTATATACACAGCTTATTATTATGTAGAACTGATCAGCCTATATGAATATCGTCTTCCGAAAGTAAGATATAGTAATTTCGATAAATAGAGAAATTGTCTTGGTTGCATGCACAACCGCAGGAGGGATCGATTTTGATCGATTAAGATCAATGTTGATCTACGGGTCTGACTACCCTGCGTACTCCAGTCCCTGCCATTGACATATGAGTTAGCGTGAGATATCACATACCACTGGCAATGGCAGGAGATGTCATTAGCCAAGATGATATCTTAGGGTGCTGGCGGACGAACTTTAATTAGTCAACGGCAGCACTTCCAGTCTTAGCTGGGCAGCGTTCCGTAGCGGTACCGCTCATTAGCTCTTCCGAGGAATCGGACCAACACGTAGTTATGTGTGGGCTTTGTGCCTCGATTGAGATGGTGGGCGGTGCGTCTGGGATTCGCTGCATCAGCTGGATTATTGGCATTTAGTTTTGTTTTGTTTTCTGCAAATTTCTCACAATTTGTTTTTCACTTATTATTTTGTTATTATTTCTTCATCTTATCATGAAATATTGGCATATGTCATATTTTGTAGTATGATAGGATTTTTTACTTAGTTATGCATTTTAAAATAAAACATAAAAAAATAAAATAAACATTTTGATATATATATGGCAGTACAACCGAAAAAAAATAAGTCTGCAAGTGGTAAAGCAAATTTGCGCAATCCACCCGCCCATAAAGCGGCATGTCCACGGAATTTGCAGGGACAAAACATATATGAATCAATAAAAAATTTTAAAATACATGTTCAAAACATCTGCGGATTGAACGCTAACCATGACCACGTGCAACATCATCTTGAGCACGACAAACCGAACATTCTATTCCTTACAGAAACACAAGTTTCTGAAAATTTTCTCTTTATAGAATCGCTTAATTCCAAATATAGGCTCGAATCAGCTTTCAAACTCCATCAGGGCGTATGCGCATTCATTCATGAGAGTGTTGCGTACACGCGCTTTCCAAATTTTGAACTACACGGTGATGGCTTCAATACAATGGTTTTAAAGATTTGTCTTCCAGAAATGACTTTTTTTACAATAGCTTTATACCGGTCCCCCAACAAACGTAACCCAAACTTTTTTAATATACTGACAAAAATTATGGACGAGATTAGAGCAAAGTCCCCTAATTGTGAAGTTATCGTTACCGGTGACTTCAACGTCCACAACAAATCATGGTTGGAATTCTCCAAATCGACCGACGATGTTGACAATAGTGGAAAACTGGCAGAAATTTTTGCCGCGTCTCAGAGCCTATTCCAAATTGTTAAAAGCCCTACTTTCACTCCCCGTAATGGCGGTGGTAATAGTTTTCTTTTAGATCTCTATCTTACCACAATGCCAGATATTACGAGTGTCGATGTCGCGAAAGGTAGTATTGGAAATTCTGATCATTATTTAATCTCATCAGTTATCAAAACTGATTTACTTAAAACTACAGCTCCCAAACCCCGTAAAATATTTCACTACTCAAAAATGGATAAGAGTGGTCTTCAAAATTTTTTCCATGGTTTCCCTTTCGACCGTCATTGTTTTTACACTGACAATGTAAATGTTTCTGCTCAAAACTTTACAGAAACCATCCAATTTGCTATCAATAAATTTGTCCCTTTCTCCATAGTAAAACCCAAACAAAAATACTTGTATTCGAAAGCTGCCAAAACGGCACTTAGAAACAAACGTAGATCATTTAATATTTGGATTCATAACAAAACTCCCACTAATCGATCCCAATATCTAAAGGCCAACAAAATATCTAATCAGATTATCTCAAACGAAAAGTCCGAAATTGACAGAGCGAAAGCCTCAAAACTTACGTCTATGTCTGTTTCTGACAAGAGTTTCTACAGTGCCATTAATTCTTTAAATTCTGGTACAAAATTTTCTATTCCCCCTATTATTGATGGTGATTTAATCGTCAATGATCCCGCAAGAAAAGCTAACTTGTTCGCTGAACGCTTCGCTCTGAACTCCACTGTTTTGGAAACTCCTAAAGAAATACCCCAAATCCAGTCTTCAGGAGTTAATATGAATGAACTTCACTTCAAACCCAAAATAGTCGCTAAACTTTTAAAGGGGTTAAACATCAACAAAGCATCATGGACAATATTCCACCCATTATTTTAAAAACCTTTTCCAAAGAACTTGCACCAACTTTAACTAAAATATTCTACCAATCCTACAAATCTGGTATATTTCCCTCGTGCTGGAAGTTGGCAAATGTCCAGCCCGTCCCCAAAAAGGGATCAAAATCCGATATCTCAAATTATAGGCCAATAGCTTTACTATCGGTCCTATCCAAAGTCTATGAGCATTATATTAATACACATATTTCAAAATTTCTGGAAGAAAATCATTTAATATCCGACAGCCAATACGGTTTTCGAAACAAAAGATCAACTACCGATCTATTAAACTATGTAGCGCATTGTTGGAACAGCATACTTGATAAAGGTGGTGAAACATACGTTATCGCTTTAGACATCTCCAAGGCATTCGATCGAGTCTGGCATGCCAACTTAATCAACAAGCTCGTTGCGTACGGTTTTCATCCCAATGTTGTGAAGCTGATTCAAAATTTTCTATCCGACCGATACATTTCGGTAACCTTAGACGGATTTTCTTCTGAGTCTAAACTAATTAACGCTGGTGTACCCCAAGGCTCAGTATTGTCCCCAACCCTATTTTTGATTTATATCAACGAATTGTTGAAAATCACCAGTAACCCAATAAATAGTTTTGCAGATGATAGTACTCTGCATAAGTCGTTCGAGCCCCTTCCTTCAAAAGGTAAAATGCACGAACGAATTAATCCTGCCCGGAGAGACGCTGCCATAAACGTGAACAAAGACCTGAATAAAGTCGCCGAATGGGGTGACCAAAACCTTGTCAATTTCAACTCCACCAAAACACAGCTGTTGATAGTTTCCAGATTAAAGACCGAGTTCCCCAAAGATATTTTATTTAGTATGTGTGATGAACCAATGGGTGAATGTAAAAACATTCGTTTATTGGGTGTCACAGTTTCAAATGACCTACTCTGGAACGATCATGTAATGGCGATGGCAAAAAGCGCGTCTAAAAAACTCGGCCTCCTAAATAGATGCAAAAAAATTTTCACTCCATACCAATTGCTCCATGTTTATAAGTCCTATATTCGTCCCTGTATGGAGTACTGCTGTCAAGTTTGGGGTGCTGCCTCTGTTTCCATCTTGGCCCTCTTGGACTCTGTTCAAAAGCGAGCTATACGAATTGTAGGTGATCGAACTTTGACATCAAAACTTGATTCCCTACAACATCGTCGCACTGTTGCTGACCTCGTTGTTTCTTACAAATATCGTCATCAGCAGTGCTCAGATGAAATCAGCGGCATCATGCCTCAAACTTATTCTTACCCCCGTTCCACTCGGCAATCGGCTGCCGCAACCAGTGAAACGGTAAAGATCCCGCGCTGTCATACTGGCAGATCGCAGAGAGACTTCTTTGTCCGAACTGCGTACAAATGGAATAGTTTGCCGGAACACTTAGTCTCAGGTGGCTTCAACCCACAGATGGTTAAAAAAAGCGTTAATCTACACCTCAGAACGCCAGTTGTTGTGGGACCCAGGTCTAGACCTAGGTCTTAAAAGGTATTTATGTGTTGTTGTGACACATATTCTAAACCCTATTACACAACACATTTTATTAAAAAAAAAAAAAAAAAAATGAAAACTTAAAACATCTACATATAGTAGAATATTTTTACCAGCGAATTTTTGACAGATAGGACGCAGCAAGAGATAAACGATGAAACAAAGTAAGTAACAAAGTAAGTAAGTAAAGTAACAAAACTAAATTTGTTTTCAAAACAATTATATTAGTTAAATTTCTACTCTAGTTCGTACCATTTGTTTGTTGTGACATTTGTTTACATAGGCGTCGTTATTTTTATTATAATTATTTTTAATTATCAAAATTTTGTTATACTACCTACAAGATCATTAATATTTTTACTATTTTTTGGTTTTCTATTATAATTGTTTGAATTTCAATAGTAAGTTATTAATTTTATGCGTTTCTTTTGTCCATTTCAATGGGAACCCAACAGTATCTTTAATATTTTAATCAGAGACACTGAATATTCGCACATGCCAGAAGAAGAACAACCAATTTTTGTATAAGCTGGTAAAAAAATTCTACTATGCCTTTATACCTTAATAATGTTTGCTAATTTTGGAGAAAACTAGACTAAATTTAAATTATAATAGAAAATATATGCCTTAAAATTTGCAATTACACATCAAGAAAGACACAATTATGATAGAATCTTGCCGGAAGCAATAGCTTGGGGAAATAGTAAAATGCTTTAAATAAAATTGAAGATGATAAAAACGCTATCTATTAGTTTATGAAGATTGAAGAAGCAACACCTCAAAAACCTGCTAAAATAAATTGGAACAAACCACTACCAAAATTGGCGTTACAATCCGTATCACATGAAGCAATTGGGGTTTTGGATCAGGAATTGCTTGAAGATATGTGGTAGATATTGACGATGTTTTAATTATGTATCTATTACCGCATTCACAGCGACATAGCACATTAGTAGATGTAATTTTAATCTATGCTGTAAACACTTTTTATTTTAAAATCTTGCAACTAATTTGATATCTAGGCCTACTACAATTACAAACGATTCGAATACTTACGATTCAAATTACAATCTACGTTTTAAACTCATCTATAATCTATAATAATAAAATAAAGTGTTTGTCTGTCTGCGTGCGCTCTCCTGCGAAATCTGTAGCACACAGGAGTCTGAAATTTTGTCAGGAGAAGGCCATTAACAGGTACTAATGCACCTCGGAACCGAAATTTTAAAATTTAATTTAGATTTTTTATAATTAATAATTTTAATTTTCCTAATGGTTAAATGTATGCCTAAATGTATATTATATTTTACTCAGGTATCTTTGATCGATTTTTTTTTCCGCAAAACAGAATTACCATTCAAATGGAAAATTAAAGTATAATATGACAAACAAATTCATTTAGATGAAAATTATATACATTTATATATTTATTATATACATACATGATACAATTGTATGTACCCAACACATTACGTTGCAACAAATATTTCTAATTTACAACAAACATGTTCTTGGTTTGGTGTATATACATGTGTAATACATATTTCATTTGGTTTATATATATGTTATACATGTTAAAAATATAGAAAATTGGAAAATTGAAAAATTCTTTTCCTCTTTTTAGAAACATTGATGTAGCAAGTTTTTGCAATGGAACCTTTGTATTGAAGAAAAGGATTATGAACAATAATATCAAAGCTACAGGTTGAAAGTGTTTTACTTATTAAGAAAAATATGCGTCCCCGTTAATTTCAAAAACAAACAAACAATGTAGATTATTTGAAGAAATCGGTAAAATATATGCAAATATGTCAACAAATGAAGTGATTTGACTGGTTTTAGATTAGTATATAAGTCTGGATTTATAAATGATATTATTCTTATTATTATTTTTATATTATACTACAAATTAGTCTTATTATTATGTTTGTCCAAATTTTTTTTTAAACTCTGGCAGAAATGTCGAAATAAGACGATGGCCATAAATCGACAAAACCCAAAAAACGAAAACCTTCACTAAAAATGCTGTCATTTTTGACATGCTCTATCACTAATAAAAGCACACAGAGCAGAGCGCATGTAGAGCATTGGAAATAATTGGTAAAATATACTTTAAAAATCTAAATTGATTTTATTTAAGATCAGCAAATAATCTGGATAGATTGATAAATGAAATTAGTCAACATGAAATGGTACGATAAAACAGTAAATTTTGGTGCGGTGTGCCTATTTTGTATCGCAAGTATGACGGTTCCAGAGTAAGTCATTGACAACTGTAACACCCAATAAACGAATGTTTTGACGTTCACTTAATTTTTCGCGACACATATTAAGCCGATTGACGCGAAAAATTGCAAGTGTTTAATTTAAACTCTCCGAAACTCTTTACCTATCACTTTCATATGTAGACCTTCCTTTCAATTTTTAAACTATCTGGATTGATCAGCTAGAGTGATAATGATCTCTGTTATTCAGATTTCCCAAATCAAAAAATTGAAATAGGCTTCTTCTATTCTCATTACGACTCTTTGAAATTATTCTTACTAATTCAACAAAATCTACGCACACAAACTTTTTTATAGGCGTAGCAACGTACGCCGGGTCCTGCTAGTATTAAATATGCCAAGATGCAGATTATAATATACTATCTACTAATTTGCTATGTCGCTGTGAATGCAGTATATGTATTTATATGTATATTTGAAGCCAGCCAATTATATTGGTTGAATCAAGGGACAGGGGTTTTGAGTGGTGTAGTTATAAAAATGTTTTTAATAATAATTGATTGAATTATATTGATTTTCAAATTAAATTGTTAATTTTGTATTTTGAAACATAATTTTTTTATTTTTATAGATTTTTTGAAGATGATGAAGGTTTTCTTCAGTCGGAAATTAATAGTGCCTTGTTTATGTATTATATATGTGTTTATGTGTTTAATGAATAAGTTGTGTTTAAAAGAGGAACAAAGGAATTCAAAGGTAGGTAGGGTGACCAGATCGAGCATTACAAAATAGAGGACAAATTTTTATTGGATTTATTTAAACAGCCGAACCTATCGTGCAGAAGTGAAGACTTGCTCCTTGTGCAATATGAATCAGGTGGAAGATACATATCACTTTGTAGCTGTATGTCCAATACTGGGAGAATTTCGTTTAAAATGTTTGGGAAAATTAACCCTCGAGAAAGAAGAATTATGGGATTGGTTGAATGGGAAAAACTGGAAAAATTTAAATGAGTTTTTGTCGCAGGCATTCAAATACAGGCAATATTTAGTTAGCGAGTTTAACGCATAGTTATACGGTTGGTCGGGCACATGGGTTTAGTTCTACAGAAGCTCTTGAAGCGTAATCAAAGCTAAATTACACATACGAATATCTACTTTCGCGACAGAGCTTTTGTAGATAGGTAACTTGTGTTCCTGTCCTCAGTAAAGTAGGTGTATAAGTATGCACATCTTGCTACAAGTGGAGAATTTTATATACCCACTATAGGGGAGTATCTGAATGACATGTAAACTAGCATTAGGTAAGCCTTATTCCTTTTTTATTATTCACAGTTATCTTTAAGTATAGAAACAATTAATTTTTTATTAGTCATATTATGGGATAGAATAGAAAGATGAATTGCAAGAAAGAATGTAAATTAATGTAATGTTTTGTTTTGCCTCTCGTGACAGACGACTAAAAGTCATTGTCATATATATATGTTTTCTTAAGTAATAAATGAATCAGTGGAACTTTGAATAAATTGCTAACTTAATTATGCAAGTATTAATTAACTATAAGTAAGTTGTATTAGGATAAGATATATAGTATGTAATGTATAAATTTGATTCATTTCATTTGTAAACAAATTAATAAGAAGAGAAATAAACATAATCTAATCTAATCTAATCTATATCGTATTTTACTAAAATAGAGGATAAAAATTCAAATATAGTACTAGCAGTTTCATCTTTAAGTGCATTAATCCTACTACTTTGCTAAGTGCTAAACTACTTTGATATTGATCCTGCTTCTTTTTTTAAATATAACATTGTAACAAAACAGGGAATAGTTTTTGATTGCCTTGATTACTAGCATCTGTAAAATTGAAACAAAATTTGTGATTTCAATCAAATTAAAATACAAATAATATATTATCATAATAATAATATAATAAATTATTATTATGATATTATTTTCAAATGCATTTTGTACTCCCAAGTGACAGAGGAGTCAACATATTTAATAATCGTTTTAGGTTCAGTTTGCGAAGAATTTTTTTTAGCAATAGCTGAATCTGGAAAAATATGTAGCACAAATAAATGGATGCAGTCAGTGAATTGAAAACTGTGTTGATGCGAAACTGTGTGGTATGTTAATGCATCCTTTGCTGCAGCAATTTTGAAAAAAATCTGATACTTTACTTGATAAATCTTTTCCTTGCATCGCCTTTTTGTTTTGTTTTTTGTGTTTGCATATTGCTCTAAAATCTAAATCCGAACTTTCATTGTTGGCATAGAAAACCTAGCATTACAAACAGCACAGAACATCTGGTGATGATTGTTATCTTTCTGCGTAAACATAAGTCATGAGGTATTCCATTTTATATATGTGAATAATTGCGCATTTACGCTTTAGCATTACAAATTAATAGCAAAAAGTTGCTGAAATCTCATGAGTAAAAGTATTTTCACGCACATTCGCTGATAAACTTTATTCAAAAGATAAATATCTAAGATGTTTGACGATTTATGTTTGATGAATGGCCAAAAAGAGGACAAAAGGCATTATTTTGAAAAAGATACCGGACACATTTTTTTGGCTTCAAAAGAGAACTTGTAATCTTAAAAGAGGACATCTGGTCACCCTAAAGATAGGAAACATACTTGTTGAAGCTTCATTCCCAAAATTAAAAGGATTATAGCGTGCGCTTAAAGTGGGCGTTACAAGCGCTTTCTACATAACATCTAACTCCATTTTTTCCATACATTTAAAATTATTTGTTTTTAATCTTTAATAAATAGCCGTATTTATTTGGCAATGGTGAATGAAAATAAGAATAAGGAATCAACTCGATTTCCAAATAAACAACCAAGAATGAATTATTAGCTATTTATATATTAAGGACGTAAAGTTAGTCTTTTATGCTTGAGAGAGAAAGAGTTGCTCGAGGGCAACAAACACTCGAAAACAAAAAAGATACTTTATGTCCGAATATTATTTGCATAAATTAAAATACATATGGGCGAAATTGTGAATAGTTAAACTCAAATAACTGGATGAATAATAAGAATTTTTCAATTCTGAAACCAGTTTTGGAATCCACTAATTAAACCTTAAATGTTTTAATCAGAAAAAATTTTACGTGTTTCGTGGCGGTATCGAACCCCATTCATCAGTAACACAAATTCGATACCTTGTGTTATACACGTTTTATCAACTGAGCCATTCAATTGACATGTTTTTATGGAAATTTTTAGTTAGTGAATTGAAACGTCATCAACAATTACAATGAAGTTAACAATTTCACAAAGATTGCCGACCTAACGACATGATACATTCAATTAATTATTTCTAATTAATCATCTATCTAATTTTTTTATCGAGTTATTTCGATTAATTCTCAAGACGCTACTATTCCATTAAGTATGGTAAGTTAATGATATCCATTATTTTACGTACACATTCTCAATGTGGAAGAATCATTACAATTAGTTGTTATTCAACTAATCTGAAAACCAATCTAATATGATCTAGGCGATCGGGGGGTTATTTCGTATGGGAGAAATTGTGAATAGTTAAACTCAAATAACTGGATGAATAATAGGAATTTTTCAATTCTGAAACCAGTTTTGGAATCCTCTAATTAAACCTTAAATGTTTTAATCAGAAAAAAATTTACGAGTTTCGTGGCGGTATCGAACCCCAAACATCAGTAACACAAATTCGATACCTTGTGTTATACACGTTTTATCAACTGAGCCATTCAATTGACATGTTTTTATGGATATTTTTAGTTAGTGAATTGAAACGTCATCAACAATTACAATGAAGTTAACAATTTCACAAAGATTGCCGACCATTAGTTGAATAACAACTAATTGTAATGATTCTACCACATTGAGAATGTGTACGTAAAATAATGGATATCATTAACTTACCATACTTAATGGAATAGTAGCGTCTTCATAATTAATCGAAATAACTCTATAATAAAATACATATGTTTACATAAAATAGTAAAATATTTTTTGAGAATATTGTTTAATTCAAGTAGTTTTGCTTTTCATATTTATTTTCCTAAATTTTTATTGCAACCAATTTTTTTTTTCAATTTCTATATTATTTTATTTATGTCGTTTTCGATTGAAGAACTAGTTAATAACTAGTTCTTAACGAGTTCTTTTTTTTCAATCGAACATGCAAACATTCAGTGTTATTGTATGAGTAAATTGAATTGGTTATTTTATTAATTCTTTTATTTCGGTTTGTTAGAAAAGTAATAAAAAATAATACATTTTGTGAAAAAAAAACAATTTCATAATATATATTGTTAAATAACTAAAAATGAAATTAAATGATTAATATGATGCTGCGATATAATTATAACGTTTTGATTTAACGTTTGTTGTGTATACTTTTTGTCATAGTATGAGTAAAACTAAAAAATAACTGAAACTAAAACTAGGTAGTTCTTCAAAAGGGGAAAAAATGCACAACTAGTTCTGAACTAGTTTTTTTATTTTGCTTCAATCGAACATGATTTGGAGGGGAAATAATTTTTTTTGTATTGAAAAACAAAAAACTAGTTATGAACTGGTTCTCAATCGAAAATGCTATTAAAACATTTTGTTTTTCAGTTGTATTTGGTTTTTTATATAGAGAAGTGTATTATTGTGTTTTGTAAGATATATTTTGAAAAAATCGTTAAATTAGTAATTTTTTGTTTGTTTTTTTTTTCTAAATTTCTTTAGCAACCAATTTTAATTTTTGGGATATTTCTATATTAATTTATTAAAAACATTTTGCTTTTCAGTTTCATTTGATCTATCGTATTGGTAAGTATGCATATTTCTTGTAAAATATTTTTTAAGAAAATTGTTAAATTTACGTAATATTTTGTTAATTTTTTTCTAAATTTCTTTAGCAACCAATTTATTTAATTTTAATTGTATATAAAATTACAAACAAATAAAAAAATGCTTAAATTAAACAATTTATGCAAATTTATAACTTTGATTTAGTTTTTTTTTAAATATGTATTTTTTTTGGTGCGAAAAAAAATAATATATGACGCACGGACGTAAGCTATTTTGGACTTAATGTGAGAGCAAATCTCGGCTAGCGCCTTGATTTGCAAACTCCACATACGCCCAAAATATTTAGCTCTACGTCCTTGCATCATAATGCACTACTGTTCTTTTGAGTTTGTTTGATGTTGTCAAAAATATTTACGCTTTAGGGTGTAAAATAGTAATTTTCGGCATTGTTTTTTTTTCAATTTTAGGCATTGTTATTTTAATAGGAAAAAGGCCTGCTTTATTTCAATAAGAAAAAAGGTTTGCTCGTACAAAAAATAATTTTGTTTAACAGCTATTAGCAGTATTAACAAAATTAAAATATATCATTTACGTGAAATATTTATGACAATTCAACTCACTAAATAAAGTTTCAATAAGGTCCAATAAAAACGCTTCATTTACTATTTTTTAACAAATCAAAACGAATAATATCGATTATTTTTCTCTGGTGGGAAGGAACAGCGAGTTATAGTGACTATTTTCGGCCTACTTAATATATTAATTTAAAACTAGAGGTATTGAGATAACTTTTTTTTCTTAATGAGATAATTTGTTTTTATTTATAATTTTGTTTAAAAGATAATTATTAGTTTCTAAATAAAATTTTTTCTACAAATTATTCAATAATACAAAATTATATAAAAATGCAATTTGCAAATAATAAAAATCTCCGTTTTCATCCATAAATGATTGCATGTTTATGTTTATTTGTCAAAAATAAATTACAAATTTATAACATTTGTGCGCCACTAAGATGAAATAATATTTAGTTTTGTTAGAAGACTAAATACAACAAAGGATTATGTTGTATGAAATAATGTTACTATTTCTGTTCGTTAAACTGTCTGCTAAATACAACTCGTTGGAAATTGAACGTAGAATACGATGGGCATACTAAACACTCTTTATTTTTTTTAGATAATTACTAAAAATTGATTTTAACTTTATACTCTAAAATAAAACAAATAAAAAGTGTCTATCTCTACCATAACCGATATTATGAATCTTTGAAAATAAGTCTTCAAGCCAAACATCACAAAACTCTCGAAATCTACGGATCTACTCTACTTTATGACTAACGATCGATTTGAACATTTTATTTGTTTATAACAATAGAAATTTGTTAATAACTTTTATTAGTTTTAATTTTTTTTTGGAAACTAACATCTTTTAACTTTAAAATAAAATAAACTAGAAGTTTCTATTTTAATATAACCAAAGTTATGAATATTTGAAAATAACTCGTCAAGCGTCTTCGATATAAAACCTGTAAAAAAATTTCAGCCAAATCAAAAATGTGTCGGTCAGATTTTGTCCAATCTGTTCGGTTTGCAAAAGAATGTCCCTTATATGACAGGTAGTCATATCATTGTTTTCCATCATAATTTTTGCAAAGTTTCATTACTGTAAATAAAATAAGGAAAATCAAAAGCTGCTGATTCAGCCTTTTTGCCGTGGCCCATTTCTCAAAAATGCCGATGAAATATTAATTTTTGTTTTGCTTTATTTTCTTAAACAAAGATTAAACTACGAAACAATTATTATTTGATTTCCAACGCAATCTGAACTTGCCTAACGAAACAACTCGGAAATACATTCCCTATAAAAATGTATAGTTTTGTAAAATTAGTTAACCAGAAGCTGCATTCAGAATAGATTATAGAAATGGTTGGATTGTGATGGATAGGAGTTGTATCAAAGTCAGCTTCAAAAAGGAAGAGCGAGTTGGTATGCTGGGGGAGGGGGAGAGGGTTGCCAAAACCCACGAGATACCCCCTAGTATATTTAGTGTGTTAGAAATGTCAAAATTAGTTCAATAAAAAATACGCTGCTAACAGTGAAGGTAAATAATGTGCGTGTTTTTGTTCCCAATTAATTTTGTGTTTTTTTAACTTTGTCTGTTAAAAATGAAAAGAATTAAGTAAACATTCCAAAAAATTATTGTTTTATAATTTATATTGATTTAAAGAGAGTCTTGTGTATTGAAAACCAAGTAACTCAGTTAAATGGTCGAGATATTACATTCTAATACTCTTACCTCTTATTTAAAATAATGAATATATATTTAGACTGCGTTCCAATTGATTCTAAATTGTACTAAACGTGCTAAATCAATTTAGTCAACTATTTTATTTGACTAAATCAATATTTAGTTTCTAAATAGTTTGGAAGAAATTCATACGTTAAACAATATCTGACAACTAGTGGAGTCATATTAGCATTTGTATTGATGTAAGAGCAAAGTTGAATTTTTTTTTGTTTTATGTTAAGGACATAAAAGTTAGTGGGCATGTAATTATTTAGCAAATTTAGAGGTCCGGAAGTGCCTCAAAAATGGCAAAAACTGGTGTTTTTTGAGTAGGTCGCTTCACTATTTTTGAAATATTTCGGGCTCTAATGATCATAAAAAAAAAAAAATGAAAAGTGTTTGTGATTAAATTTCAAATCCATCTAGGGGGGTTAGATACTTTAAAAGTGTAACCTAACCTCAAAAAACCGAATCGCGTGACTTTTTTTTTTACTAAATTTATGATCAGGGGCGGAAAAATCGTCGAATGAAAATCAGAAAACATGTATTTTAATAGCTTTAATATGGGATTTAATTTTTATGAAAAAATTTTAATTTTTTCGGCCACAATTGGCATTTTTCGTTAAATTTGGCAAATGGTGCCATTTTATGATGTCATCCAAAATAAATTTTTTTTTTCAATCTGTAATTTTTTTTATCTACTTTAACCTACGTATAATTAAAGCTATGTTGTCTTAATTTAAATGCCCATTTTTGGTCATGAAAATAAAACATAAATTTTTGCATTTTTTGACATTTTACCATATATACGGTAACATAATTTTAATTAAACTTAGGTTAAAATAGATTAAAAAAGTACAGATTAAAAAAAAAGCTATTTAGGATGATAAAATTTACACTTTCTACCGTAATTTCTTGATGGAATTGCATTTTAATAATTAAAAACTTTTTAATATTTAATTTTATTCCACAATATTTTATTGGATTCTAATCACCTGAAGATGCTATAAGCGAAAGTACTAGTGAAATAAATAAAATATTGTGGAATAAAATTAAATATTAAAAAGTTTTTAATTATTATTTAGGATGACTTTTCATAAAATGGCACAATTTGCCAAATTTAACGAAAAATGCCAATTGTGGCCGAAAAAATTAAAATTTTTTCATAAAAATTAAATTCCATATTAAGACTATTAAAATACATGTTTCCTGAAATTTTCATGAAAATTCGACGATTTTTCCGCCCCTTATCATAAATTTATTAAAAAAAAAACTCACGCGGTTCGGTTTTTTGAGGTTAGGTTACACTTTTAAAGTATCTAGCCCCCCTAGATGGATTTGAAATTTAATCACAAACATTTTCCATTTTTTTTTATGATCATTAGAGCCCGAAATATTTCAAAAATAGTGAAGCGACCTACTCAAAAAACACCAGTTTTTGCCATTTTTGAGGCACTTCTGGACCTGTAAATTTGCTAAATAATTACATGCCCACTAACTTTTATGTCCTTAACATAAAACAAACAAAAAATTCAACTTTGCTCTTACATCAAATATATCACTTTTTTTTACTAATATGACTCCACTAAACTTGATTATATTGATTTGAATTAAAATTCTGTAATTTTGTAAAACTAAATTTAGATTTAGAAGTTTAGTATAATTTAGCAACTAATTGGAACCCAGTCTTAATAGAATTTTATGATTAGTACTTACACTTTCAAATTTATCCTTATTTCTAACATGTTGTGCAATAAACCTAGAACCTTCTATCGTTTTTTCCATTTCCCGAAACATAGGTTTATCGAACGTAGGACTAATATCCGGACAACATACCGGACTCAGATCACCATTTCCAGTCGGACTGAAAAGCTCGTCATCTCCACCATGTAATGGTAACGCTGGTAACGGTGGTTCACCAAAACATGGACCAACACCACCTGCTGCTGCAACATCAAAACGTGATGGTGGCATTACTAAAAATACAAAACACAAATAAAAATTTTATTAATAGTTTTATTTTTTATTCTGTCTTCATCATTTTTACAAGGTACAAAAAGTTTAACATAAAATTAGTATAATTTATATAATAAACTGTGTTGTGACTAGGATTTATGAGAAATAACAGAAGTTATTTTTTTATTTTTGTTATGCTTCTTTTATATTTTTATGACTTGAAATTGAGTGGGAATATTTATTGCCTATAAATTACAGGTAAGGAATTCTTTAAATTTATTTGTCATTATTATTAACTGTTAAAATTTCGTTAGAAACCTACAAAATCGGTGGAACAACTTTTGGAAATTACAAGATACATTTTTTTAATTTAAAATGTAATTGATGATGTTAAAAAGATTACGGTTTTATGGTTATAGCATTGCATTTTTCTGTTTTTTTAATGTGTTTTTCCAATAAGTTGCACAAACATCATTGAATTTACGTATATTTTTAAAAGTAAGTGTGATTATATGATTCGTTTTTTTCTATGTTTAACTAAAAAACTCATTGTAGATATGAGTTTTTTAGTAAAACATTCTTTTCATTAGATTTTTTTTCCAAAAATTAGTTTTGCTAAATTTAATTTTATTTTCGCTGCATTATTCATACAAAATGTCTCAAGGTGGGAAAATCAGCTCCAGACAAATAAGCTTAAAATGTATCCGTATGAGACGTATTACTGTACAATATGAGCTTCATATAGAATTTGCAAAGCCAATGTTATGCTTAAACAGTATAATATATTTCTACCAAATGTTTACACCGATAATTATAATTTAAACGTTGCAAAGATTCGTCCTACATGGATTGCGACCAAAGGACAAAACCAACTGATGTCCCTTGATTAGACTATGTTGTAATTTGCGACCGGAGCAACAAGGCACAATTCAAAACCACACCGAAGGTAACAAAGAAAAATAAATATAAACATCATAACTCATTTTCACTGTACTGTATTGCCTGTATACATAATAATAGATTACACCAAGGGAGATAAGAGCATATTTTTCCCCAGAGAGCAGTCCTCAGATGTGGGGGTGGAGTTGAAATCTAAATAGAAGTCGTGCAAAAACACTTTGCACGAGCTGTATAGAAAGTGACAATCTCTTCCTTTATTTACGGGAGCGGATTGCATCTTGAACTCCCTACGGAATAAAAGATAACAAGCCATGACACCAATTCTAGTTTTCATGGAAACAGTAATATACGATAATTTCAAACAAATATTTACAAAATTCACCTACTTTGGTGAAAAATAAAATTTGAAATTGAGCAACACCTCGCTAGGGCTGAAATTAACTGTACACCTGTGGTACATACAACTTTTTTTATACTTCCTACAAGAGGGCGTAAAGTAACAAAAAGAGGATGTAAAGTAAAATTGAGAGGGCGTTAAGGAAAAGAGGGCGTAAAGTATAATGCAGAAACCGAAAAAGATATGTGTTACGCAAATCTAAGTAAGCGTAAAATAGTTCATTATTCATAGGAATAATAGAAAATAGTACATACACCTCGCAAAAATAGTATATACACCCCAAACACACTTCGGAAGAAAAACATGCACTTTTTTCCGTTGGTGTATAATCTGCTGTTTTTTACTCTCTTAGTCTCTTGTGTTAAAGAACAACTTTATTTACTTGAAAATTGGAGATGTAAGTAATGATATTATCATAGCATTAACTGTCAATTATAAACAAAAACAAAAATTTATATTGAATTTTAGATTTTTCTGAGAATACTAGATAAAATAATTTGTAACTAAACATTTTAAAATTACTATTGTTTTTACTAAACAAGAAAGAAAATAATTTCTACTATGGATACCAAGAAACATTATTTGAATGATAAGCAAGATTTTAAAACTCAAATATTTTTTAATATTACTCTACTTGTAGGGCAAATATTTTGACTAGCCATCCATGCCATTTTGAGAACGGAACGAGCGATGAATTAGTAATTGTTTTGTTACAAAATCGATCGATGCAGTCCTAAATAATAATAGCAAAATTAAATATTTTGGTTGGAATTCTTTTGCATCTTCTTCATCAGAGTTACAACTATTCAGCAAATGTTGAGCCACATTTAACCAAAATCGCATAGTTCATATACCACATAACTCTGGGGATACCTGTATATTTAAAGTTGTCGTTTAAAGGTTTGGTTAACTTCCTATTATTTTGCGATGCCTTTTTCTGCATCTGAGACAATCTTCAGTAGTGTTGGAGTTTTAAAAAAGCCATATTGATTTGGAGAGTAAAATTTTTATTCGCATAGAAAAGATAGAAATTTTGCTAAAATGAATTTTTCAGAATTTTTTGCAAAAACACTTAGAATTGAAACTGGCCTGTCGTTATGTTTAATTCGTAGAGTTCCAAATTTGAAGATTCGAAAAACTTTTGATAGTTTTAGAGCATCCAGGAAACTGATTATTATTTATGTGCTCATATATAAGTTTGTTTAGATTGATACTTGGAAGATTTATAAATATTTAATAAATTTGGAAGAAATTGAGTCAAAGTCCGAAACCGTATTGTTTTTAAAGCTACAAATAACACTCCGTTAACTCTAATACAATGTGAGCATCATGCAAACAACCATTTTCATTTTATTCTTAGCTAATTTACAATAGTAATCGCATTTCGTATTAAGATACGGATTATTGGGAATTTATTTTTATATTTAAAAAATCGTTCTTGGTTGTCAATAATGATTAATATTTCTGGTATTTAAGTCTCATATTTAAAACTCGAGCCAGGCACTGACGAGGAAGATTCGAATTCATCCGAAACTCGAAAAATGTGAAGTGAAAAAAAACCATACCTTTGAATTGAAAAAATTCCAATTACTTCTTTACTTACTTGAGTTTTATTGATCTCAAAAATCCCCAATTTCTGCTATTTCTTATGTTAGTTGATTTTAAGGGAATTATAAAAAATGTTCCAAAATTGCATTATAGGTCTGCTCATAATTAATTTTGTTTTTAATTGATTAGTGTTTGTAATTAGTGTTTTTATTTAAACTAATCTGATAAAGCCGATTCTACTTATACAAAAATCTGTCTGACAATGAAATTTACCTATTTCTAGCAAACTTCATGCCGGTTGGACTATTTCATATTGAACTAACAACTAACTAACACTAAACAAAGCAGGGACTTCAGAAATTGGACAAATAAATGTGTTTTACTTACCAGGTATTCCATAATCTACACTAAATCTTTTACTACCATAATCCACAAATTTATCTACATCAGGCGGCACATGAAACACGTCTGTTAACACTTCCGCTGGTGGTTCATCGTCGCGTGGCTCATCTTTTTTCGGTCTTTCAATACATAAAACTTTAGGTAATAATTCTATAAAAAATCGATGCACCCATGGTGCCATTTTGTGCGTAACTGGAGACCTGTAAATAAAGAATAAAATTACAAATAAGTAATCTCTAATGGCTTCCTACAACTATGTTTTTGAGTTAGTAACGTGTATAGATGAATAAACTGGAAAAACGAAGTTAACATATAATAGCATAAAAACACAATGTGGCATTTATGCTTCAAAAAAAGTTAATCAGCTATCTAATCAGCAATATTCATTACGAGTACAGGACTGCAAATTATATCAAAACCTAAATACCCTCTTGTGGAGGGATACATCTTATTTTATTACGTCCTATAATATGTTTTTCAAAAAGCTGTATGCTTATAACTAAACTTGGTCTGTTTGTCTAAGTGTATCAAACATAAAACGTAAAATTGTACGATTGTTTGTGTCGACAAATGTGATTGGTCAGTTTGTCCAACCACGTTTAAGGTTTTCAATAACGTGAGGTTGTTGTTAGTTGACACATCCAAGTTGGTCAAGGTTAAGCTAGTTTAAGTAGAAAGGTTAGGTATCTACAGCAATGTTAACGTTTATGTCTGGTAGTTTGCTGTTATTTGAGTCAAGCATAGATCATAAATATTTAAGGGATTCATCTTCTTCTAATTGTTCATTGGCGCACATGAAATCTTTTTCTCAGTTTTCCTTAAAGTATTCACATTTTTGATAGCTTATTTGTCTAAAATCACATGACAGAAACATAAAAAATTTAATTTATAACAGTTAACAGCTTCACTTTGACCGAAGACAACAACATCATTATTGTTTTCAATAATTTGTACTAAGTTTAATTGCAAGATATTATTGTTAGTCAGTAGTTTTTTTGATGGTACATATGTATATTCAAAAAACAGATTAAAAAGTATAGCAAACAAAGAATTAGTTTGTCTTAAACCGGAGTCGGTTCTATAAAAACTTTAAAATCTCCACACTCTTCTCTACTCATATCTTCATCATACTTCTATGGCTAATAGAATTATACTTTCTAGTTCATACTAAGTTTATACCACCGATAGTTTATAAGAATAATAGAAAGTTGCGATTAAACTATCGATGCATTGAGTGTTTATACCACAAAATAGTTATTATTCTATCTGTGGTATAATAATGAGTATTCGTGTCATTCATATTTTAAATAAAAGTATGATAAAATTAATTTTATAAAAATATTCAAAATTAAAAAATTTTTTAAATCAAAATTAAAAAAGCGCATTTAACCTGCAAATTAAAAACGGGATAGTACACTCAAAAAAATAAAAGTCACGTTTACAAAATTTTTATATGTATGAGCAATTTCACGAAGATTCAATAACGTTTTGACTTGACCCCTTTTAATTTTGATTATTTTTTGTTTATAGATAGTCTTTGATAAATACAAAATACAAGTTCTCTTAGAATTTTTTTTTTCGACCAGGGGTCTTCACAGGGTGCCCCTCAATTTTTGTTATTTTGTGATGTGAGTGCATTTTGACGAGCGATTGTAGAAAAACTACTCAATCGATTTTTATAAATAATATGTCGTTGAATAGGTATTAGAACAAAGTTTTTAAAAATGTACACTGTTAATTTTTTGAAATAATTTTTAACGGTGTAACAGAAGAAAAAAATGGTGTAATTGAAAAAAAGATGGCAGCCTTTTTTTTTTTTTTTTTTAACTAAATTCAAGCTTATTTTATATCTAACAAGTAACAACTTGTGAAAGTTTAGGACTAGCGTCATTTTTTGTTTTAGAGATAAAATTCGTTGTGCATATGACTGTCGGGAATCAGTTTTTTTTGTTCTGAAGGAAAATTATAAAAATGGCGATTTTTAGATTCAGATTTTTTTTTTATGTTAAATATCAAATATTTTATTATTAAATGAACTTTTTAAAAAGCAATTTCAGTCAAGTTCAGCAAAATTTTGCGAAATTTTGACTCGACCCTTTTTAATTTGGTTTATTTTTAGTTTATAGATAGCCTTTGATAAATGAAAAATACGGCTTCAAGTAGAATTTTTTTAAATATAGACCAACATAAACCAAATTAAAAAGGGTCGAGTCAAAATGTCGCAAAATTTTGCTGAACTTGACTGAAATTGCTTTTTAAAAAGTTCATTTAATAATAAAATATTTGATATTTAACATAAAAAAAAATCTGAATCTAAAAATCGTCATTTTTATAATTTTCCTTCAGAACAAAAAAAACTGATTCCCGACAGTCATATGCACAACGAATTTTATTTCTAAAACAAAAAATGACGCTAGTCCTAAACTTTCACAAGTTGTTAGATATAAAATAAGCTTCCATTAAGTTTAAAAAAAAAAAAAAAAAAAGGCTATGCCATCTTTTTTTTAATTACACCATTTTTTTCTTATGTTACACCGTTAAAAACTATTTTAAAAAATTAACAGTGTACATTTTTAAAAACTTTGTTCTAATACCTATTCAACGACATATCATTTATGAAAATCGATTGAGTAGTTTTTCTACAATCGCTCGTCAAAATACACTCACATCACAAAATAACGAAAATTGAGGGGCACCCTGTGAAGACCCCTGGTCGAAAAAAAAAATTCTAAGAGAACTTGTATTTTTTATTTATCAAAGACTATCTATAAACAAAAAATAATCAAAATTAAAAGGGGTCAAGTCAAAACGTTATTGAATCTTCGTGAAATTGCTCATATAAACAACACACAAAATTTTTTGATAAAACTACAATTTTTTTCCTTCAAATCCAAAAATAATTTGTAATTCAAATAAATTTTTGGATTTTTCAAATAATTTTTTTCGTAATTTACAATATTTTTTGGTAAACTTACAAAAAAATTTGTGAGTTGTATATTTATAAAAAATTTGTAAAATTTGCTTAACTTTTTTTTTAGTGTAGGAAGCTTTTGAAGCAAAACATAGTACTTGTTCATTCAAAAGAGTAGTAGCCTATCGAAATCCTATATAATATACCTAATCCTATAAACATAATATACAAATTTAATACTTTTCAAGTTTCAATAAAATATTTTTTATTTTATTTTTTACAACTATAATGTCTAAAATTATAAGTTTCTAAAAATTGAATACAAATTTTTAATGTTTTTTAGTAGGAGTTATAAAAATTTTGTCAACAACACATGGACACCTTTAAAGACCTGGGTCTCACAACAACATGTATGCAATAAATCTCACCGTATAATAAAATACAAAATATGTATAGTTAATTTAAAAGTAAACATTTAAAATTCTTCAAAAATACAGTAAAAAAAGGGTTGTCAATAGTTCAGTAATGTAGCTAGGGTTGCCACATGTCCTACTTTCGGTAGGACAGTCTTCCTTTGGGACAGTCTTCCTTTGGATAAAAATATCCTACTATAGGCAAACTGTAATACAATATCTTACACTGAAAAAAATTTATTTTTTTCTATACCTATTTCTCTCAATAAACGCGTTAGCAAAATAATTAATCGTTATTACACCTTTACTTTTATTAAAAGTGTAACTGATTACTTAATTTTATGTTGAAAGATTAGTAACAATAGCAAATTGTGAATATCTTTGCTTTATTGCACGATTTATTCAGGTGGTAAACCACCATTGTTTAAATTTTGAATTAAATCCACCGTTAAACCTCTGTTTTTTAGGTAGATTTCATATAAAAATCTAACTTTTGCAATGGGCTTCATCTCGGAATTTTGGAAAAATTTTTGTGCCAAACGACTATATATGATAAGCGGAGACGAAAAAACAAAACAAAAAATTTATATATATATATATATATATATATATATATATATATATATATATATATATATATATATATATATATATATATATATATATATATATATATATATATATATATATATATATATATATATATATATATATATATATATATATATATATATATATATATATATATATATATATATATATATATATATATATATATATAAATTTTTTGTTTTGTTTTTTCGTCTCCGCTTATCATATATAGTCGTTTGGCACAAAAATTTTTCCAAAATTCCGAGATGAAGCCCATTGCAAAAGTTAGATTTTTATATGAAATCTACCTAAAAAACAGAGGTTTAACGGTGGATTTAATTCAAAATTTAAACAATGGTGGTTTACCACCTGAATAAATCGTGCAATAAAGCAAAGATATTCACAATTTGCTATTGTTACTAATCTTTCGACATAAAATTAAGTAATCAGTTACACTTTTAATAAAAGTAAAGGTGTAATAACGATTAATTATTTTGCTAACGCGTTTATTGAGAGAAATAGGTATAGAAAAAAATAAATTTTTTTCAGTGTAAGATATTGTATTACAGTTTGCCTATAGTAGGATATTTTTATCCAAAGGAAGACTGTCCCAAAGGAAGACTGTCCTACCGAAAGTAGGACATGTGGCAACCCTAGCTACATTACTGAACTATTGACAACCCTTTTTTTACTGTATTTTTGAAGAATTTTAAATGTTTACTTTTAAATTAACTATACATATTTTGTATTTTATTATACGGTGAGATTTATTGCATACATGTTGTTGTGAGACCCAGGTCTTTAAAGGTGTCCATGTGTTGTTGACAAAATTTTTATAACTCCTACTAAAAAACATTAAAAATTTGTATTCAATTTTTAGAAACTTACAATTTTAGACATTACAGTTGTAAAAAATAAAATAAAAAATATTTTATTGAAACTTGAAAAGTATTAAATTTGTATATTATGTTTATAGGATTAGGTATATTATATAGGATTTCGATAGGCTACTACTCTTTTGAATGAACAAGTACTATGTTTTGCTTCAAAAGCTTCCTACACTAAAAAAAAAGTTAAGCAAATTTTACAAATTTTTTATAAATATACAACTCACAAATTTTTTTGTAAGTTTACCAAAAAAAATTGTAGATTACGAAAAAAATTATTTGAAAAATCCAAAAATTTATTTGAATTACAAATTATTTTTGGATTTGAAGGAAAAAAATTGTAGTTTTATCAAAAAATTTTGTGTGTTGTGTATATGAGCAATTTCACGAAGATTCAATAACGTTTTGACTTGACCCCTTTTAATTTTGATTATTTTTTGTTTATAGATTATTATTATTATTATTATTATTATTAGCTCGTTGACACCCTATTTTACAATTTTAAATTCTTAAATTACTAATTCATTATGTTTTTATCATTTAGAAATTCAATTTAAGTTTTTTTTTTTTCTTTTTGTACTAAATTTTAGATTCTAACATTACTAGTTCATTATTTTTAATTTAATTTAGAAATTCAATTATAAGTAAATTTTTTTTTTTTTTTTTTTAAGAAATTTTAGTTTTAATTTTAGTCAAATTTTACATATTATATATAAATATTTTAAGCGTTGAGGGTATAAGCCTCCCAAATTTTTCCACGATATTTTGTCTTGTGCTAGTATTTGCCAGTTGCTACACATTTCGTTTATATCATCCATCCATCTTTTACGTTGTCTACCCACTTTTCTTTTACCATTCGGTTCCCAGTTTGTAGTTAAGGTAGTCCATCTTTGATCTTCTAGCCTAGCTATATGTCCTGCCCATCGCCATTTTAACTCTTTAGACCGTTGTATCACATCTGTTATTTTTGTTCTCTCCCTAATAGTAACGTTTTTTGTTCTTGTCCATCTACTCACTTGCAGCATCGACCGTTCCATTGACCTTTGGCATACCCTCAATTTTTCCATATTTTTAGTAGTTAACGACCAAGTTTGTGCGCCGTATGTTAAGATCGGCAATATAGCGATATCGAAAATATATTTAATGTTTTCAGAGGATATATTATTATTTAATAGTTTTTTAATACTCCAGAATTGCTTCCATGCGTTGGTGATCCTCCTGTCAACTTCTTTGTCTTGTCGATCACTAATAGATATGAGTTGGCCTAGGTATACAAAGTTATCTACTCTTTCGATTATTTCACCATCTATAGTTATTTCAGGCATATCAAAATTAGAAATTATTTTTGTTTTGCTTTTGTTTAATAGCAAACCAACTTTTCCACTTTCTTCTTTTAGTTCTAGTAACATATTTTTTATTTCGTGGAAGTTTTTACCGAATAGAGCTATGTCATCTGCAAAACGTAAATTGTTTAGAACTTTATTGTTTAGATGTAGACCAGAATTTTCCCAATTTAATTTTTTAAACACTTCTTCCAGTACTGCGGCAAATAGTTCTGGTGATAGGGGGTCTCCCTGTCTTACACCTCTATTTATGTGAAAATAGCTTCCTTCCTGCTCCAACATGATTTTTGCCTCGCAGTTCTTATATATATTTTGTATAATTCGTATATATTTATGATGAATATTTTGATCGTTCAGCGCTCGCCAGATAAAAACGTGCTCAATAGTATCGAATGCCTTCTGATAATCAATAAATGCAATTACTATTGGTAGTTGAAATTCTGAGCATTTTTCTACTATTTGTGTTATACTGTGAAGATGGTCTGTCGTTGAGTATCCTGATCTGAATCCAGCTTGGTCAGTTGATTTATTCTCATTTAAAGTTTTAGATATGCGTTTTAGTATGCATTTTGCGAATATTTTATAGATGGTTGAGATTAGACTGATAGGGCGATAGTTGTTAATGTCTTCTTTGCTTCCTTTTTTGTGGATTAGAATTGTAGTTGATTTTTTCCATTGCTCTGGTATTGTTTCTGTTTCTATAACTTTATTAAATAAGTTTGTTAATTTTGGTACGATTTCATTTGTAGCATATTTTAGATACTCTGCGTTTATATTATCGCTTCCGGCTGATTTTTCATTTTTTAGTTGTGCTATAGATTCTTTTACCTCCAGCTCGGAAAGTGGTAGTATATCAGAGTTATCATTTATCTCTGGCATAAGTTGACTTCTTTGTTGCTGAGACATTGAAGTTGTATATAGTTTTTTGTAGAATTTAGTTGCTTCGTTTACAATGTCTTTCCTGTTTGTTGTTTTGATGTTATTTGTTAATAGTTTTGTTATCCATTTTTTCCCTTCTGTAAAATTCTTCTTTATTTTGTTTAGAGAACCAGTTTCTTTCAAAGTGTTTTTTATGAAACTTTCTTTGTATTGTTTTATATCTTTTTTGCTTGCTTTTTTAATTTGTTTACGTATATTTTTTAATTCTTCTTTTTCATTTTCTGACAATATTTCTTTGATTCTCAATTCTTCTCTTTTTTCTATAAGATAAAGCGTTTCTTCGGATAATTTATTTATTTTAGTTTTGTTTGTTTTTAGTATATTGCTAGCCGTAATAATAGAATTCTCTACAGCGTTGTAATCGTTTTGGATGTTATCTGTTGGTGTATTTCTTATTGGATCTATGAGATCGGCTACTGTTTTACGATATCTGTCTTGTATTTGTGGTGTAATTTGGTTTGGTAAAAATTTTTGTTCTGGTAGTTTTCTTCTTTTCTTTGTGTTTATATTAAATGTACCTCTAACTAGTCTGATATCAGAATCGAATTTAAAATTGTTGATTACTGATACATCGTTTATGTTTTCTCTTTTATTTGTTAATATGAAATCTATTTCATTTTTTGTATTGCCATCTGGTGATTTCCAGGTCCATTTCTGTTTATCTCTTTTTTTAAAGAAAGAATTACCGATTAATAATTTATGTTGCCAGATCCACTGAATTAATCTTTCGCCATTTCTGTTTCTGGTACCATAGGTGAAATTTCCCATTATTAAATCTTCGCCGGTTTCCTTTTTACCAATTTTACTATTAAAGTCACCCATAATTATGATATGGTTGCTTTGGATTCTATTTATAGTTTCGTCTAATGTTTCGTAGAATTTATCTAGTATTTCATTGGTCGCATTTTCAGTTGGAGCATATATTTGTATGATTGATAAGCTTGTGGATTCGAACTTTAATTTTAGCGCAATTATTCTTTCATTGACTGAGATAACTTCTTCTATATTATTTTTCAAATGTTTGTTTATTAAAAATCCTACTCCATATAACCCTTTGGTTTCTCCTTTATAGCATAATACTGAACCATCTGATCTTTCGATTATTTCTTCACCGCATCTTCTAACCTCAGAGAGTCCAACTACATCCCATTTTATTTTATTTAATGCATTATCCAGCGTAGCAGCTTTTTCTTCACTCATTAGAGATCTAACGTTATAAGTACAAATGTAAAGTATATCTTTATTTATTTTTAAATTTTCGAAATTATCATCCTTTTTAAAATTTGGGGGGAGATGGCCATTATTCCCCACGGTGGCCAACCGGATTGGGGTATTTTTCATTATACTAGTATATTTTATCATTAATTGATTTTCGTTTCCGTTGTCTTTTGTTTGGTTATTGTTTTTGATTTTTAATGTTCGCTTTTTGGATTTTAGCTGCTACTTTCCATTTCTCGTGGTGAATGTATTAGTTTGTGTCGAAGTTTGTGGTACTGTATTTTTGTTTTTCATAAAAGGAATGACATTTGGTTTTTTATTTATTTGTTCGGTTTGGTTTTCTCCGAATGATGTATTTTTTCTTTTATAGCTGTCGTTATCGCTTTTTTCATCATTTTGTTGGTTTTCTACTCGTTTTTGGATTATTGTAGTACGTTTTGCTTTATTTGCTTCAGCTATTTCCTTAGGTAGATCATCAACAAAGAATATTCTACATGGTGACTCACGTAAGTTGATTTTATTTTTCATTATTAGTTCTTTTTTCCTGTACGTGGTGATACCTAGCTTTATAGGGCGGGTTTTACCACTCTCTTGCTTACCAAGTCTGTGTAAAAAATCGATTTCATCGTTTTCTAGATGTATACCAATTGATTTAGTAATAATATCCATTATTGTTGCTTCTAAATCTAAGTCGCTTTTTTCGTTCTCAGGAAGGTTAAAGATAATTATATTTTTCTTCCTTGTTTCTCTTTCATTCCTGATTACTCTGTTTTCTAGCTGTTCGTATTAAGCTTTTAGATTGCTTAGTTCTAAGTCGACATATTGGTTCCTAGAACTGATACTATCATTAATTAATTTGGTATTTTCGTGCATTTCTATCCTTAGGTTTGCTATTGCATCTAGAATTTTTTGTTCACTCATAGTTACAGAAAAAAAAAAAAAAAATTTAAGATATAGTTAGTATAGTATTTATAATAATATTGTATTTATAATAATGATTATGTATCCAACATATACTCTTAAATTATGCGTGCGCCTAAAGATATGCGAATATTATACAAATTCATAAAGTTTCTACTATTGTCTAGTAGATGGCGTTTAACTATACTGATGATCTTAAATAAGTATTATGCTGTGTAAAAATGTATTATGGTTGTCGTCTTTACTATGATAATTGGTATTTATTGTGTTTGCCACCAGGTGCATTGAGTTGACATTACTCTCATTTATATATACTTTATCTCAATGAAAACACCACACTCTACAACCAAATCCACCAACTCAACTATTAAACAGCAAAACACAACTATCAAAACCTTGATCAAATTTTGAACAACAAACCAATTTATAAACACCAACTAAAATCTTACAAAAATTTATTTCACTGTATTATATTCACTTTGCATTTTTTGTTTTGTTTACAACCAAATCCAACCATTTATTTAACCATTAAATAGCAAAATACAATTATCAAAACTTTGATTTAAAAAAAAAACAATTTATAAACACCAGCTAAAATCTTATAAAATTTATTTCACTGTTTTATATTCATTTTGCATTTTTTATTTCAATAACAATAACAAGGTAAATTACAAGGTACTTGAAAAATTATTTATTTGTAATTAGCTCAAAAAAACACGTCTTTACTCTTCAACAACTCGTACCGTTGTTTATAGATAGTCTTTGATAAATAAAAAATATAAGTTCTCTTAGAATTTTTTTTTTCGACCAGGGGTCTTCACAGGGTGCCCCTCAATTTTCGTTATTTTGTGATGTGAGTGCATTTTGACGAGCGATTGTAGAAAAACTACTCAATCGATTTTCATAAATGATATGTCGTTGAATAGGTATTAGAACAAAGTTTTTAAAAATGTACACTGTTAATTTTTTGAAATAATTTTTAACGGTGTAACATAAGAAAAAAATGGTGTAATTAAAAAAAAGATGGCATAGCCTTTTTTTTTTTTTTTTTTTAAACTAAATGGAAGCTTATTTTATATCGAATTCGAATCTTCCTCGTCAGTGCCTGGCTCGAGTTTTAAATATGAGACTTAAATACCAGAAATATTAATCATTATTGACAACCAAGAACGATTTTTTAAATATAAAAATAAATTCCCAATAATCCGTATCTTAATACGAAATGCGATTACTATTGTAAATTAGCTAAGAATAAAATGAAAATGGTTGTTTGCATGATGCTCACATTGTATTAGAGTTAACGGACGTGTCTGAAGACCAGAGTGTTATTTGTAGCTTTAAAAACAATACGGTTTCGGACTTTGACTCAATTTCTTCGAAATTTATTAAATATTTATAAATCTTCCAAGTATCAATCTAAACAAACTTGTATATGGGCACATAAATAATAATCAGTTTCCTGGATGCTCTAAAACTATCAAAAGTTTTTCGAATCTTCAAATTTGGAACTCTACGAATTAAACATAACGACAGGCCAGTTTCAATTCTAAGTGTTTTTGCAAAAAATTCTGAAAAATTCATTTTAGCAAAATTTCTATCTTTTCTATGCGAATAAAAATTTTACTCTCCAAATCAATATGGCTTTTTTAAAACTCCAACACTACTGAAGATTGTCTCAGATGCAGAAAAAGGCATCGCAAAATAATAGGAAGTTAACCAAACCTTTAAACGACAACTTTAAATATACAGGTATCCCCAGAGTTATGTGGTATATGAATTATGCGATTTTGGTTAAATGTGGCTCAACATTTGCTGAATAGTTGTAACTCTGATGAAGAAGATGCAAAAGAATTCCAACCAAAATATTTAATTTTGCTATTATTATTTAGGACTGCATCGATCGATTTTGTAACAAAACAATTACTAATTCATCGCTCGTTCCGTTCTCAAAATGGCATGGATGGCTAGTCAAAATATTTGCCCTACAAGTAGAGTAATATTAAAAAATGTTTGAGTTTTAAAATCTTGCTTATCATTCAAATAATGTTTCTTGGTATCCATAGTAGAAATTATTTTCTTTCTTGTTTAGTAAAAACAAGCGGAGACGAAAAAACAAAACAAAAAATTTATATATATATATATATATATATATATATATATATATATATATATATATATATATATATATATATATATATATATATATATATATATATATATATATATATATATATATATATATATATATATATATATATATATATATAAACGATGTGAGATATAACGAAAACGACCGGCACTCTCACGGTCGCATTTGTTGAGGTAGATCAAAAAGAATTTCTGTACTTGTGTGTTCTAATAATATCTTGGACAAGTTCGTAAATCAGCAAAATCCGACATGTGGTTAAGAAACTAGAGGCTTTTTTCTGAAAAAAAGTGATTTTTTAAAACCCTTATAATGGCCGTTTGGATACTAATATTTCAAAAAAATTAACAAATTTAGAATTCTTGGAATCATTTTTATCGATTTGTTTTAAAAATAGACCTCTGCAAATAGAGGTTTCTGAGTGAGCGGCTCCAACAAAAAAGCTTGCAAAAAAAGTATTTTTGAAACAACCGGCACTCTCACGGTCGCATTTGTAAAGGCAGATCAAAAAACCTTTTCTAAAAATGTGCGTTTTATTAATATCTTGGACAAGTTCGTAAATCAGCCAAATCCGACACATGGTTAAGAAACTAGAGGCTTTATTCTAGAAAAAACTCTGTTTTTTAGATCCGTTATAACGGCCGTTTAGATTCTTATATTTTTAAAAACTTCATAAATTTAGAATCTTTGAAACCTTTTTAATCAGTTTTTTTCAAAAAAAGACCTCTTAGAGGTTTCAGAGTGGGCGGCTCCAACAAAAAAGCTTGTAAAACACAAAATGCGTTTGAATCAAGCGGCACTCTAACGGTTGCATTTGTGGAGCCAGATCAAAAAACCTTTCCTAAAAATGTGTGTTTTATTAATATCTTGGACAAGTTCGTAAATCAGAAAAATCTGACACATGGTTAAGGAACTAGAGGCTTTATACTAGAAAAAAAAGTGTTTTTTTAATCCGTTATAACGGCCGTTTGGATACTAATATTTTTTAAATCTTAATAAATTTAAAATTTGTGAAAACATTTTAATCCGTTTCTTATAAATATAAACCTCTGCAGTTAGAGGTTTTTGACTTATTGTCTTCAACAAAAAAGTTTGCAACAATCCCCAACTACAATTTCCAAAAACCTTATAACAGACAATGTCAACTTTATAACAGTCAAAAAAGTAAAAGATTTGAATAGAAGAAATTAATTGTTTTTTTCTTAGAAATAAACTATTTTGATATTTTGCAGCAATTGCACGACATACGATATATAGTAGGTTTGTGTCATAAATTGTCACACACATGTTCTGTGGTAGATTTGATATTTGTTTGTTGCAAAATTGGATAGATATAATTTTGCTTATGGGTAGCTAATTTTCTTTTTAAAATTTGTTCGATATCTGTTTGAAATTAGTTTGTTTTGTTTAAACTAATCTGATACATCAGATTTTACTGGCACACAAAACTGTCTGATCTCGAAATCTACCTATTTCTAGCGGATATACGAGCCGCTTGGACTTTTTTAAATAACTTTTGTTACAAATTACCTGTTCTTAGAATTATTAATAAAATAAAATGACTGAACTGAATTTTGTTATAAAGTAAAACCTTTGGCTACAGAAAGCTAACGATTTTGAAGGACTAAATATACAAAACAGAACTATCTATGAGTAACTGGCTTATAACATAAATTTATTGATTTTTTTTAAAGTGACAATGAATCAGCAGACGGTGTGTTTGGCTGTATTTCTGAGTTCTTAAAAACTTTAAATTTAAATTTTTCGAGTGTTACCGCATTGGTGGCTAATAACATCAATGCGAATTTGTATGCCATTGTTCATTATAAATAAATAAATTAGCATTACAGAAATAATGCCCATAAATTCATTCATACATTCATACTTACACCAAACCGAAACCTATATTTCTTTAAAAAAAAATTATTTTTTAACTAAAAATGAAGTGGCACAAATCCAACGAGTTTTTTAGTTTTGAGACATTAGGGTAGTTTGTCCTACTTTGAAACTTTTAAAACGTGTCAACCCTGAATGTAGCACTCTTTCAATCATGTGACGCAGTCTTTATATGAACCATTAAAGTGCATACATTATTCTGAACAAAAAATTGAAGGAATGACAACCTCCTCTCGAAGTTGGCATTATTCAAACAAATAAAAATTATTTTCAAACATTTTCACCGTGATTGGGACAACTAACTATACACGTTAACATTTTCCTGAAAACAAAATGAGGTTTATCTTCTTCTATATATATAAAATTGAAAGTATGTATGTTTGTCGTTTATGCATTAATAAACCATTAATAAACCAAAAAATTTATATATATATATATATATATATATATATATATATATATATATATATATATATATATATATATATATATATATATATATATATATATATATATATATATATATATATATATATATATATATATATATATATATATATATATATATATATATATATATATATATATATATATATATATATATATATATAAACGATGTGAGATATAACGAAAACGACCGGCACTCTCACGGTCGCATTTGTTGAGGTAGATCAAAAAGAATTTCTGTACTTGTGTGTTCTAATAATATCTTGGACAAGTTCGTAAATCAGCAAAATCCGACATGTGGTTAAGAAACTAGAGGCTTTTTTCTGAAAAAAAGTGATTTTTTAAAACCCTTATAATGGCCGTTTGGATACTAATATTTCAAAAAAATTAACAAATTTAGAATTCTTGGAATCATTTTTATCGATTTGTTTTAAAAATAGACCTCTGCAAATAGAGGTTTCTGAGTGAGCGGCTCCAACAAAAAAGCTTGCAAAAAAAGTATTTTTGAAACAACCGGCACTCTCACGGTCGCATTTGTAAAGGCAGATCAAAAAACCTTTTCTAAAAATGTGCGTTTTATTAATATCTTGGACAAGTTCGTAAATCAGCCAAATCCGACACATGGTTAAGAAACTAGAGGCTTTATTCTAGAAAAAACTCTGTTTTTTAGATCCGTTATAACGGCCGTTTAGATTCTTATATTTTTAAAAACTTCATAAATTTAGAATCTTTGAAACCTTTTTAATCAGTTTTTTTCAAAAAAAGACCTCTTAGAGGTTTCAGAGTGGGCGGCTCCAACAAAAAAGCTTGTAAAACACAAAATGCGTTTGAATCAAGCGGCACTCTAACGGTTGCATTTGTGGAGCCAGATCAAAAAACCTTTCCTAAAAATGTGTGTTTTATTAATATCTTGGACAAGTTCGTAAATCAGAAAAATCTGACACATGGTTAAGGAACTAGAGGCTTTATACTAGAAAAAAAAGTGTTTTTTTAATCCGTTATAACGGCCGTTTGGATACTAATATTTTTTAAATCTTAATAAATTTAAAATTTGTGAAAACATTTTAATCCGTTTCTTATAAATATAAACCTCTGCAGTTAGAGGTTTTTGACTTATTGTCTTCAACAAAAAAGTTTGCAACAATCCCCAACTACAATTTCCAAAAACCTTATAACAGACAATGTCAACTTTATAACAGTCAAAAAAGTAAAAGATTTGAATAGAAGAAATTAATTGTTTTTTTCTTAGAAATAAACTATTTTGATATTTTGCAGCAATTGCACGACATACGATATATAGTAGGTTTGTGTCATAAATTGTCACACACATGTTCTGTGGTAGATTTGATATTTGTTTGTTGCAAAATTGGATAGATATAATTTTGCTTATGGGTAGCTAATTTTCTTTTTAAAATTTGTTCGATATCTGTTTGAAATTAGTTTGTTTTGTTTAAACTAATCTGATACATCAGATTTTACTGGCACACAAAACTGTCTGATCTCGAAATCTACCTATTTCTAGCGGATATACGAGCCGCTTGGACTTTTTTAAATAACTTTTGTTACAAATTACCTGTTCTTAGAATTATTAATAAAATAAAATGACTGAACTGAATTTTGTTATAAAGTAAAACCTTTGGCTACAGAAAGCTAACGATTTTGAAGGACTAAATATACAAAACAGAACTATCTATGAGTAACTGGCTTATAACATAAATTTATTGATTTTTTTTAAAGTGACAATGAATCAGCAGACGGTGTGTTTGGCTGTATTTCTGAGTTCTTAAAAACTTTAAATTTAAATTTTTCGAGTGTTACCGCATTGGTGGCTAATAACATCAATGCGAATTTGTATGCCATTGTTCATTATAAATAAATAAATTAGCATTACAGAAATAATGCCCATAAATTCATTCATACATTCATACTTACACCAAACCGAAACCTATATTTCTTTAAAAAAAAATTATTTTTTAACTAAAAATGAAGTGGCACAAATCCAACGAGTTTTTTAGTTTTGAGACATTAGGGTAGTTTGTCCTACTTTGAAACTTTTAAAACGTGTCAACCCTGAATGTAGCACTCTTTCAATCATGTGACGCAGTCTTTATATGAACCATTAAAGTGCATACATTATTCTGAACAAAAAATTGAAGGAATGACAACCTCCTCTCGAAGTTGGCATTATTCAAACAAATAAAAATTATTTTCAAACATTTTCACCGTGATTGGGACAACTAACTATACACGTTAACATTTTCCTGAAAACATAATGAGGTTTATCTTCTTCTATATATATAAAATTGAAAGTATGTATGTTTGTCGTTTATGCATTAATAAACCATTCATCCGATCATCATGAAACTTTGGGAAGTTGTTGTGTACACTTGCGCATAGGTAACAGGCAAACTTTTTTTTTGAATGGAACCTCAGGGCCATTATAATTATCTTAAGGGGTTCTGCCTAAATGTGATAATAATTTAATTTGATTTTTCTTTAAATATCGTTTTATACGGTTAGATTCCTTTGATCAATTTTTTTGTTGAACATAAATTTAATGAAATTGAAAAATGAAAGTATAATCTGAAACAATTACATTTGTATATCAAAACTATATGTATCTGAATTAAACACATAATGATGTTACAAATTTTATCATCTATACAATGTGTTATTGTTATTGGTAATAAACTAAATATGTTATTGGTTTGCAATTGTATATGTAATGCATGTTTCTTTAACTAAGAAAGATAGTTGATAACATCGATTAAAAGCTCAAAATTACGAAATGGAATTCGCACAAATACTATACAAAGAAGCTTAGCTTATGTATAATCAAACACGGATAGCAAGTATGATAAACAAACTAATTAAAAATGTGGCCCTTAGCCGGCAACACTTTAGCAATAGTGATTTGCCAACAGTTACAATGCATTAATACCAATGAATTTATAATATCTGCCCGCCCGCAGGAACATATGTAAAATTTAAAATTTTGGATCTATGGATTTGATGTATATATACAAACGACGATTAATCCGAGGATTTATCTTCTATCCGCATTCATACAATCGGCCCTTAGTCTTAGTTATGGATTATTCTTTGACGATAACGCTCTATTTTCTTTGTGTTGGGTAGTAGGAATTACAATGTGTGTCACAACAACACATAAGAACATGCTTTCTAAGGTGTTGATGGACGTAATTTTTTTATTTTTTAAAAGATTGAACTTTTTGCTTGCTCGAACCAATGAGCTCCCATATAATTATTATATATGCTGGCTTGAGGTAAACAATGCGTTATATGATCTTGGTATATACTTCTAGCACTAGGATAATTAGGAACCTAATTTTATCTTTGTTCCTGCAAATTTGAAAAAAAAAAAGTATATCGTCTTTATTTCCTCCATCCTATCATGAAATATTGCCCTATATCGTACATTATTATGTGAAAGGGTTTATTATTAAGTTTTCCATTCTTTAAGAAGAATATAAAAAAAAGAAATTTGCTTCCATCAACGTCTTAAAAAGCATTATGTTGTAGAGCCTATGTCTTAAAAGGTTTATATGTGTTGTTGTGACACATATTGTAATTTCAAATATGTCACATATTTTGAAATTGCTCAAACTTTTTTGAGCTTCGGTGAAAAAGATGATGAACAATGTCATTGAAGCTACAATTTTGAGTGGAAAATTTGAAGAGGAAGATGTAGTGGTGCCACGACAGACAGGTCACATATTTCAATTATCCCAACAGATTAAAACGTTTAGTTTTCACTTTCCAGTGCAACTTGCTTTTGCAATTACTATCAACAAAGCACACGGACAGTTACTGCAAGTATGTGGACTAGATTTGGAGAATCCGTTCTTTTCACGTGGACATGGACAACTGGACTAGATTTGGAGAATCCGTTCTTCTCACGTGGACATGGACAATATGTGGCTGGTGCGTTAGGAAAACCTTCTGATTTCCTTCAAAACCTTCAAAAAATAAAGTGTACCCACAAGTACTCGAATAAATAAATAGAATTAAAACGATATTTTGAAATCCGTTCCATATTAAAATAAATAAGTTGCAATAAAAATGACACAATGTTAATTTAATGTTATCTTTACGAGTTTTCTCGAGTTTTCTTTCTTATGAGATAGCGGCAATATGCGACCAATGTTAAATAAACAAAACTTTTACGCTATTTGGTGTAAAAAATACAATATTGACAGATTTTGTGAGTGATTAAGATCAAAGTAATTATTGTAATTCACTTGAATTTTGCAATTTGACTGCATTTTACTTCGGTCTGAAAGACCTAAGTATTACATTCATGAGCTCAAAGTGAAATTCTTACCCCTACTTTTTTTGGCATTTCTCGACGTTTTAGGACCTACTGATTCTAAAAAAGCAAAAAAAAAAAATGTATGTCTGTCTGTCGGCCGGTCGGCCGTCCGGCCGTCCGTCATTACATACGCTGCAGGGAAAACGGCTGGAGGGATTTCAAAAATTTTTTTTTCTAAAAATAGGTATTCGCAAGGGACAGGTCCGAATGGACGCTGTGTTCGATAACTGTACCGGAAGTGTGTCAATAAATCATTATGTGTGTCAAAAATAGCAAATTTTCATATTTTTGGCTTAAAAAACGTTCATTTTAAGTGATTACTAGTAGGAACATTAAATTTGGAGAAATCTTGATGGTCGGGATTGGTATGTAAGATCACAAACTAGATTATTGCAAATTAAGTTTGTCAAAAAAATGTTGTCAAGTGTGTCAAAAGAAAGATTTTTATTTATTTTTTTACCTAATTTTTTGGAAAAAAAAAATAAAATTAATTGTGTGTTTGAAATGAAGTTTTATTATTATTATTGAGAATTATAGCATTATAAGTTTGTCAAAAAAATGTTGTCAAGTGTGTCAAAAGAAAGATTTTTATTTTTATTTATTTTTTTACCCAATTTTTTGGAAATAAATAAAATTGTGTGTTTGAAATGAAATTTTACTTTATTATTGAGAATTATGGCATTATAAGTTTGTCAAAAAAATGTTGTCAAGTGTGTCAAAAGATTTTTATTTTTTTTTTGCCCAATTTTTTGGAAAAAAATGAAATTGTTTGTTGAAATGAAATTTTATTATTATTATTGAGAATTATGGCATTATAAGTTTGTCAAAAAATGTTGTCAAGTGTGTCAAAAGAAAGGTTTTTATTTATTTTTTACCTAATTTTTTCATAAAAAAATAAAATTAATAGTTTGTATGACATGATATTTTATTATTATTATAGAGAATTATGGCATTATAAGTTTGCCAAAAACTAATGTCAAGTGTGTCAAAAAATGATTTCATTTATTTTTTTAACCAATTTTTTGGAAAAAAATGTAGCTGTTTTTATGACGTAAATGTAATTTAAAATGAAATTGGACATGGAAATTTTTGAATTTGTTATAGTTTTTGAAATATTTTTGGAATTTTGAAAAAGTTTGTATTTTTGATTTGGTAATAATTTTTGCAATATTTTTAGAATTTCGGCAAATGTTTTAATTTTTGAATTTGTAAGAATTTTTGGAATATTTTTAGAATTTTGAAAAATTTTTAATTTTTGATTTTATTATAATTTTTGGAATTTTGAAAAAATTTTCAATTTTTGATTTTGTAATAATTTTTGCAATATTTTTAGAATTATGAAAAAAGTTTGAATTTTTAAGAATTTTTGAAATATTATTGGAATTAAGAAAAAATTTATATATAAGATTTTATTCTAATTTTTGGAATATTTTTGGAATTTTAAAAAGTTTGATATTATTTAATATAACAATATTTTTGGAATTTTGATTATAATTTTCCGGCAACGTATTGATGTTTCGTGTTAGTTTTGTAATAAATTTTTAAACAGAGTTTATCTCTGAATACTTTTACTTTAAAAAAGAGTTATGTTTGATATACATCGCTGCCTAAAACTAAAAACCATGTCCTCATAAAAGTTTTTTGCCGAAAACTATATCAAAATCCTTAACCCAGACCGAAGTCTTGATATCTCAGAGCTGTGAGATTTCAGTCCCTCCATATTTTCATTTTCGTTTCTCAGAAAAACTTCTTTAGAAAAGTTTTTGTACACTGAAAAAAAAATTGAAGTTCATGACAACCTCATCTCAAAGTTGGCAGTTGGTTATTCATGCAAAGAAAAATTATTTGCAAACAATTTCACTGTGATTGCGACAACTACACGATAACATTTTCCTAACAACAGAATGAGGTTTATTTAAAATATAAAGTGTTATATCCAATATAACAGTAGTTGAATAAAGATAATAACTATTTCCCTGAAAAAAATTTTCTTTGGCCTTATATCATGAATTTTTCATTTTAAAGTTTAAGTATTTGAGATTAATTGGACTATATTTTATTTTCACATAAATATTTCGTGTGATTGTCTCAACTTCATCGATTTATAATTGTAGATTTGTTGAAGCAATTTCGTAGTTTGATTCGCCATATGTGACCGCACGGTGAGGTTGAGACAATTGCATTTCGATTGAAAATAGGACATGTTTTTTTCAGTGTAGGTTTCGTGTCGGGTACAAATACAATGCATGAGCACTGTGAACATTTGTGAATCTGTTTTTGTTCTGTATAATGTTCAATATAGAGATGCGTGTTGACACACCTCTACTAATTCAACAAGTCATTTAAATTTTTTTATAGCTTACTCGAAAACTTATTTGATCGCCAATTTTTTACATATCCAAACTGATGAGACAAAAACAAAAATTAAAAACTACGCTATCATTTCTCATTACTAGTTTTTGAAATCATTGCTACTACGTCAACAAAATGTCTGTGCACAAACTTTAGTTATAAGCGTAGCAAAGCACGCCGGGTCCTGCTAGTTTAAAATATAAAGTGTTATACCCAATATAACAGTAGCTGGATTAAATTAATAACTATTTTAATGACTGAAAATTTCTTTGGCTTTATATCATAAATTTTACTTCGGTCTGAAAGACCTAAGTATTAGATTCATGAGCTCAAAGTGAAATTCTTACATCCACTTTTTTTTGACATTTCTCGACGTTTTAGGACCTCCTGATTCTAAAAAAGCAGAAAAAAAATGTATGTCTGTCTGTCGGCCGGCCGGCCGGCCGCCGTCATTACCTACGCTGCAGGGAAAACCGCTGGAGGGATTTCAAAAACTTCCGATAACTGTACCGGAAGCGTGTCAAAAAAATCATTATGTGTGTCTACAGATGTAAATTTACCGGTAAAATATATTTGTGGTAATTTTACCGTAAAATTACCGGTAAGATTGGTAAAATTGGTAATATTGGTAAAATATAAATTTTTTTCAAAACATTTAAATATAGTTGCAATTTCATTTAATTCAAATATGATGACTATCACAATCATTTCTAGTTTATAAAAACATAAAATGCATATCAAATATTTTATTATCGAGAGTAAATATCCTCACTCGCCGATTATTATAGACAGGATATATGCAACAACGGCAAATTCTTTTATGCCCCATCCATAAACGAAGTTCAGCTGTTGTTCTGTTAGCAGGACATCTAGAAAATAGGCTGCCGGCCATTTTCACAGCTTCAAAAATGCAACAAATCCTGAACACACTGGCTTCAACGATAATTGCTTTCTTCACTGTTATATAAAATTATGCGTTTTTGAAAACACTGCCGTATTCGAAAATGTTTAGGTATAACACATCGAATAGAAGTAGAAATGCATTTCAATGGCTCAAATGCATAGAGCAAATTGACAGATAACCAAGCATTTTCAATGAAACTTACTTTATTTAGTCTGTACGCAATTGATCACAATCAAGCTTTATTCATCGCATGTGGTTAGAAAATGAACCCGGCTCAACGCTTTTCCTGCAATTGAGAATTGTCAACGGCGTTACACATGTCACTTTTCGCGTACAACACTTGCTACGGCCGACACTGGGGTAAATGTATTAATTACGTGTGCAACACGTCACATGAAAATCTAATTCATGTATTGTTTCTTCTCGTTCATGGGAAAATATAAATCGTAAATTGCTGAACATATTATTTGCCTTCAAAAACGCAAGGAATATATAAATATGAACGTGCATTTCACAGCAAAAATTTACAACGAAGCATTAATAATGGTTTGTTGCGTTGCGGTTCTGTTGCTACTGATCGTACAATGCATAATTGGAAGGTGTACAAAATTACACGAGTGACCTTTGATCGACACCAGTAGATAAAATAAATGTTTGCCTACAGTACTCTACTTTGTGGCAACACGTAGAGACGTTAAAATTATCTAAATTTATGGGTATTCAGCTGCAAATCGATCGATCAGCTGAGATATTTTCATAACAATGTGCAAACAATTTTCAACTATACGGGGGTCAACAAGCACAAACATTAATTTTTAGTAGTTCAGATTATTCAAATTTTATTCCAATTTTACCAATTTTACCAAGCCTAAGTAATATTACGTAATATTACCAATTTTACCGGTAATTTTACCATGGGTAATATTACTTTTACATCTGTATGTGTGTCGAAAATAGCAAATTTTCATACTTTTGGCTTAAAAAACGGTCATTTTAAGTGATTACGAGTAGGAACATTAAATTTGGAGAAATCTTGATGGTAGGGATTGGTATGTGAGATCAAAAACTAGATTATTGCATTATAAGTTTGTCAAAAAAATGTTGTCAAGTGTGTCAAAAGAAAGATTTTTATTTATTTTTTCACCTAATTTTTTGGAAAAAAAATAAAATTAATTGTTTGTTTGAAATGAGATTTTATTATTATTATTGAGAATTATTGCATTATAAGTTTTTTAAAAAAATGTTGTCAAGTGTGTCAAAAAATTATTTCATTTATTTTTTAGCCAATTTTTTGGAGAAAAAAATGTAGCTGTTTTTACGACGTAAATGTAATTAAAAATGGAATTGAACATGGAAATTTTTGAATTTGTTATAGTTTTTGAAATATTTTTGGAATTTGAAAAAGTATGTATTTTTGATTTTGTAATAATTTTGAAATATTTTTAGAATTTAGAAAGTTTGAATTTTTAAGAATTTTGGATTATTATTGGAATTTAGAAAAAGTTTCAATATTTGATTTCATTCTAATTTTTGGAATATTTTTGGAATTTTGAAAAAGGTTTCAATTTTTGATTTTGTTATAATTTTTGCAATATTTTTAGAATATATATATATATATATATATATATATATATATATATATATATATAATATATATATATTATACATACATATATATATATATATATATATATATATATATATATATATATATATATATATATATATATATATATATGTAATATATATATATATATATATATATATATATATATATATATATATATATATATATATATTATATATATAATATATATATATATATATATATGTATATATATATATATATATATATATATATATATATATATATATATATATATATATATATATATATATATATATATATATATATATATATATATATATATATATATATATATATATATATATATATATATATAATATATATTTAGAATTTTGAAAAAGTTTCATTTTTTGATTTTGTAAGAATTTTTGGAATATTTTTAGAATTTTGAAAAATTTTAAATTTTTGATTTTATTATAATTTTGAAAAAAGTTTTAATTTTTGATTTTGTAATAAGTTTTGCAATATTTTTAGAATTTTGGAAAAGTTTGAATTTTGAAGAATTTTTGGAATATTATCGGAATTTAGAAAAAGTTTAAATATTTGATTTCATTCTAGTTTTTGGAAAATTTTGGAATTTGAAAAAGTTTGATTTTATTTAATTTAACAATATTTTTGGAATTTTGATTATAATTTTTCCGGCAACGTATTGATGTTTCGTGTTAGTTTTTGTAATAAATTTTTAAACAGATATAAAAAAATACTTGTACTTTAACAAAGAGTTATGTTTGATATACATCGCTGCCCAAAACTAAAAACCATGTCCTCGTGAAAGTTTTTGCCGAAAACTATATCAAAATCCTTTACCCAGACCGAAGTCTTGATATCTCAGAGCTGTGAGATTTCAGCCCCTCCATATTTTCATTTTAAAATTGAAGTATTTGAGTTTAATTGAACTATATTTTATTTTTACATAAATATTGCGTGTGATTATCTCAACTTCATCATTCTGTAATTGTATATTGATGTATTCTATAATTGTATTGTCCTACATCAGTCTTTAATTGTATTGACGGTGAGGTTGAGACAACTGCATTTCGATTGGAAATGGAACATGTTTTTTTCAGTGTAAGATAAACATGAACACTCTTGTCTTTCTTACTAAACTGGGAGTTCTACCGTTGACTAATTAAACTTCGCCCACTGCCTCTCTAAAACATTGACTAGGAGACGTCTGTATTATATAACTAGTGAAATGTGATACCATCACGTTAACTCGTATTTCAATGACAGGAATTGAAACTATTTTGCAGGACAGTAACAGAAGAAATTCAAAAGCACATAGAACTGTCATTTTTAAAATATTAAATAAAAATTAATTGGATTTTTAAAGTTTATGTTTTAACCTTTATTCGGAGTATAACTTTAGTTATTTTTTTTTATTTGGTTTATAAATTGTGCATAACATATGAGTAAAAGATTCTTACCTAAAATTAACATTTAATACTGCAATTGTTACAACTACAGATAACGTTACCAGCATCATGGTAAATAATAAATACTTTCCAAGGAGTGGTACTGTTAATGATGTGGTGGAATAATTTCAGCCAATAGGAGAAAAAACACAGTCAATGATAGTAATATACTAATACATAATGATATTTTTTCACCCGAATCACTTGGTAAATAGAAATACTAGTACTGATAAAAATGATATACCAACGCATGGTATGATTAAATTAACTGTATAAAAAAGTGTTTTTTCTTCTTAACGTAATATTAAATATAATATCAGGATATGGTTCTTCGCAGCAACTATAAAATTTTTCATTTCTTACGGCAGGCACCTTCATTATATCCCATTCAACTGATATATAATAATCTTGCAAATCAATCCCAACATCTATGTTATCGGAATCGGGGGTTTGCTGTAAATGTCGTAAATCAACCTAAAATTAAAAAGCATAAATTTCGTTTTAATTAGACATCCTACAATAAAATCAGAAGATAGTATATTAATCAACAAGAGAGAGAAGCGTAGGTTTTTATTGCGAGGTGTGTTTGACATACGAGGGCTTTAATCACTGAGATAACATGCTCTCTTCTAAGGTGAATAAACTTTTTTTGCACCACCACAATATAAATTTAACATTTAAAAATGAAAATAACACTCAAAAAAAACTAAGTAAATTTTACAAATTTTTTATATATATACATAACTCACAAATTTTTTTGAAAGTTTACCAAAAATATGTATATTACAAAAAATTTATTTGATAAAACAAAAAATTTATTTGATTTACAAATTATTTTTGGATTTGAAGAAAAATTGTCAGTTTTATCAAAAAATTTTGTGTGTTGTATATTTATAAAAATGTTGTAAAAGTGATTTTTATTTTTTGAATGAAATAATTACAATAAATGAAAATAATAAATTTAAGTATGTATCATGTTTTTGTATGGAAATGATCGTAAATATTAGTTTGAATGAAAATGTATATATCTGTCATGGTTTTGTTATCTTTTAATGCCTAAGGAGAAAAAGAACCAATCGGCAATGATGAAGCGGAAACGGAACTTCATAGCAAAAATAAATAAGATGTAGCTTTTTTTCCAACGTTGTTATTTGTTTAATGTTTAATAACCAAGGGAAGTACGGCACAAAATTTATATTTGTTGCCGAAAAGACACTATATCCCTTGTAGTTGCAGAACTATATCAGGTTTAGGCTTCGATTTCACTCAATCTTGCTGTTCATTTTTATAAATTTGGAAGAACAGTTTAGCATTTTTGTATGAAATGTTAATTTTAAGACTCTTTGAATATATGCGAAAATACCATGTCAACTGAAATGCAAAAAAACTTGTAATATCAGAGTCAGAGAAAATTTTCTATGGTGTTAAATGTCTGTTAGATTAATGAAGTGATCATGGGAAAAAACTATAGGGAGCATTGTATTACACAACCCGATCACTCAGCACAAAAAATGGATAAGGCAGATTTGAATGATAGCTGATTTTTTCTCGGGTATGTAATACCAAACAAAAACTATACGTGTGGTTTCATTTTTATTACTACTAGATTTGAAAGCTGTTTTTAATTCGATTACGGGAATGTAGTGTGAAATCAAAAATGAAACAGAGGGTCGTTTAAAAATTTTCAGGGCTAATTGAACTGTAATAAATGCTTGAAAAAAATAACGTAATCTTGATTAGCTTTCAGCTATTTTCCAGCTATGTTTAGATAAACAAATGTTTTTTATAATTGATTTTTCGGGTTTTTTTTACACAGATTTGAAATAAAAACATCAAAGAGTTGGGAAAAAAAACAACATTTAAAAACATATAATCTTACCAGATAACCATCATACGTCCATGATCCAAATTTCATAAAACAAGTTTGTTCGTCAAACGGAAAATATTCTACATCAATTTCACAAAATGATTTATAAATAGCAGGAGGCTTCCACACAACTTTACCAGTATGATGCAAAATTGCTTTGGTCATTATTGTCACTTCATAGTTTCCATCGGCACTAAAAATAAAAGAAGAAGTTGGTTAAAATCAAACAAAACTAATAATTGAGTTTTAGAGCAGAATAATTTTAGGGCTATCAAATTGTTTGCCTAATTCTAAACATAAAATTTATCAAACAAATTTTGCAAATTTTATAACAGTTTATTGTACAATAAACACAGAAAAATACTAATAAGCCATGGAGTAAGAATGATTAAAGCTTTAGGCAGACATTTAATTTCTTCAATCTGTGGATATTAGTATTCTATTGAGTTTTGTAATTCTTTTGTGTAACATTAACATTAAACCTAGTTTACTATTCTTTAAGAGATATACAAGATAACGTGTAATTGTGTTGAATTTAAAAATAATTTTATTTATTACTGTTATGCTATGCTCCATTCAGAAGGAATGGAAATTGGAACGTTTTATTAAAAAAATTTATTTGGATGTTTTATAAAAAACAAGAAACTTAAATTTAATAATATAATCTAATATTTAGTAAATTTAATATCTTGATAGTATTTTAATTAATAAGTGTTTAATGATAAAATGTTTTCTCAAACAAAAGGATAAAATTCGAACGTGGAACGAGCGATTTAATTTAAAATGATAATGAGTAGCATCATTTAGAATAAACGATTTTTAAGCATAGAAGTATTAAATTTATTTTATTTACACGCTTATAGTGTATTCTTTTCGGCTGTACCGAACAAGTTCCACCACCGAATTATCGAATTTTGTATTCTTTTGGAATGAATTTCAATACAAAAAAAATAATTCGGCGTTGGAACCGTACTAAAATTTTTTCGGTGCAGCCGAAAAGAATACACTATTAGTGATTTTTGACGCACTGCCCTTACAGTTATAAAACCAAATGTTCGATATAGCAGCCGGTACAGAACTGTTGGATCCCCATAAGCCACATTTAAAAATTCACATATAATTCGTATATAACTGCTTTTAGTTCTACTGTATGTGATAATAAATATCCTATTTCTTACGAAATAGGAAACAATTTACTGTTGTTAACGGAACCTGTAGCAACGAAGATTGTGTATTTGCGGGCGTCCCACAAGGCTCAATTCTATGTCCACTACTCTTTATATTTTATGTTATTGATATTTTCTCATTGGGTCTTGTTGGAATCCTGCAAATATATGCCGATGATGCAGCTATTGTATACAAAGCTAACAGTCCTTGGCAGTTATTGGAAATGATGAAACAGACTTGTCTATTATTGAAAATTGGCTTATTGCTAACAGTCTATCAATTAATCTAAAAAAAACTAACTATATTCTATTTGAAACTAAGCCAATACCACCGAATTTCCCTAGAAGCTTCAAAATAAATGAGAATGAAGTAAAGAAGGTAAAAATAGCAAAATATTTAGGACTCATTTTTGACTCCAAGTTAACTTGGAAACAACATATAAACAGTATCAAGAAGACTATAGCTCCGATAAATTTGGCTATCAGAAGAATAAGAGATTGTGTTGATGAAAACTTATCCTGGTTATTGTACTATGCCCATATAAATAGTCGTCTTACACATATGTCCCAGTTTTGGTCTTCATCCTCAAAAGCTGTCGTACATGAACTAGTCGTGCTTCAGAATAAAACAATCAAAACTATAAAAGATCTTCCTTGGCTGACTCCATCAAGATCTCTGTATTCAAAGAATATATTGCCATTAGATCTAATTATTCAATTTGAATCCCTACGTTTTATTCCTATAATAAAGCATAAGCTTTTGGAATGCAATATCAATATTTTATATACAGAAGATGTTCATGATTATAATACTCGCAAAGTCTCCAATATGTATGTTGCTCCAGTAAGAACAGCTAGAGCAACAAATAACGTATTTCTTAAAGGATTTGTGCATAATAGGCATGACCAGATTTGTATGACAATTTTCAAACCATCTTTTTCTTTGCTCCCCACCGGCTAATTATGTTCCATTTGACTCGAATATGAACTGTTTCCAGTTTTATTGAAATCAGAATATAATTACCCACCGCGCAGTGGCGTCGAAGATAAGAAAATTAGCAGAATAATAGGATTTTTTTATTTTTATCAGATATAATCATCTTAAAACATATATATCTCATAATTTCGATTTTTTTATTAAAAGCTAATTAATTAACGATTCTAACGAGCCTAAGTATGTAGAAATCGATCTTAGGAAAGCGATTTATCTTAATTTTTCTTCTTACATATACGAAAATTCACTAATTCATAATAATCTTTTTTCAAAAAGAAAAAATAATTTTTATGGTTAAATTTTATAATAATTTTTCTTTCAAAAGCAACACTTTTCCAAAAGAAATCAAATCAATACATTAAATTAGATTTATTGTATGATGGGTATTTGCATCTGTAGTTTTCGACTACCTGAATGGTGTATTGTGTACTTTCCTCGTCTTTAGTTAGAATGGTGTTGTATTCCGTGTCATCAACTTAACACCGAGTTCGGCGGTATCATTAACAACATGCAAACTTTGGCAAAACAACGTGGCTTTGACGAAATCCTCATTCGGATGGGTCATGTAGCAAAAAATCAATACAAATTCTAATCGGTTAAAAAAACTCTGAGTGTTTTCTGTGACAAAATCACTGATGTTCTTATTAGCAAAAGTTGCATATGTTTGACTGCGTCAAAATCTTTATTGCGAGATTGGGGTGCGAACATTTTTCGTTTTTCATCAAACGAAATCTCTGGGTCGAAAAAGCCAAGCCAATATTTGCTTCCGTTAAATAGTGAAAATGATAACAAATTTTGCTCAACATTTCTTCTGAAACTCTTTGGTCAATTTTTTAAAAGTGATGGTCGATTTGATGAAATCCAAATCCTGATTTGCTGCTGCTGTTCCATCTATGCATTCGAACCAAATTTTTACATACAACCCAATCAGAAAACGCAAACGTCTCGAAAAAATGCAACCGACGTGACTTGTCGGACCTGGGCGTTTGAATTTGTAATTCTCAATGGTTTCGGCCTGAAAATTTAATGTAACTTCAAAAAT
>OY856187.1:253229964-253394964 GCA_963693315.1 Diogma glabrata | reverse complement strand
AACACTTTTGTTTTAAACACTGTTTAAAACAGTGTTTAAAACAAATTGTTTTTTAAAAAAAAAACCGTTTTTAGTACATTTGACCACCTAAGGCACCTTAAACGTCATTAAAATCTTTAATTTTTTAAAAGTTTTCATAAGGTTTTTTTGTTAATAATATGCATTCTATGGTGTTGATGAACGCAAATCTTTGTTTTTTGTTTTTTTTTAAATATTTTTCAAAGAAGAAATAACTAAACTATAAGTTCTATCACATATAAAATATGACATAACCCGATATTGCATGATAGGGTACAGAAAATAAAAATAAAATAAGAGATATAAAGAAAATGTCTTTTAAAAATTTGCAGTAAAAAAATTAAAAGGGTGTTGCCAATAATCCAGCTAGTGGTATATTCCTTGACCATATGACGCACTGTCTTCCTCAATTATTAAACCCCACACATAGAGTTATATGAAAGCTCGATTCTTAAAGCAAGCAATACCGTGCCATCATCAAGGAATACTTCATGCATAAAATTTATTGTTGACTAGGTAGTGATATCTCTACTAGTCATACTATTAGTACAACAGTGCTGAAAGATCTGTTATTCGATTCCAACAAAAGTTCGATGGAGGAGCAAGTGCAATTTGCTTAGTTGCTAAATAAAAATGTGGTATGTGCTATTTCTGTGGATCAAAAGGAACATCCTAATTTTGAAAAGGAAATTAAAGATTTAGTACGAGATCTGTAAAATTAGGTTACGTATTTCATGTCGTTGATATATTAACATTTTTTACCAGATACTTAACATAAACTTGATAAAATAGGCTGAGGAACTTTATCAAATTCTAAATCCAGTTACAAATATATATTTTTAAATTTAAATAAAATTATATTGCTTTCAACTTCAAAATCTTGTTGCTTACAATAGATTTTTTGTTAAAGACATATTCAATACTATTACACTTTACCAGCCAATATTCTTACAAGAATGATATCAATATCGTAATCTGCAATCTGCAATCGCCAGAAACTCAATTTCTTTATTTAATCAAACTTTTACCTGTTTTCCATAGTCTTTTCGAGTTGAGCATCAGGACTCAAAAATACGTAGGTTCTTATCAAAATTCAAATTTCTGAAGTTTACGTTAGCCAACTAAGACAACCATAACATTAGATTGAGGGATAAACTACTCTTAGGCATCTTGCGACAATTATTTGAGTAGCTACTGAGAATATTCAAGAAATCTTGAGAATCTTAAACGTGATCCTTAGGAATTGCCACAAAATCTTGAGAATCTTCTGAATATTCAGAATTTTCAAAGAATCTTGAGAATATTTGGACGTACAGACTATCTTCAGATAATCTAGAGAATCATGGGAATCTTGAAAATCTTTAGAGAACCTTTATTGAAATGAAAATCTTTAGGGAACCTGAAAATATTTAGGACACTTATTTTCTTTAAAGTTTATTCACTCCAATTACATATTTTCATTTACAACCAAAAAAACGAATATTCGTAGTGTAAAACATATTTAAAACAAAAAAAAAACACAAAAAAACAAACAAAACAGAAAAAAAACAAAAAAAACTGTTTTAAACAACAAAAAACGCGTTTTAAACAAAAAAAACAGTTTTTTTTTGTTTTTTTAAAAAAAAAACAGTGTTTTTAACCAACGCTGGTTATAACTAAGTTTAACCAAATTAACAAAAACTCTTCCGAAATATACATGTAGAGTTAGTTTCGTATAATATATTTAATTTGATTTATAAAATTTGTTGAATAATTCTGTTCTAGTTAGTTTGTTTTATTCAAGAGATAGTAAATAGGGGAGTAGGGATTTTGCTAAATCGAAACTAAACTTTTTTTTTGTTGTTATAATTTCAAATGTTCATTAGAGGGGGTTTAAAGTAGAAATTTTGAAAAAAAATTATTTTTGATCATGGCATGTGGGGTGTCATATGAAATGTGATTTTTTTTGTAGTGCAAAAGAGTTTTTTATGTAATTTTCGAAAGCACAGTTTTCGATTTATGTTCAGAAATGTAAAAAATATTTTTGTCCCCCCTTAACTTCGAACATTACAAAAGAAAAAATTAAAAAAAATTCATGGGTGTAGAGATTTGGCTAAATTGAAACCAAAACTTTTTTTTTGTTGTTATATCTCAAATGTTCCTTCCCCCTCTAATGAGGGGGAATGAACGAGGGGGAATGAGGGGGAAATTTCTCTTTAAAGTAGAAATTATGAAAAAAAGTTATTTTTGATCATGGCATGTGGGGTGTCATATGAAAGGTGATTTTTTTTTGTAGGCAAAAGAGTTTTTAATGTAATTTTCGAAAGCACAGTTTTCAATTTATTTTCGAAAATGTAAAATTTATTTTTGTCCCCCACCCCACTTAATTTCGAACATTACAAAAGAAAAAATTTAAAAAACTCATGGGTGTAGGGATTTCGCTAAATCGATACTAAAATTTTTTTTACTAGTTATAATTTCAAATAAACGGGTTACCGACATAAGGCCCGGCGCAAATCCCGGCGACAAAACGCCCGCTGACAAAACGCCCGGGGACAAAATCCCCTGAGCACATAAGGCCCGGCGACAAATCCCCTGAGGACATAAGGCCCGATGACAAAATCCCCTGAGGACATAAGGCCCGGTGACAAAATCCCCTGAGGACATAAGGCCCGGTGACAAAATCCCCTGAGGACATAAGGCCCGGCGACAAAATCGCCAGAAACAAGAATCCCGAGCGACAAAATCCCCGGGGACAAAAATCCAGGGACAAAGAACCCCACTAAATAAAAATACATTACTGCTGAAAATATCATACCAAAATCGCACATTTTATTCCATCAAAAATCTCATGAATAATAATTTTTCATCATAATTGAAGTTGATATTTATACAAGAAACATGAACAATATAATATATAACTTAAATTTAAGCAAATACAATACATTTTTATTGAAAAGAGCGCCGAAAACTGCAAATTACAAAATATTTGAGACTTTTACTTGAAAATTTGGCAATTTGTTGAGGAGCATGTTTTTACGCACACAACTTAGACTCAAATTAAGCAAATAAAATGTTTTTAATTTTTTTTTCAAATTATTTTTAAACGTTTTTCAAAACTTTACATTTCGCTTCTTTACATTACATTTCGCTTCACACTCGCTTCTGCGACCTTGCCGATCAAAGATAGTCCCCCCTCCCCCACAACTTTGAGAGATGGTCATTTTCTTGTCCCGGGCGTTTTGTCGCCGCGGGGATAAAATATAATTCTTGTTTGCTATATTAATTATCTAATTTTCTATATTAGTTATGGTTTCTATATTCATTTTATTTGACTCGCTTCTGCGACCTTGCAGACCATCGATCTAAGATTATTCGCACTTGCCTGACTTTTTTTAATTATGATCAAGCTACAATTTTTATTTCCAGTTCCCGTTCGTACGTTTTCTATATATTTATTCCATGGCAAAATATATACATATGTCATATAGGCAATCGTTTTAAAATCGTCTTGGTTAAAAAATTTCATTGTGAGTTTTCTTTCTCCTCAAAACTACATGTAATGTAATGTATGTAATGTATTCATAAAGCAGAATTTAGCGAAATAAAAATGCAAAAATACATGCAAAATACAAAACGATGCATGTAAACGACAACTGTGTTTTTTATTAACAACCCTAAGGACTAGTTGAAACGTTTTTGCTTTTACGTTTTAAATAATAATCGTACATACATAATATATAAAATAATGTTTTTGGTTGACATAATTTCATATATCATTTATAATTGGTAAATGGCTTTTCAAACATAAGTTTTTATAGTTTTGAACTTTTATAAAAAATATATGCCAATTAACACAATATTTAATTGGTTTCGTAAATAATGACTAAAATATGTGCAAATAATAATTTAAAAACTTTGTTTATATTGACTTACGAGTACTCTGCGAATAACCGATTTTTAAATAATTTTCTATCGCTGTAAATTTGATCGAATTTTTTGTTCATAAAACCCGAGGTAAACGGGCAGATCTAAATCAAAAACCTATATTCGCTAATATAACATTTATTTTGCAAAATTCATCTTATAATTATAACCCGTTACCAAGGAATAGACCAACAATTCCTTTATTCAGTTTTATATAACAGATATTTCGGGGTTAACATGACCGCCTCATTAGTGAAACCTTGAAAATCTATAATATATTATTACAATTTAAATTTAAATTTAGGTTGTTACTTTTAAATACTATAACACAACATACGAAGTAATTACGGCGATATAGTGATACAGATTTATACGGTGACAAATAGTTGCGAGAAGTTATGTCTTGCAGTTGTTTTCTCATAGCATAAATCCATAAATTCGGAAACCTATGTTCACCTTTTATTTCAAAATATGAGTTAATTTGTATTCTGAAATATAAAACTCATGGCAAAATGCACTTTAATTAATACAATAAAAATAACAATTATTGCATTTGATTAAAGAGCAATTCAGCAAAATTCAGTTGTAATGAAAATAATTGTTTTAAACCCAAGCCATGTAAATGAATACAAGTTTCCTGTTTTTATGTCGCGTATGGAAATTAACCAATGAAAATTCTCAAGGTAATTGGATTATTGAAATACGCGCTGTAAAAAACAATTGCCCTTCCAGGATTTTAAACTGATGAGTTTTGAGCTAGTTTTTTAAAAAGTCAGTCAGTCTTCAAGCGTTACAAAGTGAAGTACTCTCACAACCGTTACCATAGATAACCAAGTCAATGCAACCGGTCCTTAATCAAGTCGCAATATAGTATAGTAAATAATTAATTAATCGGTAACTCAGTGTTCAATCCGTGTTATACAAAACAATCTAAAATACTGTTATACAAAAAATCTAAAGAATAAAAACTAAATAAACTATAACTAAACTTTTATGAACTTTAAAATTAAATTATTATAATTATTATAAAGTGCAACGTTATAGCTAATAAAAATAAATATAAAATTAAAACGGTGTATTTAAATATGTAAAAATACAATATTTTAATAAAAAGAGCTTTATACTGAATGAAATTAAGATAATAGACCGGGAGGCAGCGTTGCATTTTGGTTAGTGATTTGACGCCGATTGAATTTAATTTTTATAGATAGATTAATTATTTGTGATGTAGAAAATAAGAGTCAGCCGTCAGACTTGCGGGGAGTGTGATTGTGGGGGAGTTTTAAACTGGTAAAAAAACGAATTCCAAAAGTAATTTGATGCCGCTTCAAAATTTGTATGATGCATGTTTACACCATAGCAATTGAAAAAAAAAGTCGTCAGCTGATTGGCGGATGGGGGATTATAGGTCAGCTCCTCGTATACATCAGCATAAAAATGCAATATAGTCAAAACCTTTCTGCATAGGATCTTGATGAAACTTTGGCAAATGATCCAGGTTCACTTGAAAATGGAAAATCTGAATTAATTTTAAATTTGGACAATATGGCGGGGGGTCTCCCGAACACCTCTAAGTTTAAATCTTCAATAACTTCTAATCCCGACTTATGATCTTAAGGAAACTTGGTATATAAATTTTTAGTACTGTTTCCAATATTTCTGCGTACCAACTTCCAGTTTGACAGTTCCGGTTAAAAAGTTTTTTTTCCAGGTATTTATCCCTAGTGTAGCCTACAATTACCGATCGATTTTCATGAAACGTTGGTAAACGCTTTCAAGTAACATGAAAAACATTTTGTTAGCTTTTGGAGTACATTGGATAAAGGGTTGGGGGTCCACCATACAACAGATGGTTTTTTCCACAATGTTTTTTATTTTTGTTGGGAGCATAAAACATTCGTTCGGGAATGAATTTTGACGACACTTTGGAAAAAGATGCAAATATGTATGGCAAGAAACGGATTAGTTTTTTAGCGATAGTGAACAAAGTGGTGGGGGATCCCTCAAATACCTGTTCTTTTTAAAGCTTAATAACATTTGTACCTAATAATCGAATTGGATGAAACTTGTTACATAAACATTTGGTACGGTTCACAACAGTTCTGGATCCCAACTTCCGGCTTTTCATTTCCGGTAAAAAATTTTGGTTCGTAATTTTTTGAAGTTTTTTCAGTGCCTACAATTATGAAGTGATTATGATGAAACTTATGGAAAAAGTTTCAATTAGTGAAAAATAGTTATCATCTTTTGGGACACATTGATCAAAGTGGCGGGGGTCTACCATACAACTGCTTACTTTTCGCACTTGGTTTTTAAAGTTTGTTGGGAGCATACAGACTTCATTCATTAATCAATTTTAGTGACACTTTGAAAAAATATGGAGACTTAAATGACAAAAAACTGATTAGTTTTTGGACAATATTGAGATAAGTGGTGGAGGGCCTCCCGAACACCTGCTTATTGTGTCACCATTTTTGCAATGTTTGTTGGGAGTACCAAACATTTTTACCGGAAATGAAAAGCCGGAAGTTGGGATGCAGAACTTTTGTGAACCGTACCAAATGTTTATGTACCAAGTTTCATCCAATTCGATTATCAGGTGCAGATGTTATTAAGCTTTAAAAAAAACAGGTGTTTGAGGCCCCTCACAACTTGGTTCACTATCGCTCAAAAACTAATCAGTTTCTTGCCATACATATTTGCATCTTTTTGCAAAGTGTCGTCAAAATTCATTCCCGAACGAATGTTTTATGCTCCCAACAAACATAAAAAACATTGTGGAAAAAACCATCTGTTGTATGGTGGACCCCCAACCCTTTATCCAATGTACTCCAAAAGCTAACAAAATGTTTTTCGTGTTACTTGAAAGCGTTTATCAACGTTTCATAAAAATCGATCGGTAATTGTAGGCTACAGTAGGGATAAATACCTGGAAAAAAACTTTTTAACCGGAAGTGTCAAACCGGAAGTTAGTATGCAGAAACATTGGAAACAGTACTAAAAATTTATATACCAAGTTTCCTTAAGATCATAAGTCGGGATTAGAAGTTATTGAAGATTTAAACTTAGAGGTGTTCGGGAGACCCCCCGCCATTTTGTCCAAATTTAAAATTAATTCAGATTTTCTATTTTCAAGTGAACCTGGATCATTTGCCAAAGTTTCATCAAGATCCTATGCAGAAAGGTCTTGACTATATTGCATTTTTATACTGATGTATACGAGGAGCTGACGTATAATCCCCCATCCGCCAATCAGCTGACGACTTTTTTTTCAATTGTTATGGTGTTAACATGATTCATACAAATTTTGAAGTGGCATCAAATTACTTTTGGAATTCGTTTTTTTTACCATTTTAAAAGTCTCCCACAACCACACCCCCCACTACTTTAGCAGCTGACCGCCAAATTTATCATCAGCTGGAGTTAATTAATTAAAATAAATAAAAATCAAACGGCATCAAATGACTTTTTCATTTGCAACGCTGCCTCCCGGTCTATAAAATTCAAGTTCCATATTTCAAGTGGTTTTATTGTAGACAGGAAACGAATTAAGTTCAATAGTTTAAGTGAAATTATTGTGAACACCAAACAATTTAAGTTCAATATTTTAAGTGACTTTATCGTGAACAAACAAAACAAGAACTACCAGTTACGATACAAAAACTTTTAGTGTCAACTCAACATAGATATATACTACATTTAGCCCAACAAGAATACTATTTAGCACAGCAATAATTCTACGACATTTTGGTAGTGTGCAAACAGTAGTGGCACTACATTTTGCAACACAAATAAATAGTAGTGTTATCTTAAAATATTATCACTACAACGATTTGAATTTTTTGTACAATCACATTTAAAAATTAGAATTCTTGTTCTTTAAACTACACTCAAACATGAACTAATAAAATAACGACAGACTTAACAGTTCATTTTAAAATGAAATAAATTAAAATTAAAATTAAAATAAAATTATTTGATAAAGATTGTAAAACATGATAAATAACATTAAGGTACGGTTATTAATGATCAATAAGGTTATTGACATTTGTAACTAAGTGTTCCCAATTATGTGTATAATTTAATATAAACAACATTAAAATAATTAAAAACAACTTTAAACATTTAAACTAATTAATTTTCCTAATTTACTATAACTAAATGTTTTAACCAAAGACTTAAACCATTAGTGTAATTAGGATTTGTATAGGTTGGATTTATATCGAGGTACAATCTAAAGCTTATTGATTTGTGTCTGTTTTTGTAAATTGATATTGATTCTTTTGTTAGCATTTTGGTCCATAACTCTTCTATGGTGATTATTTTCGTATCTTTATAATAAAGAATGACCTGTTTGGTTGACGTGGTTGAAAGCGGCAGTATTGTTCTGATCTGTTTACTTTTGCATTAACACCAGCATCATCGGCTTAGAGTGTAAACCTGCTAAATCCACTTTTATCGTTATAACGTTTTTTATGCTGTTCAAATAGCGTAAAAAGATACACAATCGAGAATAAATTTCACTGTCAGTTTTATTTTTCAATCTTCAAAAACGCGTGATGAGTAAAACTGTCAAATCCCTGACTTCAAAACGTTGGCTGCTAAATCCATGTTAACCGTCATTTTGTACCGATCGATCTTTCGGTACCGGCACGTTTGCTGCTGCAAATTATTTCTTATTTCTGCAGTGATAATAGTGTAAATGAAGGTTAACCCTTAAAAAAACTACAAAGGTACGTGTTTGTATTGTTATCTTATTATTTTTTTGTGTATCATAATATCATAAAGGTCTGTTATTTTGAAAACGTACATTTGTTTGTCGACTTTTAAATTTCTGATTTTTAAAAAATCTGAAATTTTGATATATTGTTGGTATTGACGAAAGAAAAAAGTGATTTTTGATTTTTTTAGAGTATTTGTAATCGAAGTTATGCGCGTGTGAATTTTTGAGGCTTTTCCACGATGCTTTGTTATGAAGTTCAATGTTTTGCTTATAGAACCTTCAAATTTCATGCGATTTACGTATATTTTTGCAAGCAAAGAGATTATTCATCCAAATGTGTAAGTTTGAAATTAATCATTTTTCTCTTTTCCTCTAGGCGGCGCGTTAAACCTTGGTTTACTTCAAAGCACACATCTCAAAAATCGTTCTTTATTTTGTTTTTCACAAATTTTAAAGTAAAAACATGTAGCTATGAAATTAAGAATTTTTAATATATTGACCGATTTGTGTATTAAATCTTCTACAAATTCATCCTTTTTTCCATGGGTTCTAATGAATATCTTTCTTGCATTAAGTATTAACCATTGCTCATAATATATTTTTTTTCGTAACATTCTAGAGATTCCAAAATATTTTTAGCGGAAGTTAAGTTAAGCTCAATCCATTGTATCATTAGAACAACTTAGTCTCTTAAGCAGGTCTTTTCATTTTTATTTCAATTTGGGAGTGGTTTACACATCAAACGCACATCTTTATCTATCATGCATATACAGACATTGTGTGTTCCAGTATATCCGGTTAAAATACATTCCCTCAGTCACAACGTGGTGGACTTTGAGAAGCTGATTTGGACATCAGAGTTTTCTTCCTAGAACATTTCTTAGATATCGGTGAGAGTCCATAAGACCAACCGCTTTGATTTCTTGATTCTTGTTACAACGTCTTTAAGACCAGGCATTGTTCTACTAATTTTAATTGCTTGTTCTGTTATAAAGCTGTTGTCTAATCTCCGTAATTTAGAGTCGCACTACTTTCTCACACGCCTTAAATTTATATTAACAAGAACTTTTGAAGTTATTTTTTGTCCTTTTCAAACACAATTTCTTACATTCAGTTCGTAATCATCTTTTCACATAATTTTTTTTTCCAAGTTTGATTCGAGTTAGTTGTGCAAACTCCTTAGTGGATACAATAATTAACGAAAAAAGTTCCAAAGAAACAAACTTATCGTTTTGTTATTGTTTACAAACGGCCGTAAAAGACTTTAAGTAATTCTTGGTTGAATCAGCTGCGGAATCTGTGCGTAGACTAATACCTGAAACTTTCTATCTACATTTGCTATGGTACTGTTCTGGTGTGTTGAATTTCAAATATAGAATATGAAAAAATTTATTTTACGTTGTGGTGCTAAACGGTGTGTGTATTGCTTTCAACCTATTTTGCAATTTGTTAATATTTATGATTATTTTTGCTATCTCCATTGATCTTAACTATGAATTTGTGAATTTTTTGTTTGTAAGTACCATCTGTGTAATTGTTCATTAGATTTTTGGTTCGATTTAGTATAAAAGTGCGGACTATTCTTTCTTTCCTGCATTTGATCAAAAAATTTTCGGTCGTAATACTCTTTTTAATGGAATTAAAACTATTGTGATATTTTTTGCAGGTATTTTTGCATGTGATCCCGTACTCATATTCCAGTTTTTCATAGAAGCTTACTAAAATCTGTGTCAATAAGTCATATAGGGATAACTCGAGTTATGACATTATGCCTTTCCGCTTTTTTCGGTTTTGCCTTTCTTAGGAGTACATTTTACTCTTTACCGTTTTCACCTACGACTTTTGATGTGAAATCTAAGACAATGTGCAAAAGGGAATAACTCAGAAACATTTTAATTTAAATCTGTCAAAAGGGAATAACTCAAAAATTTGATATAAAAATAATAAATATCTGAAGATATTACTTTTTGTCAACGGAAAAATTTAAAACTTGTAAAGTATAAAATAAGTTATTTCCTTTAGTCAAATAATAGTTGGTGCATATAAAGGCATAAGGCTAGATATTTATTTAAAACTAGTATTTTTATTCTGACAAATAGAAATAACTCAACTTATTATTTGATGCACCAGAAAATCTGATTTTACAAAAGGGCATAAGACGTTAAATCCACAATAACTCCTTAATTATTAATCTGAGATAGAAAACAATCAATAAATATGACAAAGCTAAAAATTTCGCGTCATATCCCGGTATTTATTTCAATCTACACATATACAATTTTATCAGAAAAGAATTTTAATCTTAAAATCGCTCTCCTGAAAAGTTAGAAAAATGAGTTATCCCCTTATGACTTATTGGCACAGAAATGTTAGTTGACATTTAAAATTGAGATTTTTTTACTTTTAATTTTTTTGCAGTTGCATCGTAAAACTGGTCCTTAAAATGTATTACTAACAAATTAATTATTAACTAACAAATGTATTACTATTACATTAGTTTTAATTAAAATCACAACCAAGCTATAGACCAGAAATTCCTTTATTCAGTTTTTTATTACAAATATTTCGGGGTTATCACGATCATCAGTGAAACTATAAAAACCTATAATATATGAGTGTAATGTATAAATATATTTAAATTGGGGTTGTTATTTTAAAATACTACTATACATACATACGAGGTAATTGAATAACGGAAATTAATAAAGAAATTTTTGGGCTGTGTGAACTTGGAACCCGAACATAAGGAAGAAAAAATATTTTTGGAAACTACAAACGACGTTGATGTTTATAGTAAAATTTTTTTGTTTGTAGTTGTAATAAACATAACTAAAATCATTAAAACAGGTAAATCCCCTACACATAGTGATAATTTTGATAATCCAAGTGTACAGGATTGTAGATCGTTTGTAGTTTTTTGTAGTAATGATAAAAATTTTTGGAAATTTTTTTTTACACAAAAAATAAAAAAATTTACAGTTGAGCAAGAAGTTGGAATATTCTTTTAATCTCACTCTTTGATCAAAAAAATTTACAATTACAACTACAAACAAAAATTTTTTATTACAATCGTCTACGTCGTCTGTAGTTTCTGAAATCAAAAGAATATTTCAACTTTTTGCTCAACTGTAAATTTTTTAGTGTAAAACAAATTTCCAAAAATATTCATCATAATTATAAAATACTACAAACGATGTCGATACTTTGATCATCAAGATTATCACTGTGTGTAGGTGATTCACCTGTTTTGATGATTTGAGTGATATTCATCACAATTCACAAGTGCAAACAAAAAAATTTACAACAAACTGCATTAACGTCGTTTATAGTTTCTGAGATCAAAAGAAAATTTTTTTGTCTGTAGTTGTAATAAATATCCCTCAAAAAGTTCAAATATTCTTTTGATCTCAGAAACTACAAACGACTTTAATCGACTAAGAGCCCGCGACGGCCAGACCTTTGTTATTTTATAAAAACTGAAAGTTTCTCTGTGCATATTCCTACTAAGGTAGGAACGATAAGCGACATATGAAGTTTGGATCATAGTGACTTTGGCAGGGAGCAGGTAACAAAGGGGCCTCCCAAGTTTCGTGAAAGTATAAAAGCTAATTTTTATATATATTGTTCGGGATAGTATTAGAAATCACGTCACCCATTGCCAGACACACACTATCGTGGAAACCCTCTGCCAGACACTCTTAAGCTTTAAAGCTTAAGGGTGTCTGGCAGGGGGTTTACACGATAGTAAGTGTCTGGCAATGGTTGATGTGACTTCTAATACTATCCCGAAGAATATATAAAAAAACTAGCTTTTATACCTTCACGAAACTTTGGAGGCCCCTTTGTTAACTGCTCCCTGCCAAAGCCACTATGATCCAAACTTCATATGTCGTTTATCGTTCCTACCTGAGTATGCGCAGAGAAACTTTCAGCTTTTATAAAATAACGAAGGTCTGGCCGTCGCGGGCTCTTGTTCTATAATGTTTGTAGTAAATTTTTTTTGTTTGTAGTTGTAGCAAATATCACTCAAATCATCAAAACAGGGGAATCCCCTACACACAGTGATCATTTTGATAATCCTAGTATACAAGATTGTTCGAAATCGTTTGTAGTATTTTGTAGTAATGATTAATATTTTTGGAAATGTTTTATTCATTCATCAACCAGAGTTAGAGGAGAAAGGTTGTTTAAATATTAAAAAAACAAAAATAATAACGAGAAAAAAACAAAACAAAAATTTTTTTTATTTTATACTGTGAGTGTATTAGGGTTAAAGATAGTGAAGTAAGAGGACTACAATTATATCGGAGAAAGAGAAAGGTTGTTTAAATATTAAAAAAAAAAATAATAATGAGAAAAAAACAAAAAAACAAAGATAGTGAAGTAAGAGGACTACCATTATATCGGTGAGATCTTTCTTTATTAAACAGTTATTTGATATTTTATGTTTACTGTTTCCAAGCGGTAGACAGGCAAAATTTATCCATTTATTGCTTTTGAAGTTATAAATTTATTATTTTAAAAGTTTAGATTTGTAATGCAAAGTATTGCTTGGTAACAGGGTATTAGTAGGAATTACTTCTTTTTGTCTCACCTGAATTAACTCGTTTTTTAATCTTCAATTTGGTTAGTGTCTTTTGTGTCCCCATTTTTTTTTGCTATTCCCTTATCGTGTCACTGTTGCATGAAACCTGCTGTCGAGTTTTTGTGACAGAGATACCCAGTTTCTTTTGTACTGTGTAGTGTTGAAATTTAGGCCTGGCCGAATTTCAGTACCTATACCTGCAATGACAAGGAGTAAGTCTTTGTCTCAACAAAATGGCCGCAGAGTGAACCAACAGAGTGAACCAGCATTGATTTCACCAACATAAGAGGTCTCAATTCGAATCTAAACGGGGTTCATCACTACATCGAAAAAAATAAACCTGACATATTGTTTCTTACCGAAACAATTGTCAGTGGCAAAGCATCGAAATTAGATCTTGATAAATACCGTATATCTAGTTACGAATTGGAACATTCCTTTTATAACAAGCATGGTGTCTGTGCATTTGTTCAAAATTCACTTTCATGTATGAGAATTAAGGCCTACGAGTTGAACTCTAAGCACCATAATTCTATAGCACTAAAGATCTCAGGTGTTGATAAAACTATGTTTATAATAGGATTGTACAGATCCCCGAATTCCCCCACTGGATATACATTTTTCGATCAAATTTCGGCTAATCTAGAAAAGATTACCACAGACTATCCCAAAGCAAGACTGTCATTCTTGGAGACTTTAATATTCATAATAAAGAATGGCTTAAGTTTTCATCACGCACTGACGATGTAGGAAGACAAGCTGAACTGATATTTGCAGATTATCACGGCTTGACGCAAATGATATAGTGTCCCACTAGAATCCCAGATAATTCACATCATAACAATAATTTGCTGGATCTGTTTTTGAGAAACGAACCAGATACTACGAAGACAAAAGTTGAACAACCCCTCGGAACATCGGACCATTTACTAATAACAGCAATAGTGCAATTTACATCACCGACGCCAATTAAAGCAGATCCTCGTCGTGTTTGGAATTATAATCGCGCTGATTGGGAAGGATTGAGAAACTTTTATGATAAAACACCATGGAAAACTCTTTGTTGTGTTGATCAAGATCCTAGCACATCGGCAATAAGAATTTCTGAAATCATAAAAGACGGAATGCGACGGTTTATTCCAAATCGATTAATCACTCCTAAAACTGAGCCTTGGTTCACGCGGGATGTTAATGAGGCAGTGAGGAATAAACGCAAAGCATTTAAGACGTATAACTCAAATAAAACACCCGAAACCCTTAGCGCCTAAAAAAAAGGCAGAAATATTAGTAAATTCAAAATAGACTTGGACAAAGATGCGTTTATCCAGAAGAAAGCAAAGAAATTCGCCAAGCACCCATCTGGCTCACGTAGTTTCTTTCAGGCAGTTAAATCAGTCCAGAGCAATTTTACTCGATCCTCTATTCCAACATTAGTTCTGAATGACATTCCCGTGAGCGACTCAAAAGAGAAGGCGGATCTTTTGGGTCGTATTTTCGCAGAAAACTCAAACATAGTTGAACCCCCCCATTCTCCTACACTCATTCCCCCAGTTGTAACGAAAATGAAACCAATTATTTTTCGTTGCAATATTGTACGGAAAATGCTTCTTTCTATCAATATCAACAAATCTGCTGGTCCCGATGGTATCCCAACCCTCATTCTTAAAAACTTTGCTAGACAACTAGCTCCAATTTTAACAAAAATTTTCTATTTATCTTATAAAACCGGAATATTTCCCGATTCTTGGAAGCTGGCCAGCGTTCAACCCATATCAAAGAAAGGCAGTAAGACAGACCCTAACAATTATAGACCAATTGCAATTCTGTCGGTTTTGGCTAAAATATTTGAAAAATATGTTAACTACAATTTGATAGATTATTTGGAAATGTCGCGAATTATTGATGATAAACAGTATGGTTTTCGTAGAAGTCATGCAACAGGTGATCTGTTAGCCTACGTATCCCATCTCTGGAACAAATCGCTGGAAAACCATGGTGAAACATTCAGTATTTCACTTGACATTTCTAAAGCATTTGATAAAGTGTGGCATGAAAATCTCATAGCTAAATTAAAATCTTATGGCGTAGACCATCTTACTGTCTCATGGATTCATAGTTTTCTTACAGGTCGCCAATTTCATGTTAATTTAGATGGTATCACATCCAATATTTTCACAACCAATGCTGGGGTTCTCCAAGGTTCTGCACTCCCACCAACCTTGTTTCTTCTATACATTAATGACTTACTTAATTCCACAGTGCACCCAATCCATACTTTTGCTGATGACAGCACATTGCATGCATCACATGCATCTCCTAAGTTTCAATCTCATACTGCAGTTATCACTGATAGAGAGCTGCTAATTGATTCTACCAACAACGACCTGGCTCTTATAATGGAATGGGGTGATCGTAATCTTGTTTCATTTAATCCAACCAAAACAAAACTATGCCGTCTTTCACGAATAGAGCGACATAAAAATTTCCCTATTAAGATAAACCATGAGGAATTGCGTGAGGTTGAATCAGTTAGACTTCTTGGAGTGGATATTCAAAATAACCTGAAATGGAATAAACATGTGTTCAACCTCGCTAAATCTGCAATGCAAAAATTAGGATTCTTGAGTCGATGTAAAAAGTATTTCAATCCCGAGCAAATTTTGCTAATCTTCAAGTCATTTATTCGTCCATGTATGGAGTACAGCTGTCATGTTTGGGGAGGTGCTTGTCAGTCAACAATAAAATGTCTAGACTCTGTACAGAGAAAAGCAATACGGTTGATTGGTAATACCGAACTAACGGATCAGCTTGATTCACTCCAGCACAGAAGAAATGTGGCTGAATTGTCAATCTACTATAAATATAACTTTAGCGAATTCTCTTCTAAGGAAATTCAAAACATCCTTCCATTGTGTGCGCAATTTAATCGGCGAACAAGAACTTCAGAGTTATCTCACCCATTTGCTGTCCAAATACCTCGTTGTAGAACTATGTCCTTCCAGAACGATTATTTTAATAGAGTGGTCAAATTATCGAACTCAATGCCCGGATCCGTATTTCCCGATGAATATTCTCCTCAGATGTTTAAAGAAAATGTCCATCGTCATTTAAAAGAATCAGTATAGTTATTCCTATATCCTCATTCCTTCCATTTTCCTCATCTCCTTCCTTTATAGTTGACATGGTATCTTCGGATATTCAAAGAGTCTAAATAATGAATATTTCATATTTAGTGTGCTAAACATGTCTAACTAATTAATAAAAAAAAAAAAAATTCACTCAAAAAATATAAAAATGTACAGTTGAGCAAAAAGTTGAAATATTTTTTGATCTCAGAAACTACAAACGACGTTAATGTTTGTAGTAAAATTTTGATTGTTGGAAGTTGTAATGAATATCACTCAAATCATAAAAACAAGTGAATCCCCTACACCCTTGGTTCCCAAACTTTTTGCAGTCGGGGAACACTAAACTCTGATATATTTTTAGGCGGAACATCTACAATACAGCATACACTTTAAAACATGAGGTGCGGGTTGCTAACCTTTTTGAAACCAAAAGAGCAATAAAAAACAGAATAATGTTTGCCAAAACACTTCATTATTATAGAGCAAAAAGGAAACGGAATCGTGTTGCAGCGTGTGATTGGCTATCCTCTGCTTCCAAGTGCTACTTTTAGAAAATAATATGTATATAAATAAAATGTGTACCGATTTCGATTGATGCAAATATAAAAATTAAAAATAACAATACTTTTAAAAAAATCTCAAACTTAATGCGATCCATGAGCTTGACGACCTTTACAGATCTCAGCGATATTGGGACAAATAAATGATAACGCCACACGCATTTCTTCTTCTAAATTCCCTAGTCTCTCACGTTTGCTTGTCTTTATATTGACCTTAGTTGAAAATTGTGCTTCGCAAAGTTATGCCGTGGAAAATAACAATAATATGTTCAGGGATTTTTTCGATCCGATCCGAGCCGATCCAAAAATTTTCAGGAGTGTTTTCATGGAACTGTAATTTCAATCCACGATCTGAAGAAAGCGACGTCAATTCTTTTTCTTCATTTAAAGTAAAACTAAAAAATTCGGAAGAAATAAACGGGTTTCTTATCCAATCATGTGTTCATATTGTGTGAAACAAAAACTTCATACATTTTTTATTTATTTATATGTAAAAGGAGAATTTTAATATCTGCAATAATATTTTATGTTTTCAAGAAGTAATTTTAACCCGAAAGATATTTTTATTCATACAAAGCCGAGAAACGTGTAAATTTTACGTACGTGTAAATTTTACATTGATTTGATTTTTATTTTCAAACAATCTTTAATTGAATTGATTGTACATTTGATTTTTTCGCGGAACAGTTGAAAGTGCATCGCGGAACACCAGTGTTCCGCGGAACACGCTTTGAGAACCACTGCCCTACACACAGTGATAATTTTGATAATCCAAGTATACAAGTATATTACGAGTATACAAGTATTGTTAAAAATCGTTTGTAGTATTTTACAGTAATGATGAATTTTTTTTTTAAATTTGTTTTTCACTCACAAAATAAAAAAAAAATGCAGTTGAGCAAAAAGTTGAAATATACTTCTGATTTCAGAAACTACAAACGACGCTAATGTTTGTAATAAATTTTTTTCGTTTTTAGTTGTAATAAATATCACTCAAATCATAAAAACAGGTGAATCCCCTAAACACAGTGATAATTTTGATAAGTATACAAGATTGTTCAAAATCGTTTGTAGTTTTTTGTATAATGATAAATATTTTTGGAAATTTTTTTTTCACTCAAAAAATAAAAATGTTTATTTTGAAATATTCTTTTGATCTCAGAAACTACACGACGACGTTAATGCTTGTAGTAAATTTTTTTGTTTGTATTTGTGATGACTATCACTCAAATCATCAAAACAAGTGAACCACCTACACACAGTGATAATTTTGATAATCCAAGTATCGAAATCGTTTGTAGTATTTGATAGTTATGATGAATATTTTTGGAAACTTGTTTTACACTAAAAAATAAAAAAATTTACAGTGAAGCAAAAAGTTGCAATATTCTTTTGATTTCAGAAACTACAAACGACGTAGATGATTGTAATAAAAATTTTTTGTTTGTAGTTGTAATTGTAAATTTTTTTGATCAAAGCGTGAGATCAAAAGAATATCCTAACTTTTTGCTCAACGTTAAATGATTTTTGTTTCTGTGGTATATCGTCTTCTTTTTTAATTTTTTTCACGGGGATAATTTTTAAAGAAACAGTTGAATTTGAATTACTGATGGCATTTATTGTTTTTCTTAATATTTCGGTCATCTTTTTTGACCTTTTTCAAAAGCTAAAATAAATTTATAATATTAATATATATGAAATAGATATACCAAATTTTTTAAAATAATTTTATAAAGGTCTTACAATTTATAAATGGTTTTTTTAAAAGGAATTATGTGAGTTGTTTTTCCATTTTTTCTTTTCTTCTTCTAACCGGATTTCTACCAATGGCGAAAGTCTTTTTGTTTTGGTAATTTGGATACCCTTAATATAATTACTTTAATATAAACTATTTAATTTTAACTTTACTTTGAATCTCCACTTAATTAACAAAATATTTTAAAAAATTAATATTTGTTATATTAAAAATTATAAAGTTAAAAAATTAAAAATTGTATTTAGATAACAAACTAAAAAATTTATTTTATAAAGATAAAAAATATTCCGTGTCTATGCTGATTAATTATGACTATGGAGGCAATGGCAAAAAATTATTTTCTTTACTCTTCGATTGAGAGTGATTAATTTTTATTCGGAAGAGAGAGATCTTTTTCCGCCAATTTTTTAAAACCAAAATTCAATGTATATAAAACACAGTTAACATATTGATATATAATTAAGAAAACCGAAATAAAATCAAAACAAGAAAAAAAATTAAAAAAAAATTAATACTGACAATGCAAAGGTCATTCACCTCATCAGCTGATATTGATTGTTGGACAGAAACAACGATTTTAATTTTGTTTTTGATTTTGGAGAATATTGCAATATATTCTTGATAGTCCATCGCTTTCTGCTCGTTTGTTCATGGTGTTGTTTGTTGTATTAATGAAGAGCATTTCTTTTATCAGTCTTTTTGATAAGTTTTCTTCGATGCACAGTATGTCTATTTTTTCCAGATCGTATACATCCAAGCTATGTTTTGTTTCCTGGATGTGATAAAAGACAGCTGTTTTGTCTTTACTTCGTCGGAAAATTGATGGAGATGTAGGTGAAGATGGTGGTTGAGGAATGTGTCTTGTATGAACGTTCAGGTGATCTTCGTTTGGTAAATCAGCTGTGGGAAGTACGGGTTGAAGAGCGCTTTTTATGTCAGATTTGTGACCGTACATTCTATTAATTAAATAGCTGCTGGTTTGTCCTATGTAATGTGATCCACATGAGCATGTCAGTTTGTAAATTGCATTACTTATTTTCCGTTTTGGAGTTTTATCTTTTAGTTTTGAGAAACAGTGCATTCTCATCGTGTTGATAATTTTGTAAGTGATTTTTATGTTGATGTTATCCGTGATAAATCTGTTCAAAATGTGTGAGATCGTCTCTGACAGCTTTGGGATATATGAGATAGAGGTGTAGACAACTCTTGTATCGTTTATGGTCTCTTGATTTTGTGTTGGTCCTGACAAGTTTTGTTGTGATCTATCAATTAGGTCATGATCAGGTGTGACAAATATATTTGGTTGGTTTTCTACAGGATGGCGTGATTGATACTCGTTGTTTGTTGGACGATAGTTTCTTATTGATGAAACAATGAAATTTGTTGGATAGTTGTTTTTCTGTAGGATCGAATATATTAGATGATTTTTATCTCCAGTGAAGCATGCTGAAGTCAGTCGTGATAATCGGTTGATAGTTCCGTTCAAAATATTTCTCTTATGTGTGAATGGATGAAAGGAGTTGAAGTTTAGAACTCGCAATTTACTTGTCGATCTTATGAACGGTTTTGTTATGATTTTATTTTCATTCGTTCGAACTAATTGGAGATCGAGGTAATCTAGTTTTCCATCATTTTCTGTTTCAAACGTGAAACTTATTCGTTCATGATATGCATTTAATTTCTCGATGACAGTGTTTATGTGTTCTACTGGCACGGTTGAGATGAGATCATCGACATATTTATAGACAAATAATGGCTCAAATGGAAATTTTGGAATTGTTACCATCAGCAAATGTGTCATCAGTATATCGGCCATGACTGGTGCGAGTTTTATTTTAGCTTTTGAAAAAGGTCAAAAAAGATGACCGAAATATTAAGAAAAACAATAAATGCCATCAGTAATTCAAATTCAACTGTTTCTTTAAAAATTATCCCCGTGAAATAAATTAAAAAAGAAGACGATATACCACAGAAACAAAAATCATTTAACATAATCTAACAAGAATACGGGTTCCATCAAAATTATAACTTCATCATAACAATTACGGCAATAGTGTTTTTGTTCAACCAATTCTTTATCATTTTTCAATTTTTCTTCTAAACAAATCTTTCTACTTCATGATGAGTTTTTTGGCACAGATAAGAGAAAACTAGGGAAACGAAACGTGCAGCTTATACAAGAATTTCGCCAACAACACCCGACGAAACGCGGCCATGATCTCAAGGAAAAAGTTCTTACGTCGATGCAAAGCGGAAAAGATTTTTCCGAAACATATTCAACACAAAAGCAATGGGTTAAATTATTTATACTCGAATAACAACAAAATCAACACAAAAGTACGAAAATTACAGGACTACATAATGCAAAAGATTCTAAAGATTGAAATTAGTATTACACATCACAAACTTAATGAAATCGAGAAACAATCAAACAGTCTAAAAAGAACTATTGTGGGGACCACTCCACCGCACATACACACAAGTTTCCTACAATCACAATGTATATCCTTAGAAGATAACCTTAAGAACATGAATCGAAATTTACAAATAAAATTCGATAGACTACCCAAGTAGCAAAAATAGTGATTATCAGTACTTAAAGAAGGAGTTAAGAAGACTTAATCGAGGCAACGCGCCTTCTTAAAGAAGGATTTAAGTATGAATTAAGTACAAAAAGGCCCATGTGGGCGGTCCGATAGAACGAATTAAGAAGCGTATTTCTATCTTATTTCCTTCTTAAATAGGTATGTGATTTTTAACTCCTACTAAAGTCCTTCTTAACTCCTTCTTAAATCCAGCTTAACTCTTTCTAAAATCGGTATGTCGTTTTTTATGTTACATACTATCAAAGTCAGTGATGCAGAAATTTCTATCTCTCTTTATCTTTATTGAATTAAATTATATTGAAGTAAATCACAATATTGAAATGAAACAAAAAAAAAATTATCGTGTTGTGTGCTATTTCAAAATGTTATGAAGAAAGAGAAATAATAAAGAAACATTAAAAATTGGTTAAACCTTTAAACTCGGTTTTTAAATAATATTGAACCGATAACTTCAAACGGAACGAGTTTTATGGTGAAATTGGATCTTTTAGCATCTTCAAAACTAACGCGCCCTCATAATTTCTTTCATTTATTAAAATTGTTAAATATATGCCAAAATTCAATGCGCCTAAAATTATAATTAAAATTATGTTTTGTTAAGATCCGGAATATATTCATGCTCAAATCCTTGTTAACTATCTAAGTATAAGTTAAAATAAAAAATTTTGGCCGTATTTCTTAATTATATTTTTAACGAAAATTTTTTGAAATTGTTTTTTAAAAATTGCTATGTGAAAATATGGCGGATATTGTTCTTGCTGAAGTATATGAAAAATTCTCGAATTAAGTTCAAATATCTTCTTAATTTAGTATGATACAAAACCAAAAAAGTTGAAATCCATTCTTAATTCGGGTGAAAAATCAAGAACAATTTTATACTATTTTGGGTATGATCATTAGTTTTCAACACGTACACTGGAAGAAAAAGTGGGTGTAATATATGTTCAATATAAGTTGAACCAAATTTACTTTTGTAGCATCATCTAAAATTAAGAACACTGAACAACATACAAAGAATTAGTCTTATTTTAAAACGTTTTGTTAATTGTGCTAAATTTTAGATGTTGCTACAAAAATTTTTAAAAATCAACATTTTTCTTTAGTGTACATTACTACAAACTTACGGTATGTGACATACCAATTTAAGTGGAAATTTGTACTATTTCCAGTATGGAAATACCGATTTAAGTACAATGTTTACTTTTGTCTGTACCTGACAGTTGTAAAAAATTCGATTAGATATATGTTTAAATTTTGATCAATTGCTCGCGATCTGTTGTATTAGTTTAGTTATTGGGTTATTCTTGTGTTAGATGTGTTAAAATTTGTGAAAAAATGTTTGTCATAGTAAAATATTGGAATCTAATGGAAGTCATACCACAGAATTGGGTTTGGATTGACCGAAACAATAAAGAAATTGTGTGGTGGCTCAAAAAAAATTCACAATATTACAACATGACTCAAATACCATACCGTATCTAACAAAATGGTATGCTGGAAGAGAAAGGATCATCAAACCAGAAAACAAGATGCTTCGAAAATATACCAGATAGCGCAATCAAATAGGCATCTAGTTAAGACACAAGGTTTAAAAATAAAACAATTGGAGCGGGAGAACTATTCGAAATAGTGATTTAAAAATTGATGGATCACAAAGTGATTTAAAAATTGATTCACTTCAATTCGCAAATAACAATGTGTCTAACCCGCAACATAGTGACATCATCTTGAGGCAGAACAACTAAAACCATAGTCAACCCAGCTCAAGCATAGTAAGTCTATTTATATGGCATTTTATTGTTTTACGACGAACATTACATTTTGAATTACATTTTAGGACGTTGAGCTTCCACATGTGAAACATGGCAATATGCGAGCATCAATTAATGATGAAATGGTCAACTATAGTTAAATAAAAATCATTAATAACAAAGAAGTCGTCATAGATGAAGCCGGTAGCCTATATATTATACAAAAAACACCGAAAAGTTCGAAACACTTTGCCGTTCAATGAACCAGTTCTCAGCAAAGTGAATACCAAGACACGCTCGATGTCAGCGATCCAAGTATATAACCATAGCAATCGACGAATAGTGGTGCGATCCGACTTTCTCATCAAGAATAAAAATCCAGTGATGAATTTCAACACCGTCTCAGCATATTTCAGTGAGGTTATTTAATTATATGAAATTTTAAAAAAGATGTCTTATCATATCTATTCTCTTCAATTGGGTTTGAAATTGTTTTTGGATAGCAAGAATCATAGTAATTGGAGTCAAGTGAATGGTGAATGTATACAAATTGTTCATCATTGCAGAAGAAACCCAAATTTTTTGATATACTAAATTTATTATTATTATTAATTTTATTTATTTTATTATGTATTTATCATTCATGTCGAAGACAACGTTTTTATTAATATTTTGAAAAAATATAGTATCTATATATTGAAAAATTTATGTTTATTTTTTATTTTAAAGTATGAATTAATGGAACAAACACAAATCTTATATTCAGATTCAGAGAGTTCTACTGCACTTTCACTGTGGTTCACAACGGTTGTAGTTATGGTTGAATTAGACTGAAAATCACTTGATTTGAAATATATTGCAGAAAAAGCACTATAATTGACTGCCAAAGTATCACTTTTTGTTCGAATCGACTCAAAATCGCTCATGGTATTAGATGTCCTTAAAGTAGGCTCTAAATAATTTCCTTTTGACTGTTGATAGAATATTTCTTGAATTTTCGTATATTTTGATCTCTGTTTATTCTTTTTCCATAAACTTAACAAACTATTTTGTTCCATTTTAACAAAATATGTATAATAATCAAAAGTAAACGTAACAAACAAATAATAAAAACTGTCAAAAGTTGACGTACGTATACAAAAACATTATAAAATATCATACCAATTTAAGTAAACAATTCGAAGTATTAAAGACGGCTCATCATACTGATTTAAAACTTATATACATAAATACCAAATTAAGAAGCCTTTAAGAATTCTTTACTCGAGCACGTACATTCTGATTTAATCCTTCTACATGCATACCCAATTAAGAAGGCTTTAAGAATGCTTAAAATGAGATCTTACATACCGATGTAAAACCGAAGTGAGAATACCATTTTAAGAACAATTTAAGAAGCATTAAAGAAATAAACATTCAACATACCAAAAAAAGAATGAATTAAGTTACAATAAAGAAATGACATCCCAAAGCAATACTAAATTTTGCTACATGGGTAAAGTCGGATATATTAAATAACATAATACCAGGTCACGAAGATTGGTTCTTCAATAACACAGACACGATATTTCCTGACAGTGTTTCCAAGTTTTTAAGCCTGGGACCAAAATTTGGACTACCATTCAGCACCTTGGAAATACCGACATTCAATCTTATTGCGGATGTAGAAAACATCCTACAAAACTTTAAAGATGAAGATCAAAAAGACATCATACGTAACAAAGTCTCGAATGCTATAAAAAACCACAAAAAATATGACATACCAACTAGTCTCCAACGCATAATCAGTAGTAATAAGAAAGAAGTAAAATCTTTTCTTAAAAACCATGAAAACATTGTTATAATTCCAGCAGACAAAGGTAATGTTACTGTGGCAATGAACAAAGATGAATTAAATTCAAAGATCATGAGTCTCCTCAGCGATGAAACAACTTATAAAATATACAAGGACCAGACAGCAATTCTGTTAACGAAATTAAAAGATTTCTTAAAATTGTTGGTGGAAAATGGTTTCATTACCTCCAATGTAGCGGGCAAACTCTACACGAATTCTCCAACACCTCCAAAGCTCTATGGCCTACCAAAAATCCATAAGGAAAACATACCAATTCGTCCTATAGACAGCTGGGTAAACTCAGCAACATATCGTATGTCAAAATTCATCGCTGGAATTCTACACAAATCACACTACGGAAGGTACAACATAATAAATTCATTTGAATTCTAAAAGGAAATCACGTCGATTGAACTACCAGAGAACGAAATCTTGATCTCCTATGATGTTACATCACTTTACACAAATGTTCCGATCCATAACGTTCTGGATTTAATTAATGATAGTTGGGACACAATCCAACCAAACACAACCATGGACAAAAAACATTTCTTGAAATGCATGGAAATTTGTGCAATCGATTCCAATTATTTTGTGTACAAAAATGTTTTCTATAAACAAACATTCGGATGTCCTATGGGTTCCCCACTCGCACCAGTCATGGCCGATATACTGATGACACATTTGCTGATGGTAACAATTCCAAAATTTCCATTTGAGCCATTATTTGTCTATAAATATGTCGATGATCTCATCTCAACCGTGCCAGTAGAACACATAAACACTGTCATCGAGAAATTAAATGCATATCATGAACGAATAAGTTTCACGTTTGAAACAGAAAATGATGGAAAACTAGATTACCTCGATCTCCAATTAGTTCGAACGAATGAAAATAAAATCATAACAAAACCGTTCATAAGATCGACAAGTAAATTGCGAGTTCTAAACTTCAACTCCTTTCATCCATTCACACATAAGAGAAATATTTTGAACGGAACTATCAACCGATTATCACGACTGACTTCAGCATGCTTCACTGGAGATAAAAATCATCTAATATATTCGATCCTACAGAAAAACAACTATCCAACAAATTTCATTGTTTCATCAATAAGAAACTATCGTCCAACAAACAACGAGTATCAATCACGCCATCCTGTAGAAAACCAACCAAATATATTTGTCACACCTGATCATGACCTAATTGATAGATCACAACAAAACTTGTCAGGACCAACACAAAATCAAGAGACCATAAACGATACAAGAGTTGTCTACACCTCTATCTCATATATCCCAAAGCTGTCAGAGACGATCTCACACATTTTGAACAGATTTATCACGGATAACATCAACATAAAAATCACTTACAAAATTATCAACACGATGAGAATGCACTGTTTCTCAAAACTAAAAGATAAAACTCCAAAACGGAAAATAAGTAATGCAATTTACAAACTGACATGCTCATGTGGATCACATTACATAGGACAAACCAGCAGCTATTTAATTAATAGAATGTACGGTCACAAATCTGACATAAAAAGCGCTCTTCAACCCGTACTTCCCACAGCTGATTTACCAAACGAAGATCACCTGAACGTTCATACAAGACACATTCCTCAACCACCATCTTCACCTACATCTCCATCAATTTTCCGACGAAGTAAAGACAAAACAGCTGTCTTTTATCACATCCAGGAAACAAAACATAGCTTGGATGTATACGATCTGGAAAAAATAGACATACTGTGCATCGAAGAAAACTTATCAAAAAGACTGATAAAAGAAATGCTCTTCATTAATACAACAAACAACACCATGAACAAACGAGCAGAAAGCGATGGACTATCAAGAATATATTGCAATATTCTCCAAAATCAAAAACAAAATTAAAATCGTTGTTTCTGTCCAACAATCAATATCAGCTGATGAGGTGAATGACCTTTGCATTGTCAGTATTAATTTTTTTTTAATTTTTTTTCTTGTTTTGATTTTATTTCGGTTTTCTTAATTATATATCAATATGTTAACTGTGTTTTATATACATTGAATTTTGGTTTTAAAAAATTGGCGGAAAAAGATCTCTCTCTTCCGAATAAAAATTAATCACTCTCAATCGAAGAGTAAAGAAAATAATTTTTTGCCATTGCCTCCATAGTCATAATTAATCAGCATAGACAAATAATTCCACTTAATTAACAAAAATATTTTGTTAATTAAGTGGAGATTCAAAGTAAAGTTAAAATTAAATAGTTTATATTAAAGTAATTATATTAAGGGTATCAAGAGACGCGGTAGTGTCTTGCGCGCCATGTTTTGAAAGACACTACTAGTATATATACTGTGCACCGAATAGGTTTTAAAGGTTAAAATTTTCATTTCGAATAACTACCATTTTTTCTACAACTGTATTCAAAGTTATCAAAAAAAGTATATCTTATTTAACTCTATGTTTCTCATTAGTAAAAAAAAAGTCAGCATTCATGCTTTTTTCTGAAAGTTTATAAAATCAAAATTTTGCTTTCCCAAACTTTTAGTAAAATTAAAATGTTTTTACAAATTATTATACCACGTTGGTAGCATTGATATGAATGTAGTAATTTAGTATCATTTTGGCGAATTTTCAAAAACCAACCAAATGTACAGAATTGAAAAACACAAAATTATGCGAATTGAAATTTATTATCCCTCAATATTGGTAATATTTAACAACAGTTAAAAAACTTAAACACGAACCCAGATTAGTTTGCAAACATATAGTTGTTTTCGATAACAAATATATGTTTGTATCCAGAAAACCCATCAAATGTTTTATTAATATATTAAATGGAAGTTGGTAATTATAAAGATATTAGAAAAAAGAATATATTTAGACTATGCTTTCAGTAAAAAGACCTATTATTGATGTGTTAAGAAAACGATGTTGTGAAAACATGTATTTGGTCTATTATGTAAATTTGTTATCTGAGAGAACACAACAAATGTTATATCGATAATAAATTTTAATTTTTATTTCATTTTATTTTAGAAACGTTGGTAGTTATTTTGAAGTGATGAGATTAAAAAATAATTTAGTAGGCTTTAAAATTTTGTGTTTTTAAGCTTTATGAGATATAAAGAAAAGAATTTGAGAAAATTTTATTATTATTTTAAGGGTTCCGTACTTCGAAAAAACAGAACAAAACCCTTATGGTGAGGACTTGATTGTTTATTATCTATTATTCACAACTACTTTCTCACTGAAAATGAAAATATATGTATTTACGTATATTTATATGGTAAGATAAGGCGAAAATGACAAATATGTGTTGATTTCGAGATTGAGGTGATATATAACCGTAAAAACTGAAATTTTTTAAAACTTTCAGTCAATCATAGACTATAAAGTTTATGGAAGACACCAATGGTACTTGGCTGAACATAATCAAGAATTTTTAAAAAAATTGTTTAATTGCGAAAGACTTAATTTCACATCTTTTTTCGCACAATTTTGTTTTGTTTATTATTTATTTTGAGTAAATAACAATCGATTTAAGCTTTTATGCTATCCTCAAGATCTTTTATAAAATTGTTATGTTAATTTTTTAAAATTATTAGTCAAAGACTATAGTTTTTATGTGTGTGTTTCCGTTGTATGTAATAATTTTATTAATTTTCGAATGCATTGCTTTAGACTTATTTTCGAATATTTCTTTTACTTTTTCATGAGTTGTTCATGTCATGAATTTAAACCTGTTTACATAAAAACGATACTTTTATTTTTTAAAATATTGCACCTAGGTCCTAGATTGATAAAAAATCGAGAGTAAAGTTCTCTGTAGAAAACATTTTATATGGATAATAATAATTTGATTCTCCCATATTATATTATAACTTTACAAAAAACAGTCAAATCGTCGCAAAAACAACCAAAAGGCTGTAAAAAAGCCGCGCCATGTTTTTCTTTAGCTTGAAACTATCATTTTAACTATAACAAATAAATTCTTGTATCTTATTCTTTACAAAAACTTCTCAAATCATAAAGCACTACCTAGTTATAAAATTTCTTAATGGCATTTTGTTTTCTAAGCATCTAGCTATATTATATAATTTAAGTAATACTCTAGAACTACATATCATAATTCTAAAATATATATAATAATTATGCACATTTATTAAAATTTATTTAAGCAGAGGAAATATAATTTATTTTTTTTTCTATAAAAAACCGCTCACTTTCACTTACATATTTCTTGAACAAAAACCTTGGCGCGACCTTTTCTCAATTAATTTAATAATGTCATTCCTAAGGTCTATTTTCAGACGACTGTGAAAAGCCGATGAATTCAACAGTGGACTTCTAATTATATTAATTAAGTCAGTATCATATTTTCTACAATTTTCCTGAAGTATAGTAATCTATTTGAAATTCCCTTTATATTATTACGGTATGCTTAATTTTATATAAGACATGATTTGCTGTAAGAATATCTAGCAAATGGCAACTATAACAATATAACGATGACTGAAATAATATTATCAATAAATTTCTTTTCGTACTGAATTTTAACATTCATTGATATTCATTTAAGATTGCTATTTAATCAATGGTTATTTCAATATAATGTTTATTATGAGTCAACCATAGTCACTATGCGGTTGGCTTTATTGTCATATTAAGAAAAGGTCGCATCAAGGTTTTTGTTCAAGAAATATGTAAGTGAAAGTGAGCGGTTTTTTATAGAAAAAAAAATAAATTATATTTCCTCTGCTTAAATAAATTTTAATAAATGTGCATATTTATTATATATTTTAGAATTATGATATGTAGTTCTAGAGTATTACTTAAATTATATAATATAGCTAGATGCTTAGAAAACAAAATGCCATTAAGAAATTTTATAACTAGTGCCTTATGATTTGAGAAGTTTTTGTAAAGAATAAGATACAAGAATTTATTTGTTATAGTTAAAATGATAGTTTCAAGCTAAAGAAAAACATGGCGCATTTTTTACAGCCTTTTGGTTGTTTTTGCGACGATCCAAATTACCAAAACAAAAAGACTTTCGCCATTGGTAGAAATCCGGTTAGAAGAAGAAAAGAAAAAATGGAAAAACAACTCACATAATTCCTTTTAAAAAAACCATTTATAAATTGTAAGACCTTTATAAAATTATTTTAAAAAGTTTGGTATATCTATTTCATATATATTAATATTATAAAATTATTTTAGCTTTTGAAAAAGGTCAAAAAAGATGACCGAATTCTTAAGAAAAACAATAAATGCCATCAGTAATTCAAATTCAACTGTTTCTTTAAAAATTTTTGCTCAACTGTAAGTTTTAATATTTTTTGAGTAAAAAAAAATTTCCAAAAATTTTTATCATTACTATAAAAACTGCAAACGATTTTGAACAATCTTGTACACTTTGGTTATCAAAATTATCACTGGGTGTAGGGGATTTACCTGTTTTAATGATTTGAGTGATATTTATTACAACTGCAAACAAAAACATTTTACTACAAACATCTATACCTATGTTTGTAGTTTCCAAAAATAGTTTTCTTTTTTTTTCCTTATGCTCGGGTTCCATGTTCACACAGTTGAATTTTTGGTCTATTTCTTAGTATTGGTTTTTTAATAAAAACTACTACACGATTTTTAATACTATAGATATCGTTTAATACCTAGATAATACAATATGTGTGCTGAAATGTTGATGGACGGAGTAGAGTAAGTCATTTGAAATTGTTACGCCTTCGATCTGAGTTAAGTTTGTTAGTCGACAGTTTTTTTATAAAATGTGTTGTGTAGTAGGAACTACAATAGGCGTGTCACAACACACATGAAAACATTTTAAGACCAAGGTCACTCAACAATATGCGTTCTAAGGCTTTGATCGACGCAAATTTTTTTTTTTTAATATTTTTTATAGAAAAAATAACTAAACAATAAATCCTATCACATTTAAAATATGACATAGGGCAAAGGCCAATATTTCATGATAGGTTAGAAAAAATAAAAATAAAATAAAAGGTAAACAGCAAATTTGTTTTAACAATTTGCAGGAACAAAACTAAAATGTGGTTGCCAATAATCCAGCTAGTGGCATGTTCCTTGATCATGCGACGCATTTCCTTAATTAATGATTAAAGCCCTTACAAAGAGTTATATGAAGGCTCGATTTTTTGAATAAGCAATAACGTGGCATCACCAAGGAATACTCCATAGCTAAGATTGAAGGTGCTGGCGTCGACTGAATAGAATGCATCCGCTAGCACCCCTAAGATATCACCTTGGCTAGTGGTATCTCATTTTATTGCCAGTGATATGTGATATCTCACGTTAACTCGTATTTCAGTACCAGAAAAAATAATAGTAAGTAACCTATAAATGGTATGTTTTATGTTCGTTAATTTGATAAAATTGTTATGTTACCAGATTCAAGAATCAGGCACACAATCAGAATCCTGAAAATAGTTGTAGCTGGACACAGCTCGATTTGCCGACTTAAGCTCATGTTTTGGGGGGGTCTTGTCCAATCGTTTCAGGATCTTGTAAGAGCTGCTGAAAACATTTTGGGAAAATAGGAGGCTTGCTGGGGAATGGAAGTTATCTTGCCTGCTTCACGTCACATCACGTCTGACTGTTACCAACCCACTCAAATAAAACTTTAGCAGTTCATTTTAACAGTATATTTCTTCTAAAAAAAATTTGAAAACAATCAATATATCTAAATGTATTACTTGAACTTACTTAAAATACTAATTTCTATTTAAGTATTAATTCTAAATTATCAAATATTATCAAATGATCAAAATTATCTTGAAACATGATATCTCACAAAAAAAAAAATGTTCTGTAAAACAAGCACAATAACATTCGTATACACATAAATCGATTTAAATGTAGAAGAATATAATAATATTATAATATAATCTTACCAGAACTAAACTTTCTTTATGTTCTGTCAAAAGGATAATATAATTCACTATTTAAATATTAATTTGTACTAGAAAATTTCAAAAATTATTAAATGTTCGTGAAAACACAAAAAAATTATTAATTTATAATTTATGGAAACAAGATATAAGATTGATTTTCCATTTAAAAATACCGAAATCTATTATAATTCCAAATCCTGTTATTATGTAATTTTATTAAAGAAATAAATGAAATTCTTATTTGGTGTCCCCTTTCCCTGACCTTTGCAAAAAATGTTATATTATTAACAAGAACGTCCGCTATATGAACATCTACATGAACGTCATTAAAAATGTTCCGTTGAAATCCGTTAATTGAATTTCCTAACATGCGGTTTATGTTCGCTGTTTGATTCGCGATTATACTCTACAGAAGGAAAAAAAAACATGCCATAGAAACTCAGTGGTTTCAAAATATTTCGAAACATACCTGTTATTAAACAATCTGAATCGCATTCGTATAACGCTCACATAGAACCTCAAATGTTTCACGTTTCACTTGAAACTATTTTACCACTATAAACAAAACAAATTAGCTACACTGTAATAATAAGCAAAAACCAAAATACTAACATTTATTTTCCACGGTAGGTATTTGATAGTATATTTAAATTTAACACTTTTAAAGCACCGTATTATTAACTTTAATTTTTATTAAACAAATTGTATTTTATAAAATCAAGGAAAGAAGACTAAAATTATATTCGGAATAAAATTTATTTAAGCCTATAATCTTCCAAACGCAATATCATATGTTTAGAAAAAATATGGGTGGGAGAAAAATCGATCAAACTCGTAATTAAAACAAATAATTAAAATGAAATAACTAGAGAAACAACAGGATTGAAAAAAAAGAATTAAATAGGTTAGTCCAAAATAAGAATATGTTAAATGATGCTACATGTTGCACAAGTTGTTGCAACAATGAACAACAATCTCATTTCTTCTCTCATTTCTTTTACTAATAATATAAAACTTTGATCAGCAACGCTGTCACAAAATCAATCAATTTCTTGTTTTTGATAGTGTAGATTTATATTTTGTGTAATTGAGATTAACTAAGTCAATAAACTATAATTTTAATTTAAATCTTAACTGCTTTATTCCTTTAAATTTTTTAAGATAAAACCTATAAACGAAAATAAAACAAATATAAAGTATGTACATACATACAAATCTAATGATTAAATTCTTTCATTAACAGATGAATGAAAGAAGAAATCACATAAAATTGTAAGATTGATAACTGAGCTTTCCACTTTATTGTTATTATTGTTTTTTCTATTTATTTTGTTTTTGCTGTTATTTTTATTAGACTCTACTATACAATATACATTTTGTGTTTGTTCATTTTCATGCTTTTTCGTGTTCAGTTGTATAGGAACGGAATCTGAGTGAGGTAGCAGTTTTTGTTTGGTTTTTTTGTGGGGTTTATTTCATTATTTCACAGTTTTTTGATAAATGAAGAATATTGCTTTATTGTATTTGTCCTGAACTTTAAATGTTTTCTGCTTTTGCTGATGCAAGCCTTTTATTACTGTCGTAAGTCGTAAATTTTATTGGGAGTTGTAAATATTGCCATGCAAGTAGAATTATTCTGGTTAACTTAATTTTATTTAGTACGTAAAACGAAGTCGTTTTATCAAGAAAATCATTTTATTTATATTAAGAAAAGACATAAAAATCGTTGAAAGTCTAGAGAACAAAGATAAAATTTCGTTTGCATCTTTAACACAATAAAATAGTATTTCGATTATGTATATCAAAAATTTACATATCATTAACTCGTAATATATCTCCTTCTTCGGCTGTTATGTACTATGGATGAGCTTTGTGGAAATAAGCTAATTACCTTCTAGCTTCATAAATTTCCATAAAAAGAAAATTGGATGCATGAATATTCCTTACCTGTTAAAGCGAATACCACCTTAAAATAATAAATATATACTTTCGAAATTTTATTGACTTTGCTATTTCCATCTTCTGTTTTTGTTAGACAAAAGATGAAACACAAAATGATATATTTTACTGTTTTGGTAAGTGGAACGTTTATAACCAAATATTTTCAATTCTACGATATCCTATTTCGTCATTGAGGTACAAAAATACGTTGTATGTATATGCTACTGATTGATAACAACCGAATCAAAGATCCGTTCCAAGAGGATCTTTCATTTGTACTGTACGATTTAAAAACGTCGGCCATCGTTCAATAGATCACTTGCAAAAAACATAAATATTTAATTTTATTATAAATATATTGGGAATAGAGCCTATTACAAACAAATTAATTAATTAATTTTTTCTTCAACGAATGTTGTTGATGTTGTTTGTTAATTTTAAAAAAAATTTTAAAATTTTTTTGAATATGGCAAAGGATGTTTGCCGAAACGTAAAATATACATTTTAATTTAAAATAATTAATTTGTTTTTAATAGGCTCTATTACCAATATATTTATAATAAAATTAATATAAAAGCCTACAATATACTATTGTAAATATTTAAGTCAAAAATGCAAATAAAAAGGTCAAATTATTAAGTCAAGTACCGTATTCTATAACTAAAAAGGGAGAATACCCGTAGAATCGAGACTATAGCACCTAAATTGTTGCGAAAGATTATTCAAAATGATTTTGGAACGAGCATGAATGTGTGAAATAACGAGAAAGCGTTTTTTTTAATTAAGCAAAAATTATTATTAATGAATAACTATAAAATTCATATATTTGTTTCAAGATATATATATTTTTTTTTTTTTTTAGTTTTACTTAACTAAATGGTTGAGGCGGTTAGCCTATATCACCTTCTTAAACTAACTTATGAACTACCCGACACCAATACTTAACATCTAAATCGGCTCTGTAATTCCAATCCAGAAAATCCATATTGGATTGGACTGGATTCGAACCGTCGACCCTAACAATGCATAGACTAGCGCTTTAACACACTCGGCTATACATCGCCTTAAGATATATATTAAAGTTTTGCAATTCATTATATTAAAAAATATTTCTTACCATTTTATTTAACAATTATGTGAGCCTTGATTTAAGAAAATTATAATTATTTGCAGTTTGAATTGACACCAGGGATGGAGAACCATTTCATTTTTAAAAGCAAGCTATAATTTTATAAATTGCAAACAGGTAGCATTTTGTTGAGTGGATGCTGCATTTGTTACAATAATGGTTCTTTTAGACCCTGTTCAAAAGCGTGTTATATTGTTAGTGATCGAAATTTAACATTACAACTTGATATTAAATCTCTACCATATCGTCGCACTGTTTCTAATCTCGTTGTTATGATCACCAGCAGTGTTTTGATGAAATCAAATCCATTATGCCTCAAACATACCCATTTTCCCCGTTTACTTGTCAATTTGTGCAAAAAGATTTTTTTTTGTCCGTTCATAGTAAAATTGGAATGCTTTGCCCTCATCAATTGTCTCAGGGGAAATCCACAAAAATTTAAAAAAGCGTTCAAAAACACCTCAGAACGCATGTTGTTGTGGGACCCAGGACTTTAAAGTTATCTATGTGTTGTTGTGACTAAAAAATAATTACTTAAATATATTACTATTTTTCTGGAGCACAAAAAATAAAAATAAGGACAATCAATGATAATTTCACAAACGCAATTTATTTTATTGATTCGATATTTAATTAAAAAATTAAACAACATACATACTTCATAAAATAAAAATATGTAGATAGAACATATAAAGGCCCACATAACCAATTTAATGGGACTTTTGTCCCATTTGCTTTTGTCGCTTTTGCTTTTTATTGAAAAGATATCTGATAATAGGTTCCAGCCCGAGTTGAATTTTAACTACGATTTAAGTAGTAGACATTCTCAATTGAACCTTTAGTTCTCTTTATCCCTAGTTGCATCTAAATGAGAACTTTTTACTCTCGATAAACTTATTTACTGCCTCAAATCCTATAAAAATACTAATTAGCATCTAATTAGAATCTCAAAAAACTATTTTCAGACTATTGATTCTTAAAATAGTACTTTACACCTAAATAAGCCCTGAAATCAACACCTAAGTACTTTTCATACTCTAAAAACTTGATAAATCCTATCAATTCTATCAACGTAAAAAATTACCATCTCATTTGAATCTTCAAAAATATTTACTCGTGTACCACTTACCTTGTCTATTAAAGCCGCCCTTAAATTTGCCCACCATTTATTACAAAACGATTTTTCTTTGAAGATACTGCCACTACAAAATTTTTTGAACCCCAAGGAAAAAATAAAACATGTTTTGAAATTTTTGGCGATTTACCAATAAAATTGGTTCTGAAATTGGTTCTTTTCCTACTATTGAAATTGGTTTTTTTTAAGTGAAAACTGTCTTTGAGGAAAAATTTATATACTCAAGTATCATCACGCATATATGTGTTTAAATATAAAATATCTCTATTCCGTCGTAACGTTTCTAAATGCAATATGGAAAATATGGAGGGGCTGAAATCTCACAGCTCTGAGATATCAAGACTTCGGTCTGGGTTAAGGATTTTGATATAGTTTTCGGCAAAATACTTTTATGAGGACATGGTTTTTAGTTTTGGGCAGCGATGTGTATCAAACATAACTCCTTGTTAAAGGACAAGTATTTTTTATCTCGGAAAATTTATTACAAAACTAACACGAAACATCAATACGTTTCCGGAAAATTATAATCAAAATTCCAAAAATATTGTTAAATTAAATAAAATCAAACTTTTTCAAAATTCCAAAAATATTCCAAAAATTAGAATAAAATCAAATATTTCAATTTTTTCTACATTCCAATAATATTTCAAAAGTTCTTAAATATTCAAACTTTTTCCATAATTCTAAAAATATTGCAAACATTATTACAAAATCAAAAATTGAAAATTTTTTCAAAATTCCAAAAATTATAATAAAATCAAAAATTAAAAATTTTTCAAAATTCCAAAAATATTCCAAAAATATTCCAAAAATTCTTACAAAATCAAAACTTAAAACTTTTGCCGAAATTCTAAAAACATTGCAAAAATTATTACAAAATCAAAAATACAAACTTTTTCAAAATTCCAAAAATATTTCAAAAATTATAACAAATTAAAAAATTTCCATGTCCAATTTCATTTTAAATTACATTTACGTCATAAAAACAGCTACATTTTTTTTCCAAAAAATTGGCTAAAAAAAATAAATGAAATCATTTTTTGACACACTTGAAATTATTTTTTTGACAAACTTATAATGCCATAATTCTCTATAATAATAATAAAATATCATGTCATACAAACTATTAATTTTATTATTTTCTAAAAAAATTGGGTAGAAAATAAATAAAAACCTTTCTTTTGACGCACTTGACAACATTTTTTGACAAACTTATAATGCCATAATTCTCAATAATAATAATGAAATTTCATTTCAAACAAACAATTTTATTTTTTTCCAAAAACTTGGGTAAAAAATAAATAAAAATCTTTCTTTTGACACACTTGACAACATTTTTTTGACAAACTTATACATAATGCCATAATTCTCAATAATAATAATAAAATTTCATTTCAAACAAACAGTTAATTTTATTTTTTTTCCAAAAAATTAGGTAAAAAAATAAATAAAAATCTTTCTTTTGACACTCTTGACAACATTTTTTTGACAAACTTATAATGCAATAATCTAGTTTTTGTTCTCACATACCAATCCCGACAATCAAGATTTCTCCAAATTCAATGTTTCTACTCGTAATCACTTAAAATGAACGTTTTTTAAGCAAAAAATATGCAAATTTCCTTGTTTTGATACACTTGACGACTTTTTTGACACACTTCCGGTACAGTTATCGAACACATCGTCTTTTCGTCTCTTCCCATTGATTAAACCTATTTTTAAAAAAGAAAATTTCAAATCCGTTCAGCCGTTTTCTAGATTTCGTCGGTTGTGACGGCCGGACGGTCTACAGAGATACATTTTTTTTGCTTGTTTAGAATCAGTAGGTCCTAAAACGTCGAGAAATGCCAAAAAAAATGTGGGGGTAAGAATTTCACTTTGAGCTCACGAATGTAATACTTAGGTCTTTCAGACCGAAGTAATAGCGGTCGACTGAGGTGCTACAGGTCGAGAGCTCAATTCCTGGAGTGGCACAGTTTTTTATTGTTTTTTTGTAATTTTATTTAAATACCATTAAAATTACTGTTTTTTTATTCATGAATTCATAAAAATTTTAAAATATTGATCGTTAATGCAGTTTTTTAAAGCTATTGCTACTGTCTTTGTCTGTTTCGTTCAAATTATTATCATTTCGATATTAAGAAGAAAATTAAGTATGTTTTTGTCAGACAGTGCCAAAAATAATAAAATATTGGTTTTCCCATCATTATTTTCCGTAATTTCATTCCCGTGAAATAAAGTAAGGAAAATAGAAATTTCTAATTGAGTATATATTTCTCTTTCAATATGAGTTTACATCTTCCTCACAAAAGATTTATTTAAACACGTTGTGCGATTTTGCATTGCAAAAAATTTATATATTCGAGTCATCATCATGCTAAGTTAAAGGAGAGTGCAATAAATTGTAATCATTTGTTATTTTCTTTTTTCATTTTAATTGAATGTGATTTATTTTGAATTTGATTTTTTCAGATTATAACAGTGTTTAGTGTGGTATAGTAGGTAAAGATTTTAATGTATTTTTAATTAAAATAAAAAAAATTGTTTTTGAAGTGAAAATTTCTTTAGGCGCTTGTCCGATTTTGTATGGGGAAAAATTATATATTCGAGTCATCATCGTGCTAAATAAATATTAAATATAAAATAAATATGAAAAGAGAGTGAGATAAATTGTAATCATTTGTTATTTTTTTATTTCTTGTTCTCATTTTCTTGATTCATAATTGTGTTTTTTTCTTTTTTATTGAATTTGATTTTTTTTCGGTTTATAAGAATGTTTAAGTGTGGTATAGTAGATTATGTAAGATTAGAAAGTGTTGGGCAGGTTGCACAAGGCAGAACTTGTCCTGGCAGGCAGACTCTACCGTCCATAGCACCGTTTTTGACTTTGGTCTCATAACAACTATTCCATAAACCTTTCTGTAAGTTTAATAAAATCGAAAACCTGTTTTGGCGATAGTGTGATTCTACCAGCCTCTACAGTGTCCGAGCCACAAATCCTAGCTCTGACATTACAAAAGGCTGGGCATACACACAAAAAGTGCTTAGAGTCCTCCTCCTCTTCAAAACAACACCCACACACAGGACTTTCACTAAGTTCCATGGTAAAAATGTGTTTATTTAGTTGTCCATGTCCTGTAAGGACACAAAATTAATGATAATATATTATAAATAATTTTGTTTTCGTTCTCCTGATTTATTTTTAAATTTTTCCTTTTTATTAAGCTTTTCTCAGTTAATAACAGTGCCAAGTGTGGTAAAGTAAGTAAAGCTTTTGTTGTATTTAGACGATAAAAACACAGCTATTTCAAGTTTTAAGTTTTCACTTCGGTCGGCAGTCCTCAAGACTGCCTTCTCTTTTTCTTTACTTTTCTGTCTATGTAAAACGAATATAGTTTTGTTGTTTCAAACAAAAACCAAAATAAAACAAATTGATGCGTAGAAGCGTTGATGTTGAATTAATGATAGGGCACTTCATATTATGAGTTTTGGCTGATATATATTTGCAATATCAATAATTGATTAAATTTTGAAGGACCGTATGTTTCTTTTGTTTGGTATTATTTGGATTGTTTTTCTCTCTCTGTTTTATTCATACATACGGTAAAATTGAAATGTGTGAGTAAAAATCTTTGCTGTTTGATAAATGGAAGCCCCAAGTCAGAGATAGATAGAAATTCCATTTTTTTGAAAAAGTCGATGAGTAAAATGGCATCGCGTTATAAAATTAGATAATCTTTAACTTGCGAAAAGTAACTTTCTGGCTTTTCAACTAATTGGTTGATAAGGAGTAGATAAAAATTTCTTGTTGTTGAATTTTCTAAATTAATAAAAATAATATATTGTTTGTAATATATCTGGATTATTAGCAGTGTTAGGATACTTATAATCATGTAGTGGAAATAACCAATGATAAAAACAGACAATCAAATTTGTGTTTACAAATTTTTTAGTAGTGGTATTTATTTTATTGAAAATAACAAATAAAAAAAGCATACGATACAATTTGTTTTTACAAATGATATTTAGTGAAAATAATCAATAATAAAACCTAAAATCAAGTGAAAAAGCAATTAATTAAACGTAATATATACGATAACTGTTAATAAAAAGAAAACCAAAGAATATACTGAAATAAGAATCTTGCACATACTTCTTTTATACGTCATTTTTGGTGATTCGTGTAGGATTAAATCATATCAAATCAACTCCTCTATTTGACTGTAAAAAGGTTTATATAACTGTTAGAAACATTTCTTTTTTTACCAGCTCGTGATTGACTGAATACTATATAAATATATAAATTACTACTTGATGTCAAAACGATCGTGTAACAACGTTGGTTGGAAGGTATTAGTCAGCATTATAAATACAACGCAGGATTAAAATTTTAAATAACTTTGCTGAAGCGTACAGGCTTCCACCATTCAACATAAAATTAAGTTAAGTTTAATTTCTTTTATTATTATATATATATTTTCCCCTTTTTTCCACGTTTCTTATTTGCTTTCATTATTGTTTATATCAACTTTTGCTTAAACATAAGGAATTAATCTTTTTTATTAAGTAAAGAATTTCCTGGGCCAGAGTCCATGTGTGAACTTTATTTTGTTTTAATTGTAAACCCGGCTATACTGCGAAAATGCCTATTTATAAGAAAAGAAAGATTTATGTTGAGTCTTTAAGCGCAGAGGTTTCCATTTATAAAAACTGTTGCCTTAATGAGAATAAACAAAAAAATTAATCGGGTTGAAATATTATGATTCAAACGGTCGTTACGTACCACATATATACATATATGTATATATGAAAATATTTATCCAAAAAGTGTGGTATTCAGTTAAACTCTAACAAATATATTATATCTATTTTAATTTAAAAAACTAGCATATAATTGAACCTCTCTCATGTGTCATCGAAAGATAATCCCGTCATCCCAGGAAACAAATTTGGCGGGTAATGAGAAGCACCATTTATATCAAGGTTCGCCTACCATGAGTTTAAATAAAAAGTCAACCAACATGAAATATTTTTTCATAGCAGTCTTCTTTGAGTCGAATAGAACAAAACTCAACCGTTTTTGAAATCGGTTGCCGGGAGGGATTTCGAGATATCTCGCAAAAACGGATTTCTGACCGATTTTACCTCGATTTCGCAACTTAGGCTAAAATTTTTTTTTATGAAATTGCCCAAATTTCACTGGAAAACTTAAAACGAATTAGGACTGAAAAAAATTGAAGTGAATAAAATTGGTATAAAAAGTAGAAAAAAACGATATTTTGATTTTTTTTTGAAATTTTTTAATGGGACATTCGGGCATTTTGAAACGTTTGGGGCGTTCGGTAGTCCTAATGTAATTCGTTTTAAGTAATGTAATCTTTGTATTGTTCTGAATAATTTTGAAATCTGGATGTTTTTGCAATTATGTACTTTAAATAATTTTTTTAGAAGTTTAGAATTTTATTTAATACATAGATATTTCGTTTTGAATTTTTTTGTTTAATTTTTTGTTAGGGTAATTCTTATTATTTTAGTGTCTTACTTTTAGTTAAATTTTAATTTTGAGTTTTTTGTTTGAAAAATTGTTATTAATTGTTAGCATATTCAGTAATTTTAGAATTTTGAGAATTTTGGTAATTGTATTTGATGTAAATATTTTTGGAAATTTTTGCAATTCGAATTTTTTGTATAATTTTTTTTATCTAATGTAAGATTTTAAGTTTTGAATATCTCATGGTTGTGAAGTTTTAATTTTAGGAAAGTTTTGTTAATTTTTAGGTTTAATTTTTGTTTTTTGTGCCTTATGTTAATTTTGAGTTTTGTTTTAAATATTTTAATTAATTTTGAGTATGAAGTAAGGTTAAAATTTTGAAAACTTTTGTTAGTGTTTAAATTTTCTTTTCTCTTAGTTAAATAGTTTGAAAGATTTTATATTATAATAGTTTTGGGTTTTTAATGAACAATTTTAGAAGTGATTTTGAGTAATTCTAAAAGTTTTGTTTTGGTATTTGTTTTACAATTTTTAATAATTTTGGAATTTTTTTTTGATTCAAAATTTTCATTAATTTTGAAACCTTTGTTGTGTAATTTTTAAAAAAAAAAAGTAATTTTAATGAAAATTTGTTTTATAATTGTTTATTTGAAATTTTTGGTTAATCTTAAGTTTTTTTGAATATTTTGTTTTAATTTTGAAATTATTTATAAATTTTAAAGTCTTAAGAATATTTTTAGTTTTAGATATTTAGAAATTTTGATTAATATTTTTGAATTTGAATGTTTTAAATGTTAAAATAATTTTTTTTTGAGCTTCTAATTTTTTTTGTATATTTTGGAATTTCTTGTAAATTTTAAATTTTTGAACATTTATTTTGAAATTTGAAAGTTGTTTTGAATATCGACTTTTTAATGCTTAAATTTTGAAATTTTTTTCTAAATAATGTTTATTTGAATTTTTTGTATTATGATTAACATTTGGAAGTTTTTATTTTGTTTTTAAGCTAGAATTTTTTTTGAGGAAGTTAGCAATTTAGTTTTAAATTTTGTTTTGGATTTAGTATCAGCGATACCGAATTCAACCAACCAACTCCAACTGTTTCTGTAAAGGTTAGAGATTTATTTTAGTTAACTTAGTAAGATTTTTTTTTTTCAGTACTAAGATTTTGAAGTTTTGGTTTTCTTACATTTAGGTTTTGAGAAATAATATCAATTCTTGATTTGTTTTAAATTTGTTTTAGTGTTGTTGAATTTGAATTTTTTTCATTGAAATCATTTTGTCTACAACTGCCAACCTTCAAGTTTAATTTTTTCGATTTTATTTTCTGAATTACTATTTTTTTGAAAAGTTTTTAATTTTGAATTAAAATCAATTTTTTTGTCATTTTTTTTGTTTAGAAATTTGTTTCACTAATTGAAATTTTATTTAATTCATCATTTTTTTGGAATTGTTTTTAATTGGTTTTAATAAGTTTTTTTGATTTTATTTTCATCGTTTTTAGATATTTTAGAATTCGTATATTTTTTATTTTTTTTGAAAGCATAAATTTTTTTAACAGTTATTGGAACTTCTAGTGATTTTGTATTGTTTTCTACCCCTGTTGTTATTTTTCTGTATTTCATTTTTTGTTGTGAAATCCCCTTAGTTTTTATTTTCAATTCCTTTTAAGTCGGTTTCCTTTACGTCACTATGGCTTCCATTCCCCAAATGACCTTGGCCAACAGCAGTGCGGTCTGCAATCTCTGCAGGCAGAAGATGGAAGGCCTAAGTGAGGCCTTGATTCTGCCCTGTGGCCATTCGTTACATAAAATGTGTTTTTTGAAAGCACCTTTGTTATGGATAGCCTGGAACAAGGGGACGTAGTGTAGTATGTAGGGCATGGTTAGATTGATCGATTGTTCGATTAATTGATCATTTCGTTTGCGATCGAACAAAAAAATTATTAATCGGTTAATCTAAATTTCCGGAAAAGTTTAAAATTTACAAATTCATTTATCGAATTTTGTACCGAATTGTGAAAAGATTTATTGTCTAAAGATGTATTATCTTTTTCTGACGAATTACTTTTCTACTTGTTATGGGTTTAACGTAAAGTACATTAAGAGTAATATTTTTATTATTAATCCAAACAGAAAACTATGGTTTGAAGTATATCGAACTCCATTCTGAAATAAACAGCTTGTTTCTTATCATTTTCAATTGGTACAGTATATTTTTAGACACATAATTTTGTAAGGTCTTCAAAATTTTAATGACAGAGAGGGAGATACCGGTCCTAGGATAACGCCTAGAGCAACAATTTCACTCTTATGAAAAAAGACCTACTTTACACCCTTAACACATAGATAGCTATTAAACTTTTGTTTATTTATATTTCATTGTAAAAGTTGAACTTTTAAATATGATATACCGCGCGCATTAAAAATATTAGAATTAGTGAAATTTTTATTTAATCGATTAATCGATTAATCGGCGTTAAAATTTTCATATTAATCGTTAATCGATATTTAGTGCCAATCGATTAATTGACCATGCCCCAGTAGTATGGTCACTGATTCATTTAGTTTTTATTTCCTCTCATCTCACAATTTGGCTTATCATGCATAGGTCACACCAATTTTTCGTTCATCCGTAATCGGTAACCATATTTTCGTATAGTCTCCGTTCCACATAGTTTTTTTATAACCACACCATTAACCATAGTATTTTGTTTTACAATCCTCTAATATTGGTTCATACTGCGTTTCCACCATCATTATTTCACCCTGCTACATGAATTTGAATTATCCGGACCTTTAACCGCCGCTGCTCTAAATATTTTCAAACCTCAAACAGCTGTGCACATTTGTCCAATCGTTTCAATGTCTACAAACTATTAGCCGGCAAACAGTTTTGTTATTGTCTTTAAAAAAAAAAATAATAAATTTCTTACCTAGTTAATCTTAACAAGTCTTATTCCCGCTATATATATATATATATATATATATATATATATCTAGATTCTACTGTAAAACTATAATAAAGTCGGTTGTGTATTTTCAGTCATCGATACTTACATTATTTACATATGTACTACGTTCAAATGTTTTTTTTCTGATCGATTTCTTTTGTTACAAAGATTTCCCAATTCCTATTTCCAATCGGTGGTGTGTATTTCTTAATGGGTGAAATACAATATTGTGAAATTCCGAAAAACTTTATTGCCATTTTCGGTATTAAATTGATTATAAATACCAGGTGTAACTGAGCCTTTACTCTCTTACATTTGTGGTAGTCTATCATGACTCTTATTTTTTTGGTAAACGAATGTTACTTCGAGTTGCAATATATTTTTCTGATCGGAATATTAATTGTTTTTTTGCTTGACGTTTCGTTGAATGTCGCGTGTAAATTCAATTTTAATTTTATTTTTTTGTTTGCAAGTGCATGTTCGCGAGTTTTGTGAAAAATTGTTCGAAATTAGTTTAATTAGTAAAGTTATACGAAGAAAAGTTTAGTAAATTTTATAGTAATCAATTTCGGGATTAGCGGTAATGAAATCACGGTGAAGTAATTGATAAAAAAAATTGAAATTCTGTTTGTGTTTGTCAGCAAAACCACTATTTTCACCGGTCAAGACACAGGATTGGAACGGTAAATATAACCTTGTGACGTAGTCATAAGATAATAACACTTCTCGATACCGCGATTGCATGTACGAAAAATGTTTAAATAACTTACTATAACTGCACAGTAGGCATTTTGATGTTAATCATGTATTTCGATGAAGTGAATCTGTAACATTATTTGTTTTTGTGTTGGATGTTCCGGGTACTATTACAGTGAAAGAATATTGCGTCGTCATATATACTAGTGCTCTGTTACAATTATCATTTTTTAAAGTCAACCACTAAAGTAACAAAAACGGTAAAGAAAACGGGGATGTGTATGCATGATTCATCGTTCTAATCCTGAAGCTAAAGCTGTGTTAAACCGAACCCAAAATTATGAGTTTAGAAAATTCAAACTCCATATATATATTATCTGTGATAAACTTTAAAGAAAAATAAGATCTATTTAAATTAGAACAATTTAATTTATTTTTGTTTTGTATTATCTGTGATAAACTTTAAAGAAAAATAAGATCTATTTGAATTAGAACAATTTAATTTATTTTTGTTTTGTATTATCTGTGCTAAACTTTAAAGAAAAATAAGATCTATTTAAATTAGAATAATTTAATTTATTTGTGTATTACCTGTGATAAATTTTAGTAAATTAAGATCTAACGAAATCAGAACTATTTAAATTATCAATGATTTACATTAGCTAAAATTACGAAGCAACCAATTTAGAAGGATTCAAATCATTTTTTTGTATTACCTGTGATAAACTTTAGTGACATAAGATCTATCTACATTAGAACAATTTAATTTATTTTGTGTATTACCTGTGATAGACTATAGAAAAATTAAGATCTATCGCCATTAGAACAATTTAAATTATTATTGATGTACACTAGCTAAAATTATGACATCACAAATTTAGATGAATTTGAATCATTTTATGTGTTCTCCGTGTTATAATTTAGAAAATTAGAATATCTATCTAGAACCATTTGAAAGGATTAATGATTACATTACCTATGGTTGATTTCGAAAAATATTTAGAAACCATTTAAATTATTGATGAGTACGTTAAATACAATTAAGGTCAAAGAAACATATTTATTTAGAGAAATTTAAATTACGGGTGATTGGTATTATCTAAAATTGTGAAGCAACGAAATTAGAAAAATTTAAAATATTTCTGTTGGAATTTTCTGTGATAAGGTTTAGTAAATAACAATTTGAATATTTGATGTTTGCATACAATAAACTTAAGAACCAAAGAATCTATACGACTTTTAAATTTTTTTTTGGTTGTTTGACCGGTGGAACGGAACAATAAAACGGTGAATTTATTCAAACTGGTTTTGAATTGTGGTTATGCTGGAGATAGAAGATTGGTGTTTCTCGTGTGGGAAGTGATAACGGAACCGTTGTATTCTTGATTGGCGAACAACCGCATCAAGAGTTGAAAACAAAAAAATAAATCATCGATGGTTAGCTAGGGCTTTTGTATTGTGTTAACTATCGATCCATAGCTGAATTATCATTGATAAAATAATTATACTTTCAACGCAATTGGGATACAACCATCAATTTGGAGTATTTTTCGAACCGAAGTCAGGATTAATTCTGATATATCACATTACCTTTCTACACCGGAACGGACGTCTTCTTATAGAGGTTGGTATCCACCAATCCGTTGCTATCGATCAATTATCCAGAGATACCGACTAATGTCCGGCTAATTGTACTGAGGGGGAGGATAGGGAGTGGAGGCAGACCATGGGGTGAGTAAGCTTTATAATTAATTTTTTTTGTTGTGTATGGAAGTAGGTGTATGTGAGAGCTCGTGCGAGTATGAGCGTGTGTATGGATGTATGGATGTATAGAGGTGCGTGAGCGAGGTTACTTGTGGCAGGTGCGTATTTTCTTGTATTCCTAGGATCCACTAGTAATTATACCAACCAGAATGTTTTACCAATGGTGCAAACCCTGTTGTGACCAACCTTACAGAACATCTCATGTTACGTCGAATGAACAAAAAAAAAATGGTATGCCTGGTTAAGTGTTAGTAAATGGGAATTCTAATGCACTGAACCTTTCAAGGCAACGAAACAAAAATAAAATACCAACTATTTATTATTTTTCCGTGTAGGTATAATAAAGAAAATTTTCAACCATACGACTATCAGTGATGTTCGGAGTTCTAACCCCCCATACGATAAGGATTTAAGGCCAATGTGCGTATTCTATGGTTTACGTTTGAACCTGGTTTATTCTATTCCAGAGGTCATCTCCGATACAAAAAAAGGTAATCGCACAGTGTGATACATTTTTTCCTTTATTTTTATAAATTTAATTTAATTATGACAATAAATTAATTCACTATAACCGGATCCTTATTTACATGTATTTATAAATTTAATTTGAAATAGTTCACTGGAAATATTAACCTATTACAAATATGCACCAGCAGCCGAGTAAACATCAATGAGAGCGTCATTCCAGAGTGTATGAATGAGGGTATGGATGAGGATATGGGTGATGGTATGCATGTGTGAGAGGATGCGAATGTGTAAGAGGTGTGTGAGTCTGAGAGTATGTGTTTGAATGTGCGGGTTGAACGGGCTGGTCGTAGTTCTTTCGCCAAAGGGGTCGCCAGAGTCTCATTTTTCACTTGCTTATTTTTCTCCATTTCCGTCTGTATTTTTGTTTATTGCGTACATTTTCGGTATTTGTGCTGGAGTAGCAGGGTTTTCTACTCGTCCCCATGGACTAGAGCTGGCTTGGGGCTAATAAATAAATCTCGCTAGGTACGCTTCCTGCTATGCCATTTCGTTGATCTACAACGAACAGCGCTGCATTACACCTTCGCGGTTAAAGGCATGCCCAACCTGCCAATATGTAATTCCATCTGATATCCTGGTCGAAGCACCCGCGGCTCCCACTTCACAGTCCAAAGGGGCAGTGAAGAAAGGATCTGCTCGTGAAAGATCGACTGCCCAACGTCTTAGAGACGAGGCAGCAGCCGCTTATATCACAGACAGCGATGGTCATGGCTGTATATACCGCAGAAGTCCCCGGTTCAAGGTGGATGCTAAAGGTAAAGATACATCCAAATTACCGATGGCATATCACCCCACTTCAACGGTTCTCCGTGGAGCACCGGAACCAACGCAAGCGTTGGTTCCAAACCCCTTTTCGAAAGGAGCTGAGTTACCAGCTGGTCCTCCTCCATTACATACCTCTCGGGTAAGTTGGGAGGATGGCAGTGAAGACGAATTACATCCTCGTCAGAAACATGTAAGAGAAAACGACAACTCCAAATTAAAGTCATCAAAAACACCACGTTCATCCCCACCACCAGTTACAACAGCTGATGACAATACCGATTACAGGAATCCTACCCTTCCGCCTGTGTCTGGGACTGTAATTAGTCCAAATTCTTCCGTCACCCAACAAACGATGGAAGCATTTATAAGGGCTAGTGAAGCCAATATTTTACGGGTGTTGACGCAAGAAGTGGCCCGATTATCGATGTCACGTGGTCCAGCCCCACCATCTCTCCATCCATCGAAAGGCCAGTCATCTTTGGTGACTGCTGATCAGGCTAGATCCCAATTTATGCCATCAGCAAATCAACAATTACATCAACCCTCTGGGCAGCCACTCAACATCCAACCATTTAATCATCAGCTTAACGTACCTAATGATCCGATGACTAATCAACAAGCTTTCCCAGTACGTCATCCACCCAGGTACAATATGTCATCATTCCCTACTCCTTCCATGTTCCAGCGTGAGTTTGTTCTTCCTGTGAACCTCACCTCTTCTAGATATCCGCCCCAGGTTCATCTTCCACCATCTCCTACAGTGGAACAGCTTCCACTGAAAAATATTCCAACACTATCCGGAATTGGAATGTTGTGTTTACCGGTCGACCTGACGGTCTAGAGGTAGAAGAATTTATTTATCGAATTGGCGTCCTGAATCACAATTCTTTCTCCAATTCAACTGATATCCTTTCTCGTCACCTTCACCTTTTATTCGTCGATCGCGCTTCGGAATGGTTTTGGCGATATCATCGACGGACCCAACAGCTTCATTGGCCAGACGTTTGTCAAGCTTTACGCGTAGAGTGCAAGGATCGTCGTTCTGACGATGAGATCCGAGAACTCATGAGATCCCGTAGACAACGAGCTGGTGAAACATTTGACGACTTCCTGCACGCTATACTTCGATTAACCGATAGATTGAACACACAGCTTGGTGACAGAGACCTATTGTCCCTGTTGAAAAACAACCTAAATGGGGATATTTGCAAGGACTTGATGTTCGTTCAAGTGTACAGCGTCGAACACTTGCGAGAGCTCTGTCGTGACCGAGAAAAGTTACTTGCAGATGTTAACTCTAGGTACAGACATTTTTCTTTTAGATCTGCACGGCATATTTCTGAGTTACCCCTCGAGGTCCATGAACCCCAAGAAGAACCCGAAGTGTGTTCACTTAACCACCCATCCATAGCAAAACCTTTTTCAAAACCACCTCACTGCTGGAACTGTAAACGAGAAGGTCACATTCATCAAGACTGCACGGCAGCACGACGAGTTTTCTGTTTCGGGTGTGGAAAAGATGACACCTATCTACCCAACTGCCGTCGTTGTCAGGAAAACCGACGAGGGAGCGGGGTACCAAACCCACTTCCTCGTTCCCCGAACTCCCAGAACATCAAGCCACCACTTCCGAAATAACCCCTCTGAAAATTACAGACACCAATACTATTCTTCCAGTTATAGACACCGACGTTCAATTATCTCTACCAGCTGAAGATACATCTATCACACTCTCCATCCCAACGGTTGTAGAAGATGCTTCTCCTGTCGAATCAACCGTTGTTAACCTATCGACAACCACAACGGAAAATAAACCACAGATAACTATCCTCAAACGAGATCCAAGTAGCGTGATAACTCCACCTGTCCTGCCTTTTAAGTCACATAAGCAGCGACTTCAAGATTACTTAGCTGCCAGGTCCAGAAAATTCATTGATGCCATTGGAAATACCAAATCTCCATCGAGATCCACTCTTCGTCGTTTCTGGCGTATTCGCAAATCATTTCGTTCTAAAACAAACTCTTCAATTTTTACACTTTCAAATGATCTAAGGTATCATGTCAAGGTTGGATTATTGAATCAAACTCGGATTGGACTGCTGGACAGTGGAGCGTCTATCAGGGTTATCGGTGGTGCATTCGCACAAGAAATGGTGCAAACTCCCCATCTTCTTACTCGCTCTACAGCCAAGATCAAAACTGCAGATGGTACCAGCCAAAAAGTTATTGGCTGTGTTACTACTAAAGTTTCATTTAAGTGCCGCAGTAAGTCCCTTGATCTCTATGTCATCCCTTCTCTTACCCAGGATTTATATCTGGGTATTGATTTTTTTAAAACGTTCAAACTATTAGATCAAGTCCTTTTTGCATCTTCTTTAAATTATTCTATTGAATCAATTTCTACAAACCTTACTTCCGACGAAGATGAATAGCTTCAGGATGCGATTCGGCTTCTTCCGTCATTTTCTAAATTGGGTTTAGGTCAAACATATGTGCTTGAACACATCATTGATGTTGGTGACGCTATCCCCATCAAACAAAGACACTATCCCATATCACCAGCCATAGAGAAAATGATGGGAGATGAGCTGGATCGTATGCTGGCGCTGGGTGTCATCGAAGAAAGTTCCAGTCCTTGGTCCTCGCCAGTGGTCCTAGTACGCAAACTTGGTAAGGTTCGTTTATGTTTGGACTCCCGTAAGGTTAATACCGTCACCAAGAAAGATGCATATCCCCTTCAACAAATTGATGGAATATTGAGTCGCCTTCCGCAAGCAAACTTTATCTCCAGCTTGGATTTAAAAGATGCCTTTTGGCAAATACCACTCGAAAAGTACTCACGTGAAAAAACAGCTTTCACTGTTCCTGGTCGGCCGTTGTATCAGTTCGTTCGAATGCCGTTTGGACTATGCAACGCGTCCCAAACAATGACCAAATTAATGGATCAGGTAATTCCACCTCATTTGAAGTCACGTGTTTTCGTTTATTTGGATGACCTGCTGATAGTTACAGATACCTTCGCATCACATATTGAACTTTTGAAAGAATTATCCAAGCACTTAAAACACGCGAACTTATCTATAAATGTTGAGAAAAGTAAATTTTTACTACCCGAGGTCAAGTATTTAGGTTATGTTGTAGGAGGAGGTGTATTAAAAATTGACGACGATAAAATTACAGCCTTATCCGAATTCCCAGTTCCTCAAACTTTGAAACAAATTAGAAGATTATTGGGTATGGCTGGTTACTACCGTCGATTTATTTCTGGGTTTGCCTCATTAACGGCTCCAATTAAAAAAACTACTGGTAAATTTGTCTGGACTGTTGAAGCTGATGTGGCCTTTAAGTTATTAAAGAAAGCATTAACTTCAGCACCAGTTCTGGTAAATCCCAATTATTTAGAGCCGTTCATCCTACAATGTGATGCTAGTAATGATGGTGTTGGTTGCGTATTAATTCAAACTGACAAAGAAGGTATAGAACATCCCATAGCTTATATGTCGAAAAAGTTAAATTCATCCCAGCGAAATTATTCGGTAAGTGAAAGAGAATGTCTCGCTGCAATACTTGGAATTAAAAAGTTTAGAGCGTACGTTGAAGGTCAACAATTTAAGGTGATTACGGATCATGCATCTTTAAAATGGTTGATGCAACAAAAAGATTTGTCGGGTCTAATCGACAGATGGAGTCTGAAGTTGCAGGGATACCATTTTGAAATAGAACATCGTAAAGGAAGTTTAAACGTTGCTCCTGATGCGCTTTCTCGAATGTTTTCGGTTGATACGATCTCAAATGTCAAGCTTAATACACCTGAGCTCGATTTGGAATCCAAACATTTTAAATCATCTGATTATCTTGAGCTTCTAAAAATAGTGGAAGAATGTGATGGTACTATTCCCGATCTGCGAATTGCCAACGGTCTGGTATATAAAAGAATTAATCATTGATTAGCTGACGTGCCACCAGAAGGTGAGGTTTGGAAGTTATGGATCCCTAAGGAATTAACTGACGAGTTAATTTTAAAGGCTCATAACCCACCAACCTCATCCCATAGTGGAGTCGCTAAAACTCTCTATAAGCTACGTCGCTTCTTTTACTGGCCCGGAATGGCAATCCAGGTGCAAAACTTTATATCTGGTTATAGCACTTGTAAAGAAATAAAAGCTCCTAACATGATACTACGTGCACCAATGACAACTCTTCTAAAAACAGAACGAATGGTACAAAGACTTTACATTGATATTATTGGACCATATCCTCGAACAAAAGCTGGTAATATGGCCATCCTTATTGTCTTAGATCATTTTACTAAATTTTCATGGTTGTTTCCATTACGTAAGCTCACTTCTGAGCCAATCTGCGAGTTATTAGAGAGTCATATATTCCATGTGTTTGGTTGTCCTGAAGTGATAGTCTCTGACAACGGCTCACAATTTAAATCAAAACATTTTGAAAATTTTCTGAAAAGATTTGGGGTACAACATGTTTTTACAGCATTGTATTCACCATAGGCGAATGCATCTGAAAGAGTAAACAGAAGTGTTATTGCTGCTATTCGGGCTTATCTATCGATCGATCACACACGATGGGATATTCACTTAAGTGACATTGCTTGTGCTCTGCGATCTTCTCTTCATCAGACCATTGATTCCTCCCCTTATTTTGCAATGTTTGGTTTACCTATGATTACTCATGGCTCAACTTACTCATTGTTAAAACGAACGAACAGTTTAGAGGAACCTAGGGAAACCCTTGAAAGAAACGACCAACTTTCGAAAATTCGACAGAGAATTAAGGAACTTACAGCTGAAGCTTTTGTACGTAGTGCGAAGCGTTATAATTTGCGAGCCCGTAATATAAAATTTTCTCCCGGTGACACGGTTTATAGACGAAATTTTGTACTAAGCAATGCTGGAAATCACTTCAATGCCAAATTGTCGCCAAAGTTTGTGGAAGCCAAAGTCCTAAGGTTGGTAGGTAGTACTGCCTACGAACTAGAAGATGTGGTTTCAAAACGACGGGGTACCTATCATTCAAAAGATATTCGGCCGTAGTGAAACTCCTCTTGGTTGCCTCACCGACTTCTTCTTTCAGCACTTTTCTATTCCTTTCGTTTATTCATTAGAAATTTGTTTTGGATCCTTATAATGTTTTTTCTGTCCTTTTTTTCCTGTTTTTTTTTTTTTTTTTTTTCTTTTGTTAAATTTTGTTTCATCTGGCCCGGCTAGCTCAGTTGGTAGAGCCTGAGAATCAATCTCGGGGTTTGGGTTCGAGCCCAGCTCCTATTTCACATCTTCATTTTCCTCTGATTCTCAGGACGAATGTAGTCAGCCGAACTTCCTCCTTTCGTCCTGTCCTGTAACGGGCAAGATCTTCAAGATGTAAGTTGTGCTTCCATTTCCGTCTTCCTTATCTATAGTAGTAGACTATAGAGAGCTTTGAAGTCACTGTACTTCTCAAGCCAACTGTGTGTAATAACACAATCATTTAAAATACTTCTAAATTTGACCCTTCCGGAAGCAACGTATCAACTTATTGTTTTTAACTTCCATTTTTAATGAAAATTCACAGAGAATTAATTGCAGAATAGACAAATTGAACGGTTAAAGAAATTTATGCTGACCGAGTAGTTTTCATTTTGCTCGTGATAAATGTAAAAAAATTAATGAGTTGGTGGTTGGCAGTTGAATCGGAAAATTCGTTCAGTTTTTGCAACATGGGATTGCAAGTTTTTTTTTTAATTAGTTTTTTTGAGAACCAAATGAGTGGGTTGGTGTTTTAACCGTAGGATCGGACAGTCGAGTTCCGATAAGATTACTATGTTTTTTATTGTTTTGTTCTTTTTGGGGAGTTAAGATGAGAGTATTTTTGAGAAATTTTATGCAATTAATGTTAAGTCTAACTTAAAAAATTTGTTTAGTTAGCATAAGAATGAACCATAAAGTTTAAAATTAAGTGTGAAATAAAGTTTGTTTTAAAATACAGGTTTGGTTTTATTAATTAATTAGAGAAATCAAACTAATACTAAACAGTGTGATCAATGATGATCAGAGAGTGAATCAATAACTTCATAAAAGCAGTAACAAAAACAAAAGAAAACTGAATTGTAAAAGAAAGTGAATTAATGCAATTAATTAATGTGTAAATATATGTTTGATGATGGTGCCCAGATGAAACAACAAGTTTTGGAGAAAATAAAGGTAATAGATCGAGCTGGTGGGAAGTAACTTAAAAACCTAAGGCGAAGAGATTTTCTTTATAATCGGACAATTACCTACTAGCAGGCATAGGACACAAACATCAAGACGCTCAGGAAGGTATTTATTTTAGTTCACTTTTAAATAGATAAATGTATGTGATATTCGTTTTCATTATTGCCTGAAAGGTGTAATTTAATTTACAATGGTTCGCCAAGTTAAAAGGTTTGGGGAGAGTTGTGACCTGGCAGTTCTCCCTTCTGGGGAACCTGGGTGAAGTTTTAAGGCACGCATTTTTTTTATATGTTAAAATTTCTTGTTAGTGAGGTTGGTCTGGAACCATGGCTCTACGAGCTAGCGGCAGGGTTTTTGGCGTGCAAGACCAAATGGTAGACCTTCACGGTCTACCAGATAAACCTCCCATTACACAATATAACAGTACATATAGTTAAATAAAGTATAGTCCATAAAAAATTGGCTTTGGTTTTATATCACGAATTGTTCATTTCAAAATAGATGTATTTTAAGATAATTGAAGTATATTTAATTTTCACATAAATATAACGTGTGGTTGCTCAGCTACATCGTTCTGTACCTGCACAGCTGTTGAATTGAAATTTCGGAGTTAATTTTTTTAATAAAATGTGTTGTGTAGTAGGAATTACAATATGTGTCACAACAACACATAAACACCTTTTAAGGCCAAGGTCCAACAACAACATGCGTTCTATGTAAGTTGTTGATGGACGCCAATTTGTTTTTTTTTTTGATTTTTCTACATTTTTTTATAGATGGAATAACTAAACAATAAATCATAAAATAAAACATAGGCCAATATTTCATGATAGGATAGAAAAAATTTCTCAATGATTAAAGCCAATACGTAGAGTTATATGAAGGCTCGATTCTTCGAGTAAGCAATAACAGGGCATCAAGGAATACTCCATGCTAGATTGAGGCTACCGTTGACGGAACAGAATTCATCCGCCAGCACCCCTAAGATATCACCTTGGCTAGTAATACGTCACTTTTATTGCAAGCTATATGTGATTTTTCGCGTTAGCTCGTATGACAATAGCAGAGACTGGAGTATGCGGAGTTGTCACATCCGTAGATCAAAATGAAAAAAATTTTTAAAATAAAAAAATTGACCCCTCCTTCGCGGCGAGATCGAGACAACCGCATTCTGATTTGAAATAGAACATGTATTTTTCAGTGAATAAAGGTAAAGGAAGTGGAAATAGAAGTGGAGGTAGTAGTATTACTTTAAAAACATCTCATGTTATTATTTCAAAAGAATTTTTAATGTTTAGTTTTTGGTCTCTATTTAAATTAACATGTATGTAATTGACTTATTTTGATCTAATTATTAATTGGAAATCAATAAAATAGTTACGATCTATAAAACAACAATTAACTGTGATTCGAGCTATCATTACTTGGAGATTTGATGTCGATTTACAACTCGAACGTCACTTTTATGTTAACTTAAGAAAGAAAATTTACCAATCATTTAAGTTATCTACTTATAATTTGATATTTGATATTTTTAATACTCAAATTTATCAATTAATTAAACCAAACTTAATTTCAATACAAATAATTTGAAACTAAATCAACTTTATTATTAATCTTCTTCAGATTTTGATAAAATAATTCACTTATTTATTTATCTATATCGATGTATCAAAATGAAAATAATATCCCAACAGCACATAATAGCACTAAAGTCAATTAAATTTACGTACCAAAAACAAAATAAGATTTGTATTTGGTAGATTTAGGATGAAATTTATATTGAACGAATAATCACTACATATGAATTACAATATATAACTTACTTATTGTATAACACTATATCGGGTAGCCAAATGTGCTCAGATGGCACATGGAGTGTGTCAACACCACCATAGTCATCTGGATTCCATTTTAATTTATAATCATTCCATTCCTAAAAAAAAGAAAAATTGGATTGTCAGTAGTGTTTTCATTTTAAGACATCAATCATTGAAATGACAGTTAATTATGTGATAAGGATCATAACATGAATCACTATGCCACTGTCCTAAATATAATTCTTCAATTCTTCAAAGTTTATTTTACGAGTATATTTATCAATATATAATAGAAGAAACTACTGTTATTATTATTGTTTCTATCATTATTATTTTCTTTTTTTTTATAATATTTATTACTGTTTATATATTTTAATTTTTACTTTCTGTATATTTCTAAAATATTTCTGTTTGATGTTTTTAATTATGAAATCAAAACTTATTTTATACTTTAGATGTATATATTGTTGCAGCATGTAATTGGAATTTTCTGTTTGCTGCACAAATGAATAAATAAATAAATAAATAAATAAATAAATAAATAAATGAATAAGAGGTAGAGCCTGCTAGCGCGATGTGCCTCATAATGATAAGTTTACGATCCATATTACATATAAAACTTTATCTGCTTACATAAATCATCAAAAAAAAAATTAAATTCAAGGTTATGGTATTGTTTTCAATATTTCTCAGTACCAACTTCCAGTTAAAAAGTTGTTTTGACGTGTTTATTCCTATTGTAGTCTACAGTCGAAGCTTTTAATCAATATGACATTGATTTTATTAGCTTTTGCAGTACACTTGACAAAAAAGGTAGAGGATTTTGATGCGACTTTGAAAAAGGGGGGAAATCTAAATAACAAAGAACTGAATAGTTTTTGGACGATATTGGGAAACTTCAATATTAACAGTTCCTGATTTTCGATTGTGATTAAACTTGGTTAATATGTTGAAGGTATGATTTGTAACAGTTCTGTATTCCACTTCAGGTTTGTCACTTCGGGTAGTGATGTGTCGGTCGTAAACGACCGAATTTAATTGAACGGATCACTTTAGTGAACCACGACCGTTCAGTAATAAAAGAAACGTCGTTCGTCGGTCACTAACTTTTTATATACTACTAGCGGGACCCGGCGTGCTTTGCTACACCTATAAATAAAGTTTGTGTATATACATTTTGTTGACGTAGTAGCAATAATTTCAAAAACTAGTAATAAGAAATGATTTTCTATTTTTTTTTTAAATATGAATGTAAAAGGATCAGCACTCTAGTTGATCAGCAAAATATAAAAAATTAGTATTATAGTATTACATATAGTATTACATTAGTATTACATATAAAACATAAAAAGGATATATGAAAATACGCGATCAAATAAGTTTTCAGGTGTGTAAGGTTTCAGGTGTGTCTCTTTATTGAACAGTATACGGAACAAATATAGATTCAAAAATTTTCACAGTGTTCATGCCGTTTAATATACGCCTTTTTTACTGGTAGGTTATTAAAAAAGTTACAAAAAAATTGTAATCGTGATGTCATTCAATGGTCAGCAAGGGCAGTTAGAATAGTGACAATACATTCGATGAAGGTGAATACAAACACATTTACAAATTTAAAACATACACACATTAATTTTTATAAATAGAAGATAATGATGCAAAAAGAATTAAAGTTTTATTTTGGAGTTTTGTATAAAAACTTCTAGGCAGTACTACGTGTGAATTCATAGGATGAGAAATTGTTGATACCTCAACAGATAAAAATATATCAACCAACCCAGCGGAAATCAACAATGCATAATAATGCATAATAATGCAAAATTGCATTATTATATTTAATTAATTTTCTTTATAATAACTTTATATATTTGTTAACGCAGCAAAAATTGCCTATTTAAAGAAAATGAATTACCATAAATAAATAAGAATTATTTTAACATTAAAACTTTAACGTTATTTTTCTTCTTCATACAAATCTTCCAGTAAAGCTAACTGTCCAGCCCCCACCAGTGAAAAGCGGGTTAGTTATTACTGAAGGATTGTACATGGTCCTTCGAATCTTCAAGTAAAATAAAGTGACCAGAGAGAACAACAGTCATTAAGATCAGTTAAACATAAACAACAATGGATACAAAAGCTCTGTTCGACCAACAAGCAGAGACAGCTGAAAATCTTAAACAGCTGGTTACAAACTACAAGAAGGATGGGAAAGAAAGAAAAACATATGACTATTGCGAGAGAAAAAAACTTACAGTACAAAGGCTGTATCTGGAGTATCAACGGGTGGACGAAGTACTAAGAACCACCAAAGGAGTTGATACGAAGCATCCTTACTTCAAGGAACATCGGCTGAAGGTTCACCAATCATACGAATACATAATGGCTGAACTAAAACAACAACAATCAGTGCCAACAGTCGTAGTAACCAACAACCTAGATGAAGATCAGCAGAATGCCGGTGCCGTTAGTAATCCAGAAAACTCTGTTCCAGATAAACTACCAGCATCAACAACTTTTTCAAGTGGTTTATCAATAGGAACAAAAGATTTGCCAGAATCATTATTAGCAAGAAAACAAGAAATAATGAACACACAACTTATTCGGAATTTAAGAGAAATTCGAGACGCTATTAATTTACAAAAACCAAAAGAACTTTTATCAATAAAACAAAAACAGATCGAATCTACCATGGAAAAACTTGAACTTATTCACCATGAAATAATTATGTCTCTAGAAAAAGGAGACAATGCAGGATATGTAAACCAACAAGCCATTTACGAATCTATTACTGATGAAGCAGAAGAAACATTAACTCTTCTGCAGCAATACATTAGTAGAAATAAGGTGGATATGGAAATAAACGAATCGAAAATCGATATTAAGCTTCCACAAATCGATTTTCCTCGTTTTTATGTAGAATACAGCAAGTGGTCATCATTTTACGATCAGTTTAAAAGATTTATTCATGAAAATCCTAAATTGACTACAACTTATAAGATGTCTTTACTGAAATCCTACATAGGTGGTGATGCAGCCAAAATTATAAGTCATTTGGAAACAACTGAGCAAAACTACAACACAGCTTGGGAAATTCTGGTAGCGAGATATAACAACAAAAGGTTACTGATAACAAAATACGTAAACACAATTTTATCTCTACCAGTTATTAACACAGAATCGGCTGCAGCTATCAGAAATCTGCATGATACATTAAGAGAATGTTTACATGCAATAAACAACTTTGGAACAGATATTAGTTCTTGGAATGCAATTATCATTCCAATAATCACCAAAAAAATGGATTCCGAAACTCTTAGATTATATGAAACAACACTCGCTAATCCTAGAGAAATTCAAACATTGGACGAATTTCTGAAATTTCTAGAGGGACGATTTCAATCACTTGAAGCTATCTCCAACTCTAGAATAGCATCAAAAAGTATCATCCAAAGCAGCAACAGCCGCAACATTGGATATTCAAACGCTTCAAATAATAATAGCCATTCATCGACTAACAGTAAAGTAAAAGGGTTTCATGCCGTAAATTCAAACGTCAACAATTGCCAACAATGCAGTGGAAGTCACCATATTGGGCAATGTCCAGCTTTTAATAAACTATCAACAATTGAAAGAACACAGCTGGTGAATTTATTGAAATTATGCAGAAAATGTCTTACCGTGCACCAGAACAACGGCTACTGTAAATCTGCAATAAAATGTACGAAATGCATGGGAAATCATCACATACTTCTACATACAGATAAATCACAAAATGAAATAAAGTCATCCAATTACCAAGCCGTTAGGGTATCTAACTTAAAAACGTTTATGTCACTTCGTCAGAATGAACAACAGTCCGGTACGCTACTTGGAACGGCACTTGTTCAAGTTTGTAATCAAAATAATATTCAACCCAAATATCTTCGAGTATTAATAGATCCTGGGTCTCAAGCAACGTTTATAACAACAAAGGCGGCAAATGAACTGAAGAAACAAGGACACCAAACGTTTGTTGAAGTAACTGGAGTTGCGGGAGCTAATGCTGGAATTGTACGAAAATCTGTGAATGTAGAACTACAACCTAGATTCCCATCTGCATTTAAGATGAAAATTAACGCTTTGGTTCTTGATGTTCTTACAACCATCCTTCCAGAACAACATATAGATGATAGAGAGTGGAATCATTTAAGCAATCTTATGTGGGCTGACCCAACTTATTACAAACCAGGTCCTATCGATGTGCTGTTAGGGGCAAATCATTACTCAGAAATCATACTAGATGGCATAATTGAAGGTAATACATCAGCACCGATGGCTCAACAAACAGAATTTGGTTGGATAGTATCAGGAAGGTATGGCAGCTCTAACCAAGGCCAAATCAAATCAATGGTTACTTCTATAGAAATAGACAACCAATTAAAGAAATTCTGGGAGATCGAAGAAGTGGTGCCCAAACGAACTCTTACAACAGAAGAACAAAAATGTGAAGAGCATTATAAATCAACACATAATTTAGGACTGGATGGTCGATACATCGTTCGTATTCCGTTTAAAGAAGATTACAAACCTTTGGGAGCATCTATCAACAGAGCCTTTGCACGACTTCTACAGCAAGAGAAACGATTCGAATTGTGTTCAGAATTTAAAAGATCTTACAAGGATTGCATGCAAGAATACATTCAGCTAGGACACATGCAACCAGTTACATCCAACAACAACGTTTTTGATGCCTCTGCTAAAACTACCAACGGCGTCAGCCATAATGACAACCAAATGACTGGGCCGACAATCCAACAAGATTTATTATCTATACTATTGAGATGGCGTAAACATAAATACGTGTATGGTGCCGATATTGAAAAAATGTATCGACAAATTAAAATTCATGAAGATGATCAGCATTTCCAGAGATTATTGTGGCGCAATTCACCTACAGAAAAGGTTCAAGAATACCAACTTACGACAGTTACGTTTGGAACAACCTCTGCACCATACTTAGCCATCCGAACACTTCAACAGATTGCATACGATAACGAATTTAGATATCCATTAGCTTCGGAAATCATTCTCAATGATTTTTATGTCGATGATCTACTCTCTGGTAACGAAACAATCGAAGAAGCACTTATAACTCAACAGCAGCTTCTTGATTCTTTAAGCAGTGGCGGATTTAACCTGAGGAAATGGTTTAGAAATCACCCTAGTATTTTATCAAACATACCAATTGAGTTTCAAGAAACAAAATCATATCAGATAAAACTCGATGATACAATAAAAACGCTTGGAATAAGTTGGAACCCAGCAACAGATACTTTTGAGTTCAAGGTAACGATTCCGGATACAGAAATTATTACAACTAAACGAAAATTTCTTTCGGAAGCATCAAAACTGTTTGATCCTCTTGGATGGCTTTCTCCTACAATCATTCAAGCCAAAATACTCCTCCAACAACTATGGTCGACTGGTGTTAGTTGGGATCAACCACTGCCAGATAATGTAAATTCTAAATGGATTCTTTACAAACAGACATTACCTGCGCTAGAAAAACTGAAAATTCCGAGATGGGTCAATAACTTAAAATGTAATACATACCTGAGTTACATGGTTTCTGTGATGCGTCAGAACTTGCATACGCAGCAGCAGTATATTTTTCAACCAAAGATGAGAAGGGATTAAAAACAGTCACCTTACTAACAGCTAAGACTAAGGTGGCGCCAATAAAAACAAAAATCAGTCTTCCTAAATTAGAACTATGTGGAGCGTTGCTATTAGCCAAATTGTTACGAAATGTAGAACAAGCAATGCAAATTTCAAATATAAAAACATATACATGGAGTGATTCCACGATTGCATTAGCCTGGATAAGAGGTAGTCCAATGAGATGGAAAACTTTCGTTGCCAATCGAGTAACTGAAATACAACAACTTACTGATGCTTCACAATGGAATGATTGATTACTGATGATTACTGATGCTTCACAACAACTTACTGATGCTTCACACCACGTTAAAACAGAAGACAACCCAGCAGATTGTGCTACTAGAGGAATTGATCCAGATAAATTAAGTGAACATCATTTATGGTGGAACGGACCAAATTGGTTAAAGGAAAATCAAGAAAAATGGCCAAAATTAACAACTGAATTAAAAATTGAAGATATTCCAGATACAAAAAGAACTGTGCTAATTACGATGATGACAACTGATCCATATAGTCTTCTTTGTACAAGATACTCTAAATTAATAAAACTACAACGAGTTATAGCATACTATCAGCGATTTGTAAACCGACTTAGAAAAAAACAGTATCCGACGTCTCTAACCCTAACAACGATAGAGATGGAGGAAGCTTTGCAGCGGATCGTAATAACAGTCCAATCTAAAAACTTTCATGAAGAAATATCACAACTAAAAACTAAAACGCATATCTCAAGTAAGAGTAAAATTCTTTCTTTGAGTCCGTTTCTAGACCAACAAGGTATACTACGGGTAGGAGGTAGATTACAAAATTCAACACTTTCATTTAACGAAAAACATCCGATTATTTTACCCAAAAAACATCCAGTAACCGAGCTAATAATAACGAATGCTCATTTAACAGCTTTGCATGGAGGAGCGCAGCTAACGTTATCTTACATCCGAAAGCGTTTTTGGATTATTAATGCAAAAAGCTGTGTTCGGAATTCAATTCATAAATGCGTAAAATGCCACAGATTCAAAGCTAAGGCTAATCAGCAAATAATGGGTAATCTACCATCATCAAGAATTGTTCCTTCTCGACCATTTTTAAAAACAGGAGTAGATTATGCGGTACCTCTTAACATTCGAACAACAAAAGGAAGAGGACATAAATCATACAAAGGCTACATAGCACTTTTTGTGTGTATGGCTACAAAGGCAGTCTATATTGAAGTCGTAAGTGATCTTACATCACAAGGATTCATTGCAGCATACAAGAGATTTACATCACGGCGTGGACTATGCACTGATATTTACAGCGACAATGGCACAAATTTCGTTGGCGCCAGTGCTGAGCTCAACAAAAGAAAAAAATTAACTATGCAACAACTTAATCCTGAATTTGAAGAGCTTCTCTCCAAAGACAACACTACTTGGCATTTTGTACCACCTCGTGCCGCACATTTTGGTGGTCTATGGGAAGCAGGAGTCAAATCAATGAAGTATCATTTAAAAAGGGTGATAGGGGAAACAACATTAACCTTTGAAGAATTAACAACGTTACTCACTCAAATATAAGCGTGCATGAATTCACGACCAATATCACCGTTGACATCTGATCCAAGTCATCTATCAGTTTTAACGCCTGGAAATTTTTTGATTGGCGATTCCTTAATTCCACCGCCAGATCCAAATATAGAAGTATCTAACCTTAATGGTCTTAAGCGATGGAGATTGGTTGAAGCAATGAAACAGCATTTTTGGAAGAAATGGTCCAAGGACTATTTATCAACTCTGCAACAAAGGTCTAAATGGAATAAAACTGAAACTAACTTAAATATCGGGGAATTAGTTTTGGTAATAGATGATCAACTGCCACCAACAAAATGGATGACGGCCAGAGTAGAAAAAGTACATCCAGGACTAGATAACAAGGTGCGAGTGGCGACAATTTGTGGCCCGGGGAAGGTCATTCTGAAAAGGCCTATATCTAAATTATCACGCCTACCTATTGAAAAAATAGAAATTAATGATGATACAAATCTACAACAAAAAGGAAACAACGAAAAGAAGTCTGAAGAGCACAAAACTATCACCAATACTAGATGTACAAGAAGGAACACGCACCATGCAAAATAAGCAGTAACCACTATATGTTTACAATGTTTGTGATATTTGCAATCCTTTGTCCTGGTCAAACAGCAAACATAAGTTTCGTAAATAATCAGTGTGAGGTTCACAAACTGAACAACCAACCAGGAATTGTCTTTGAAAAATTAGGTAAAATGTGGTTCACCAACAATAATTGGAACATAATTGTCTATTTAAATTTGTCAACCTACGAGCAAAAACTAAATATTTTTCACCGCTGTTTGGAAAAAATAAGCCAAATATGCAAGAAAACCAATATTTCAAATTGTAATCAAACATATCAACAGTTTGATCACATGCTAACGGAAATAGTACAGCACGACCAGTTGATCAGACATCCAACTCATCATCGAGAAAAAGAGGTTTGATCAATGTCATTGGTCGAATAGAACATGAATTATTTGGAGTAATGGATGATCGGGATGCTAATCACTACAAACAACAAATAAAACTACTTCAAATGAATGAAAATCACTTACTCCAGCTGCAGAAAAATCAAACATCAATTGCGGAATCCACCTTGAACATATTAAAAAGACAAGAGGCTGATATAAACAACCATTGGTTACAATTCAAAGAGCAATCTCAATTAGTTTTGGAAGGGATAAATCATGAAACAACATTTATTAAAATGTCTTTATACACAACGCTTCTAATGGTTAATTTCCGAAATAGGCAAACAACACTTATACAAGTGTCGACAAACACACATGCCATAATGGCAAAAACTTCTATCTTAACAACAGAACAATTGCAGAAAGAACTATCATATATTAATGAAAATATACCAAAGGGACAACAAATACCATGGCCAAACGGAAAACACAACATCCTTCACATATATCGTGTGTTAACAGTCACAGCAAGAACAATTGAAAATCTGCTAATTGTCAACTTCAATCTTCCATTAGCAGACAACATGCTCCATAATATGTACAAACTCACCGCTTTTCCAATGAATACATTTAATGAATCTAAAGCAATTGTACCAAAAGGAGAGATTCTCATCACAGGCTTACACATGGACCAATACTATTTTATGTCAACCATGGATTTGGATAAGTGCTTTGCAGCAAGCTCAGAAGAGTTTTTATGTAAGCAAACACATCCAATTCATACAACTGATCCTACAAAATCGTGTGAACTATCAATACTGTACTGGAACAAAATCAACAAATACTGTAACGTTCAAAAAGCAAAATCTGTTGATAGTTGGTACCAATTAAAGAACAACACTTGGTTGTTCGCATTAAGCAATGAAACCAATCTTCGGATCATATGCAAAGAAGAACAATTTATGATCCATCTAAATGGAAGCGGAAAACTTATACTGAAACCAAGGTGCTTGGCAAAGAGTGAAAAAATATTGTTACAATCCCAGGGATCATACAACAGTACCATCTACTCAGTAATTTTGAATCAAATGGATTTTGATGATGAAGTCGGGCTTAACAACTTCAGTCAACTTTTGAATTACTCCATCAATAACAGTATTCTTCAAGAAGTGAGAATCGCAGAAAATTCTATTAATACAGTAAAATATCAAGAAACTTTACCTTTCTTGCAAAGGCCATCAGTTCATGATGTTCATCATTATTTTATTTTGTATGGACTAATCGTGTCCATTTCAATTATTATAATTATCAAATATCGATGCAGTAAAGAGGTTAATGGAATTCCTGCAGCCCAGCAACTAGAAGTATAACAGTATACAGCTGGGCCCCGGAGTATGTTGATACCTCAACAGATAAAAATATATCAACCAACCCAGCGGAAATCAATAATGCATAATAATGCATAATAATGCAAAATTGCATTATTATATTTAATTAATTTTCTTTATAATAACTTTATATATTTGTTAACGCAGCAAAAATTGCTTATTTAAAGAAAATGAATTACCATAAATAAATAAGAATTATTTTAACATTAAAACTTTAACGTTATTTTTCTTCATCATACAAATCTTCCAGTAAAGCTAACTGTCCAGCCCCCACCAGTGAAAAGCGGGTTAGTTATTACTGAAGGATTGTACAGAAGTATTTCTATTTAGTCAACATTCTGAGTCATTGTAGTCATTATTGGTTGTTGCAAATCAATGCGCAACTAATATCTGACAAACGGTCAGTATATTGCCATATATAGACAACATTATGGGAATATTAATTTTTTGGAGTTGTGAGTGATTAAGCTTAAAGTAAGTAATCTTCCCAACAATAAGTAATTATTGTCGGGTCGGGATTGAACTTATACTTATCAGAGACATTTCGACAGACGTTGTCCTGCATGATATTTCAAGCGATTAGGATATTAAACAAAGTATGAATTGAAAGACAAATAATATAATAATATCATTATTCTTTATTTTGAAATAACATCAATTTTTCTAAAAACAATTCGTTATAATCAATATTGTTTGTTTAATTTTATCTTAATGCAAGTTGATGAACAATATTTTTAGTCAATTCCTGAGGAGTATAAATGAATAAATTTGATGGTTTTCCAACGCGAGAACACGCCACATATAATTGGCCATGTGAAAAGACCGGATTTTCTAGATCCGACCCACAAATCGACATTGTTTGACCTTGTGGCTTATTAATAGTCATGGCAAACTCGAAGCGAATTGGAAATTGCAGAGGTCTGAATGGAATGGGTGAGTCTGAAGGGATCATTTGGATTCGTGGCAGAAGAACAACTCCACCTTCAAATTAGCCGTTCAAAATTGTAGCTTCAAGAATATTGCCCAAATTTTTTTTATGAATAATCTTGTACCGTTGCATAGCTTAGATGGATTTAAATTCCAAAGCAAAATTATTGGTGAGCCAATTTTTAATCGCAAGCTATGTGGTGGCATTCCTGGTAAATCCAGCGAATTAAAAAGTTCAACAGGATAGGTTACTGCTTCGTCAGGATCGGTAACAGTGTCGATCGATTTGAACAATATCTCATTGCCGGGTAATGACTGTTGTATTTTGACGTTAATAGCGTCAACATCGATATTTTTTGCGGCTAAAATAGCTCGTTCACGAAGCCAGCGCCATCTGCTGGGTTGCTTTGTAAATCTAAATCATCCAGGGCGTCACCCAAACACATACAAAAAAATTCATTAAAACCGGTCCAGCCGTTTAGGAGGAGTTCAGTGACAATATCGACTGCAGCGCCTCTACCGGGCTGATTTATAAATTTAAACCATCCAGGGCGCCACCCAAACGTACACAAAAATCGGTCCAGCCGCTTAGGAGGAGTTCAGTGACAATACCAACTGCAGCGCCTCTGCCAGGATGATTTGTAAATTTTAACCATCCAGGGCGCTACCCAAACGCACACAAAAAAAGCTCATTCAAATCGGTCCAGCCGTTTAGGAGGAGTTCAGTGACAATACCGACTGCAGCGCTTCTGCCGGGCTGATTTATAAATTTAAACCATCCAGGGCGCCATCCAAACGCACACACAAAAATTCATTAAAATCGGTCCAGCCGTTTAGGAGGAGTTCAGTGACAATACCGACTGCAGCGCCTCTGCCGGGCTGATTTATGAATCTAAACCATTCGGAGCGCCACCCAAACGCACACAAAAAAATTCATTCAAATCGGTCCAGCCGTTTAGAAGGAGTTCACAGTCATACACACGTACAGTAGAATTATACATATAAAGATTCACATTTTTTTTATGTGCAATGAACGTCTTTTAGTTTATAATATAATGGCAGCAGTGTTAGTTAACAATTAACATCATGCAAACTTTTTCGAAATCCATATGTTAAATTAAAATCGTAGTTTTGGATTTGAACATGATTTCAATAATACTTGAGGTGTATTATTGAAATCATGTTCAAATCCAAAACTACGATTTTAATTTAACCTTCAATATAAACCTTAATAAACCTTCAATAAAAAGTAATAATGCACCTCCAATATCACTTCGTCTTCAAATTTTCATTACGATCATATTTTGATTCCGATCATTGTGATATGCGAATTTGTTTTTCTCCTCTCAAACATTTATTCATTATATTCAACAACTTCGCATAAAAAAGTGACCTGAAAAAATGTATCTAACTAATCGTGCATATTTTCATAACAACATAAAGAAACCAATACACATTTAAAAATTATAAAAAATATACGCACTTCATTTAACATTGAAAATTAAAAATTTTCAAACCTTTATATGAAAATAACACTAACAACAACACAAAACTAATAAACAATGAAACAAAACCAAACTAATAATACCATATACATTATACATTTATTAAAATCATAAATAGAAAAAAATAATATATTCTAACGAAAATTTTATCATAAAGAACAAAAACTGAACGGTTCGAATTTACTAATAAACAAAACAACACGCCCGCCAAAAGAAATGACCTGCGTATAAAACGAATTAGTTCACAAAAAATATTGTAATGAAAAATTTATCATAAAGAACAAAAACTGAACTCGTTTAGCTCGTTCACCTCGTTCAGCTCGTTCACCTCGTTCATCTCGTTCACCTCGTTCAACTCGTTCAACAAATAAGCAAAACACAAAATGATAAAAATAAACAAAATTAAATATAAGTTCGTTAGAAAAAGAAAGAATGATCATAAAGAATGAAAAAATGCCATTTTTGAAGAAAATATAAATGCTATTGAAAAAAAAGAAATGGATTTAATTCAACTTTTACAAATTATGAATAATTGTGAAATGAAAGTGGAAAAAAATTGATTATGAAGATGATTTGTTTGTATATATTAATTATTAATGAATGATTATGAAAAAAAACATTTATTTGTACATATACATATTTATATGTATTTAAATTGGTTTTATTATTATTTTTAATTTTTGTTAGTGGATAATTAATAATAATAGAATTAATTTCATTTAAGTTTTTCAGATTTAATTTAATTTTGTATGCAATATTTGCTGTAAAAAGAACTTGTTTTAGCTAAAGCTTTAGTTAAAAACTAACAATTTACTACTCGTCAGGACTTAAACATTATATTCCTTATTCTAAAGTCAATAGTGCAATTTTGTTTTTAATAATGTTTTTTCTTTAAATCGATATAAAGAATGAATGAGGATTTTTTTATTGAATGTTAATTAGAGGATGAGATGTTAGACTGTATGGCTCATTAAAATGAGATTGCTCCTTTGCTCCTCTTCGCAAAAAGTTTTGAATACCCTTCGCAACTTTTTAAACGAATTGGTCTTAGATTTATGGGGATTGTTGCTTGTTAATTAGGATGTGGTTCTTGACCTATTAACGAGGCATTTTTATTATTATTTTTGACTGAAATATTTAATATTTTTGCAAGTGACCGATTGAACGAAGACCGATGTTTTTAAATCGGTCAGTGCAAATGAACGATCCGGTCTGAACGGATCGCTAATTTAGCTGAGGAAACATATGGAAACATGAGGAAACATATATATGATATATATATATATATATATATATATATATATATATATATATATATATATATATATATATATATATATATATATATATACATATATATATATATATATATATATATATGTATATATAAATATATATGTATATATAAATATATATATATATATATATATATATATATATATATATATATATATATATATATATATATATATATATATATATATATATATATATATATATTTATTTGCTCATATCTCACAAATTTATTATTATTGAATTTCTTCTATGGTGTTTACTGTTACACTGTAACTTAAACTTTCATATAAATAATATTGTTAATATTCTTATCATTCGTTTTTTCATTTTCAGAAAATCAGTTCAACTTAAAAACTCGGTTTAAATTAAAAACTAACAAAACTGTTTACTGACGAAATCTGTATTGTATTGTATTGCAATAATTCTTACACAATGTTTACAAATCACACAGTGATCTGTTATGTTAATAATAATTTTACAATTGGTATATATTATGAATTCCTTAATTCATTTCTGTTATAAATTTTCATCTTAATTTCCAAAAAAAATCTTTAAGGTTAATTCTACTAATTCTTAACTAACTCAATGAACAACCTGGTGGAACTTTCACGACCAAAAACTTTATTTATTCCTAAACCAGCTAACTGGTAAATTAGCTCAATCCCAATCCAACTTGATTAAAAAAAACTCACATTTCAAAAAATCTAATTGTTCCACTCAACCCAATATCCCAAAACTGACCAACTAATTTTTTTACATAAAAAAACTAACCTTCAATGGCACAAGCCAAAATGAAAAATACCCGGTCAGCATAAATTTTCTTTTACTCTTAAATTGTATATTCTGCAATTTGTTTTTTTTTTATATTTCATAATTACGTAAAAAAATTATGAGTGGAAAATAGAAAGAAATAAGTTGATAAGAGCTTCCGGAAGTGTCAAATTTTAGAAATATTTTAAAAAACTGTGTTCTTACCCACAATTGAGTTGAGAAGTCTATTTACTTCGGAGATCTCTATAATATATTACTTTAGGTAAAGAGGACGGAGTTGGAAGCACAACTTATATGAAATATCTTGTCCATTACATGCCATCCTGCATACCTACAGTTGGGTAATAAATCAGAGTCCTATTTAATGAATGAGCAAAATTAGTTTTTTACGCAGTTTCCACTCTCTTCCATATTTCATGACTAATGTGATCAAATTCATCTTGTTTACCACAATAAGGCTGCTTTTTATAGTATATTACTAAACGTCTTTGAAAGAGGAACCTTTTGCATTTAAATCACGTTCAAAACCTCCACTTGTGATATTTGCCTCATACCATTCTTCGTTGTAATTCTTCTTCTTCGTTCTGCTTCTTAGATTAAGCCCACATAAGCTCGATGGTCAAATTAAACGAGGCCTGTTGCTTTTCAAGATCTTTTCGCTATACAGATTCAACTAATCTTTTGTATTACTGTAATCGTATTTTTACGTTCAAAAAAACATTTTTCGATTTAGCTGTGCCAACAACCTTTTTCTCGATGTATCTGAATAAGCTGGATGACCCTTGTTACTATCGATTAAAACTCCATTCATTTAAGACCTAGATCCTAGACACGGTACGTGCTACATCCTGATACAAACCATGGTAATAAGAAACAAGGGTGTGAGAAAAATAGTTTCAGAAAGAGAAGATCAAAGAAAAGTAATTTAAGTTGTGGTCCCTTATTGGTTATTTAGAAGCTGTCTTGACAGCGAAAGTATTCGTTTGTACAGGGTTATCCACTGTCCCATTTTTGCGGGGGGAAATGACTATTATACACTCTAAAAATAGAAATAATGAGGTGTAAAATCACGGCGATAATAACTGTAAATTAACATCGTTTTTTGTGTACTTTTCTAACCAAGGTTTAATCTTAAGCCAATAGTTCGTATCTAAAAATCATAACTTTGAAAATTCGAACAAATGTGTAATATTGCGATAACCTATGTTTTTTTACGTCAACTTGTGCATCTAATACATCCAAAATTGTATTATTCATTTCATTTGTGTTCTGTTCCCGTCCAGCTACGTAAATTTAAACAGTTGTATTGTAAAATCGCAACACTCGTTGTAAAACTAAGCTGTACAGTATATGCTCAATGTAATATTTTATAGATACAGTAAAAATCCCCAATAACGGAAATCCTTTTAAGCGGAAAATCCCCATACACGGAAAAAATTTTCCCTTCAAAATATTTTAACACATTTCTTTCCACTTTTGACGGAAACTCTCGGTTAACGGAAGGAAATTTTTTTTTGTGTCTTACGAATCAATTTTCTTGCAAATTCAACTCCTTTTAAGCGGAATTATTTTTGAAACTAACTTAAAATAAGTAAAATGTAAAAATAAAAGGTTTTTTTTTAAAGGTTTTTAATTGCTTTTATGTTCCATAAAAGAACATAAGGTGTTCACAAGTGTTTAGTGTCTGGGCTGGCGCCGATTTCATGATGATTACCACATATTTTATACTTCGTGAGGCGTCAAGGACAGGCGCCTCACGAAGTATAAAATTTGTAGTAATCATCACATGAAATCGGCGCCGGCCCAGGGACTAGTTCCTTGGCTGTAATAATTTTATAACTCAATCAATGTTTCTGTCGAGTCAGAGGCTCAGCTAGGGAGGGGGGGCGGGCGGGGGCGGTCCGCCCCGGGTGTCACCCGTTTTGGGGTGACACCCGAACGTAAAAAACTTAAACAAACCATCACAATGTTTTCAACGATAAATCACTTCGAAACCGTTTTGGGGTGACACCCGAACGTAAAAAACGTAAACAAACTATCACAATGTTTTCAACGATAAATCACTTCGAAACCGTTTTGGGGTGACACCCGAATGTAAAAAACTTAAACAAATCATCACAATGTTTTCAACGATAAATCACTTCGAAACCGTTTTGGGGTGACACCCGAACGAAAAAACGTAAACAAACCATCACAATGTTTTCAACGATAAATCACTTCAAAACCGTTTTGGGGTGACACCTGAATGTAAAAAACTTAAACAAACCATCACAATGTTTTCAACGATAAATCACTTCGAAACCGTTTTGGGGTGACACCCAAGCGTAAAAAACTTAAACAAACCATCACAATGTTTTCAACGATAAATCACTTCGAAACCGTTTTGGGGTGACACCCGAATGTAAAAAACTTAAGCAAACCATCACAATATTTTCAACGATAAATCATTTCGAAACCGTTTTGGGGTGACACCCGAACGTAAAAAACTTAAACAAACCATCACATGTTTTCAACGATAAATCACTTCGAAACCATTTCAACCAGGTTATCGATATAATTTTAATTTATAAATTGTGATAGCTAATAAATGTGTCCTATTGGTTCAAAAAGGATCTATTCTACTTTTTAAAATTCTTGAGTTATTACGTAAAATAAAATTTTAACAATATGTGTGTATTTCTTTGCGTTAAAAAGCAATTTTTATAGAATTGCTTTGCATTAAGCAATTGATAGTACATATATCAAAACTAAAATTTTACTCAGCGTTCTTTGGATTACATAACTATCATATATTAAACATTTTAAAAAATTATCAGTAGTAATCATCCAAGGGCGATGATAATTCGAAATAATCTTTTAAAAATTTCGAAAGCAAATACATATATTGATAATAGCACGAAGTCGTAGGCCGAGGGCTATTATTAAAAAAATTATGAGAATTTATCAACGAACGAGGGGAATTCGTTTAGAAATTTTTTTGCCATTTTTCATTTCTTTATATATTTTTTATGAATTATACGTTGGCCTACTGCCAACCATATCAGTTAACTATTTCAAAAATTATTTGATAATTTTTAATATACCAGTAGGCCAGAAGTATAATTATTTGTTATTAATATAATTCAAATGTTATTGGTGAAATTGAATGATGTCATTACATTTTAGAGAATTTAATTGGGTTAAATTAAAATAAAACTAAAGCAAAAAATTTTGTATTTTATTTATTTAAAAAAAAAATTTAAATATAAAATGATTTTGGTCTCCAAGTTGTTTTTATTTACTAATATAATAATTTATTTGAACTAAATTTATTTAAAAAATCCTTGTAGCATAAATGTAAAGCCTTCAAATTTTGTTTAAAAGTGGTGTAGTTATGACTGTTATTAACTAAATGGATTGATTTTAAATTTAAAAATAGACTTTAAATTTTGATTATTTTTCTTCTTAGATTTTTAGACGATATTCCTTAAATCAGTCTTTAAAACATTTTCCGGTTTTCCAGATGTAAAATTTTTCAAAAGAATCACAATTAAATTTGTAAATTATTGAGCATGATTCTAATTGGATATTTAATTTTGGTTTCAATACTTTATATAAAATTCTAAGAGATGGATTTTATATATATATATTTTTAAATGGTTCCTAATAATATTAAGCATATGATTTGTATATTCCATTTTATCAAATATTGTTTAATATAAGTTGTTGCAAGGAATTTTAAATAAATTAATTCTGGTAGTGTATTTAATCGTTAACACAGTGTAATTATGAAAAAGACATATGTATCCTACAAATATATTTAGAATTATAGGTTTGCTGATACCTACTATAATTAAAAATATTTTTTTAGATTTCGTCTAGCAAATATCCCAACAAATAAATATGCCAGGAGGAGTTCATACTTCTAAAAGAAAAGCGGGTTCCAGCAGAGAAAGGCCAAACAGGCTAAAATAGATGATGTTCAGAGCATATCTGGATCGATTTATAAATATGTTACAAAACCTGATGATAACCAAAGCTCATCAAAAGAAACTGATTCTCACGTTAATGCAACGGATGTTTCAGAGAATATTGGCTCATCTTCAGAAAGTAACAGCGACAACACAGAATTAAAAATGATAACCCATCATGAAGACGAATCAGAAAAAAATACTGAAAATGATAGTGATAATGCTGCTAATGCTTCTACTATCGAAGACAGTATTTGTATGAGTGAATCACTTCAGGACTTAAGAGATGTATCACATTGGAATATACCCGTCTCTGATAATGTTCGCATTGAAATTATAAAAAAAGGAAGTGAACATTTTCAAAATAGAGAAGGGCCGTTTGCTACTGTATCTAGACCCGGGTTATACACAAAAGGTAATGTTCGCCATCTTTCTAAAGAATGGTTTTATAAAGTGATGCCTAATGGAGAAAAAATTCTACGGTCATGGATGGTTTATTCTCCTATAAATAATAGCCTGTACTGCTTCTGCTGTCGTATATTTGCTGTCACCAATAGTTGTAATATAAATTCAGCATTTACGACTGGATTTCAGAAGTGGTGGAAACTAAATCCCAAAGTAGCCGACCATGAAACTTCAAATGAACATCTGGAGAATTTTGAAAAGTGGAAAACTTTGGAAATGAGGTTGAAATGTCATAAAACGATAGGAGACGCAGCCTTACAATTAATAGATAATGAAAAACAGAAGTGGAAACATCTTTTATCCAGATTATTGGATATAACTTTCTTTTTATCTAAACAAAACCTAGCATTTCGGGGACATGATGAAGGACAAAGTTCTTCAAATAAAGGCCATTTTTAGAACTAGTCAATCTATTGTCAAATTATGATGTAGTGTTAAAAGAACACATTTTGAATTTGGAGCTTGGCAAATCACCAAAAGTATCATATTTGTCACCAGAAATACAAAATGAGTTCATAAATGTTTTAGCGAAGTTTAAGCTTGTCAACGAAATTAAATCAGCTAAATATTTTGGAATTATGTTTGATAGCACACCTTTATTTTATTACCTTTATTTCACATATTGATCAAATGTCTGAAGTGATTCGTTATGTGAAAATTGATGGTAGAAAAGTGGAAGTCAAAGAAGTATTCCTTGGATTTTTTTCTTTACATGGAAAAAAAGCCGCTGATTTAAGCGATGAAATTCTTAAAAACCTTAAAAATGACGGTTTGGAGATTATGAATTGTCGTTCCCAAAGTTATGATAATGCAGCTGTTATGAGTGGTATACATAGAGGAGTGCAAGCTATTATTAAAGCAAAAAATAACAAAGCAATTTTTGTGGGCTGCATAAATCATTCAGTTAATTTATGTGGCCAACACTCATTTGCACAAAATGTAGCTTGTGTAACGTTTTTCGGAACAGTGGAAGCCAGTTTTACATTTTTTTCTGCTTCGACTAGCCGCTGGGAAGTGCTTGTTAAACACAGCAAAACAACTGTTAAAAGACTCTTAACAACGCATTGGAGTGCTCATTATGCTGCAGTAAAAGTATTGGCCGAAAATTTTGATGGGATTGTGGCTGCAATTGAGAAGCTAAGTGATCAACAAGAAAATGTAGACACTAGAGGCGCTGCACACAACCTTATGCATGCAGTGTGTGATTTTACGTTTCTTTGCTATCTTTTGTTTTGGAATGATGTTCTTAGGGAAATAAATTGTGCTCCGATTGGATTGCAAAGCAAAGGCTTAAATATTGAACAATTAATTACAAAAATAGAGTCACTTCATCTCTTTATTGAAGAAAAACGAAATGACATTGTAGAACAGGCAATAGATCTTGCTGCGACGAAATCGGAGATCTATGACATTCCAATGGACAGACGAATTCGTCGTGAAAAACGAATGGCTGGTGAGTTGGCTCCAGATGTTGGACTGACACTGACAGCTGAACTTAAAAAGGACATGTTGGAATGTCTTGACCGATTCAGTGTTGAACTCCGAACAAGACTGAAGTCAGTTCAAGATGTTGCTTCATTGTTCGAGATTGTTCAGACAAAGACTTTGCTTTTGGCGAACAGTGAAGAATTGAAATTATCTGTATCAAAATTTGCCAGTTTTTATGATGAGGTATCGGAAACGGAACTCCTCATAGAGATACCAAGGTGAGGAGGCATTTAAAAGCGACCAATGTTACAGTTTCTAACTGGGTGTGCCTAGACTTTTTGAAATTCATCGTGGAATGGGATTTTACAGAATCTCTTCCGAACCTTATGGTCGCACTAAAGTTATTTATGACTATTTGCGTATCAGTGGCTTCGTGTGAGAGGAGTTTCAGCAAATTAAAATTAATTAAAAATTACTTGCGGGCAACAATGACCCAAACGAGGCTTAAAAATCTTGGCATATTAACCATAAAACATGAGGCAGCACAAAATATAAATTTTGAAGTTGTGATTTCTGAGTTTGCAGCTGTTAAAGCTAGAAAGAAGGGATTTTAAGTGTATGTATATAATATGTAAGTGAGAGTATATTAATTCTACTCTTATTTTTCTTTTACTATACTTTCCAGAGTTGCCACTTGGATACATTTGTATTAATTTGGATACATTATATAAACATTTTTTTAAATGGATACTGGGTACCAAAAACTCGCAAAACTTTTGGAATGGATACAATTTATTCGCAAGAAAACATTGTGTATAAAATGCATTAAATGCATTTGAAAATGTTAATTAATTGTGTTACATTGTTCGTCGTATTCTCTTTTAGTAGAAATAAAGGAACAGAAAATTGGCGAACAGTGTAGCAAATATAAACAGTTGTGGAAAAACGATAACATTTTTTGTAAATAGTTCTGAATTGAGTGCATTTAAGGTTGCATTATACCGTAACCGTTGCAATGAACAAAAGGAATTCCAGGTATATTTTGCGCTGAAACCGCACAATATAGGTCGTTCTCATATAAATTAGCAACATCAAATAATCATGTATACATTTGGATACTCTTTTTTTATACAACTGTATACATTTTAATTTTTTTGAGTGACGACGCTGATACTTTCATAAAAGATTCATTTTCATACATCAATATGAAAGAATGTATAATAAAACAGTACTTTAATTATATATAACTTATTAATAATAATGCTCATTTGCATTAATTAAATAATTTGTATTAATTAAATAAAATTATAAATTACGTATATCGGCTTTTTATTAATATTGACGGTTTTCATTCTTGGGGTGACACCATAATATCCGCCCCGGGTGTCACCCATGCTAGCTACGCCACTGTGTCGAGTTTCAAGATTTTCTGTCTGTTTTTTAAGTTTCTGTCGAGAGTAGAACCATTACCATTATATGAATCTATAGTAAACTATTGGGAATTGTAACGCCTCACACATTGTTTTTTTCCTATTCAGCTTGTAACTTGCTACACATATCAATTGTAATTTCTTTACGGAACTTGAGCTTCGGTTTGGGAACAGTCTAAATTTTGTCATTATTAAGATAGTCAAATTTCGGTCATATTATTTGGTGGTTAGGTCATGTGAACCGAAAATTTTTTGCTATGTCAAGAACTTAGAGTGCTTAAAGGTTTGATTTACAATTTGGTGTTGGAGTATACAAAAGATTACAATTATGAAAAAGTCCTTAAAACGCTAGAGCATATTTTAGAAAAAGTTTTTAAATATAAATTGACGCCCCTTTCCAGGTTTGATTGAAAAAAAAGTCAGCCCGGATCACTCGAGGATGTTCGTGGGAATAATCAAATGATTTTGGTGTTAAAATCTACAAAGTGTTAAACCCTTCATGCTATTAATTTCAAGTATTTGATTGTTTTTTTTCTCTCTGTGTATTAAACACTCTCACAGACTTCAGTAACTTTAAAATTACAGAAATAATGAGCTTTACTATAGCCTGAAAATTGTTTGAGTAGGGGAAAAGGATCTTGTGGATCACGATGTATACTTATTCTAATGTATGTGTGTCGTTTTGACCTTGTGTTTTGATGAGAGCCGCTGCAACCCCAATATATTTTGTTCAAATATTTCAAATGTAATGTTTCATTGAAATGTTTAATTTGTTTCATCACTAGAATGGTTCAACATTTTCATATGGGTATTTAAAATTAAAATACACTTATTGTTTACTGGTCACTGGATTCTTGGAAAGCACGCAAAACTACTTGATTTTATGGTCACCGACTTTTACAGAAGCAATAAAAATGAAGTAAAGAGGAAACCATCTCATTGCGGTATTAGCCCAACACTGGCCCATGGACAAAAAATTATTTTGAAACCCAAATGTCTCTTACCTCCCAAAACTCTTTCCGTCTCACAAAATCTTACCGACTTGGGTACTTTTAAAATTGGGGACATAATAAGCTTTTTTTTTTAATTCTAAGCTAGGCATGTTTAGTGTTAATTATAATAAGTTTTTAATTAACGTTGTTAGGAAATAAAAATCCCCCTTATCCCTATTACGTGTTACCCTATGGTAACAACCTTTCTCACACCATTGTCACTTGCATTTCTTAAATCCAGTCCAAAACCTTCGTGATCTTATTTCTTTTATTATTTCAAAATTTTTCTCATGATATATGATGTTTTCATGGACAATTACCTCAACGGTGATATTTGAATAAAATAACCTTCGTTGTTCCTATTCCAGTCTGCAAGTGACGGAAATGGTTTTCTATTTCTATATAAATTATAAAATTTGTATAAGTTTTTTCCCATCAAAAATTGCAATACTTGCCATTTTTTTGTTTTTTTTCTCAAAATTGTAGAACTTGGAAAAATGAAAAGTCAGTTGTTGGCTAACCAAGAATAAGAACAGATTAAGTTAATTTAAAAATAATAAACTGAATAAAAGTTTTATAGTAAGAATTAGTTTGTGATTATTTTTTTTTCAAAGAAACAAAAAATTAAATCGAACTAAGTTAGTAAAATAGTGCTGAAATCTTAAGTTACTTTATAAATAATGAACTGAAAAAAAGTTTTATAGTTAGAATTAGTTTATAATTAATTTTTTTTCATAGAAACAAAAAAATTAAATCAAACTAAGTTAGTAAAATAGTGCTGAAATCTTAAGTTACTTTATAAATAATAAACTGAATAAAAGTTTTATAGTTAGAATTAGTTTATGATTAATTTTTTTTTCAAAGAAACAAAAAAATTAAATCGAACTGAGTTACTAAAATAGTGCAAAAACCTTAAGTTACTTTAAAAATAATAAACTAAATAAACGTTTTATAGTTAGCATTTGGTTATGTTTAAGTTTTTTTCAAAGAAACAAAAAATTAAATCGAACTAAGTTGGTAAAATAGTGCAAAAATTTTAAGTTAATTTAAAGAGAATAATTGTCAATTTTGCTTAATAAAAAATAAAAGGGAATACAATAAAATAAGAACAAAAAGTGAAAGTTTGGCTTTTTAATTTACCAGTGGGGAGAAGCAGGTGGGAGAGAATTAACTCTAAGCATCAGGATACCGAACTCGAGTGAAGACTCTTACTTCAACTACTAGCTGAAGAACAAAAATATTGTATTATTGTAAGTCAGGTAAATTTTTTTATGTTTATTTACATATTCATAATCTTAAATGACCTTAGATGAACGGGGTAGAATTGTTATCTAAACGATGGTTATAATATAATGAGACCAGAATAAAAAAAAGGAGGTGTGGTGTGTGTGTGTGTGAGTCCACAATGGGTTGGCCAGGGCAGTTACAAAGATGATTAGGGTCTTCTTGCCTCTACCGGCACGTTTGATATATGTTTCAAAGTAATAGCTTCCGCTATCCCAGCTATTACAACGTCTCTGAATATCAGAAGTTACCATGAAAACTAGGGATTGGAATTAAGTTTGAATAAATTAAGTTTCTCTTAGAAATTTATGGACGCTAACTTTAAAATTTTGACGATTAAAGCTATCAGGAAAAACACAAGAAGGTAAGGCGTTCCAGAGGTGAGAGACTCTGTTGAAAAAATCACGCTGAAAAGCAACAGTTCTGCAGCTTTTTATACGAACCGTAACAGGATGGGCTATAACATTTGCTCTGGTGTTACGCAATGGGGTTGCTAGTTCAGGTAAAATTGATTTAATCTCTTCAGAAGTTCGTTCATCCATAAAATATTTGTAGAAAATTGTCAAATCAGCAAAATTTTGACTATGCTGTAAAGAATCAAGCTCATTAGTAAGAGTTGGGTTGCCAATCAGTTTAACAGCTCTGCGCTGAACAGAATCAAGGCACTTCAAACTATTATAATAAGCTCCAACCCATATGTGAGAGCAGTACTTCATTCGGGACGTATACATGATTTATAAATTTAAAGAAGCTGTTCGCTATTGAAAAACTTACGACATCGTCTCTAAAAGCTTAATTTTTGAACACCGTTCTTAGCTAGGTAAAAATATGAGAATTCCATCTCAGATTATCTACAACTTCCACTCCTAGCTGCAGCAGATCTTTCAAACGGTTCGAGTAGGGGCAAGAAGAACCTGTGATATCTCAACGAACCTATTCTGATGTAAGTGTATTTGCTTTTGTTAACCTTTTGTTATGATGCCTTAACCTTTTGTTATGATGAAAGCCACTGTAACCCAACCTATCGTAATATAGTCGAAACATGGCGTAGCATTTTAATTTAAAATTAAGATATACGGGTCATTCCATGTCAAACCAACCAGTCACTCAACCCGACCATTTTAGATTTTTATGAAACTCACAGAAATGGTTTCCATGAATATACAAGTACAAAACGATTTTTAAAATTTTTTTTCTCTTTTCGTTTTTGTGTAATTAATTTTCAAAATTTTGGAACATTGTCATTTTGGGACTTACCCGTATAGTTTAAATAATATCTTAAGTTGTGTACAACCCAGAGCTGATGGACCCCTCATTTTAAAGAAAATTGTACAAGGCTTAATTTGATATGCTATTTTCTTATGTTGGTACAAAACCGGTTTTTTTGAAAATCTCTAAAAACTTTTTTTGAAAAAAATCAAAGATAGGGTTTTTTTTAAATTTTGAAAAAATCATAAATTTTTTTATATACTATTATAAAAAAATCCTGAAAGTTTCAGAGTGGGATCAGAAGTTATAGTAAAATACAAGTTATGTTCAATTACTACTGGAATATAGTCATCGATTTAGTGTTTTTACATGTAAATAACACTAGTTTCTGACTTTCTGAGTTCCAATTCCAATTATTCCAAATAAATTCAATAATTTACTTAAATATAAGATATGGTTAAACAAAAGAAGATAGGTAAGGTTGCAGCCTTATAATTATTTTATTCCAATGCGCACTTACGAAACACAAAGAGGGTCTGTAAGAAATCAAATTGGTTTTGCCATATGACTGTATATTTTCAAATACCTAAAGATTTCCCTATGCGAGTTTATTAGGAGCTAGTAAGTTTGCTTACCAGTAATTTGTAAACTCGATCAATGTAATCGATCCATTACTCAAAACATACACAAATTCTCGAATCAAGCACCGTTAGTTTCGTTTCTTGGAAGCGAAAAAAGGATGTCAATTGATTATCATATTTTGAATTTTGTTTTGAATATGAACTCTTTAAATTCAGTCCATAAGTTAAATTGCTAATTAAATTTAAATCCTGTTATACCGCATTCACAGCGACATAGCATATTAGTAGATGTAATTTAAATCTGTGCTGTAAACACTTTTTATTTTAAAATCTTGCAACCAATTTGATATCCAGGCTTACTACCAATACAAACGATTCAAATACTTACGATTCAAATTACAATCTACGTTTTAAACTCATATTAAATATGCCAAGATGCAAATTATAATATACTATCTACTAATTTGCTATGTCACTGTGAAAGCGGTATTAGTTAAATTACTAATTAAATTCAAGTCCTGATAGTTAAATTCAAGTCAGTGTTAGTTAAATTGCAAGGTTAGTTGAATAGTAATAGCATATATTTCTTAAATTTGATTTTAAATGTTAGTTTTATTTTAGTTGTCTAACTATTTTAAATGTGCATGATTTAATTCTGTATGATTTTACATATGAGCAACATGGATAAACCTAATACTTCAAAGCATTTTTTGATTTATTGTTCTAATCCATTTAAAAAATTGGGTCATAACTGTTTTAAGAAAAACATAAGCTGTGTAAATGAAAACATTTTAAGTCGTAATTTCAGTTTGCATAAGGATGACAAATATATGAAAAATATAGATTGTAATGCTGTACTAAAACTACCAGGGATTTCAAACTAATTAAAAGACTATGTATCTGATGACTCTAAATCACATGCTGTGTTATATTTTCAGAAGAAGTAGTTCAGAAGCTGATAATGTAAGCTTTACAGAAAATAGAAGCAATTAATTCTCTAAATAAAAGTCTAACTACAATAGAAGAAACGCCTATTAAAAAAAAAGTCTAAATGAGAAAATACATGAAGAAGAGAAAATTAAAAAGACATCTCAAGCTTTTCGAACCAAATTGTTGAATTTAAGTTCAGATTGCATTGACTCTGTAAATGATCATGAAAGTGAAATAGCTGAACAATTGAAAGAAAAGTTTAATGCTACTACAGACAGAAGTATTAAAATGCAGATTTTAAAAACACTTCCAAAAAATTGGACTCTAGAAAAAATTGATATGGAATTTGGAGTCACTTTATAGCAAGAAAAGCAAAACAACTATTAGCTGAAAAAGGTGCAATGTCTTTCCTAGATCCAAGACCTAGCAGAACATTCTCGACAACAGTAGCTTTAGTTGAAGAAATTTATCAAAATGATGATGTGAGTCGTCAAATGCCTGGTAAAAAAGATTTTGTTTCTGTCAAGGTTGATGGGAAACGAATACATGTTCAAAAGTTCTTAATTTTGTGCACTTTAAGAGAATCCATATATTTTATTTAAAGAGCGTTTCCCTGCACAAAAAATTAGATTCGCAAAATTTTGTGAACTTCGCCCTAAGCATTGTGTTTTTCCGGGTTCTACACTGTGTGTGCGTATGTACAACACATCAAAATGCCTAATTAATGATGCAGAAGTGCAAACTACCTGAATTAACAAATGGTGAACCATTAATTAAAACATATAAAGATGTGGGATTTTTTGCATTAAATTTCTAGACAATACTTTGTGTGAATTCATAGAATGGGGAACATTTCTATTCTAATTAACATCCTAAGTCACGATTGTATAGTCATTATTGATTGTTTCCAATCAATGTGAAATCAATGGCTGACACTTGGTCAATTTGTAGTTCTATATGTATTAACATTAGACTACATTAAGGGAATTCAAATTTATTTTGGATTTTTGAGATCAATTAAACTCAAGTAAGTAAAGAAGTAATTGGAATATTTTCAATTCAAAGGTATGGTTTGAAGTTTCTCAGAAAAAAACTACAATTCACATTTTACGTGTTTCGGATCGGATATCCGATCCGAAACACGTAAAATGTGATTTTTTCTGAGAAACTTCAAACCATACCTTTGAATTGAAAATATTCCAATTACTTCTTTACTTACTTGAGTTTAATTGATCTCAATAATCCAAAATATAAAGATGTATTAAACAATATAATTTGCAAATATCCAACTGCTAAATGTTATTTCTCAGATTGTATAGATTGCCCAGACAGAAGTGTGTTAAGAATAAATTTGAAGAAGCATTTAAACTTAATAGTGTGTCTCTTCAAAATGTGACTTTGAAACAGTGGATGCAAATTGATAATAAATGTGTCCAGCCAACTCTTACAAAATCCCCAAAAGAGTTTTTAGATATATTTTTCCAGAATTTGCCAAAACTTTTAAGGCACTCATATATTGCTGTTCAACAGTCTTCTTACTTACGACATGTGAAAGAAATTCTTTTAGAAAACCAATGCACTGTTCTTTGCGATTTTGCTGAAAATTATGCATTTGTACTACAAGATGCAGCTCAGGGCTTCCATTGGAACAATGTTCAAGCAACCATTCATCCATTTGTCATTTACTATATTGATGAGGAATTAAAGACGTTGAAACACCTAAGTGTAGTTATGATTTCTGAATATATGGTGCATGATGCAGTTGCTTTCCATTTATTTCAACGGTGAATGATTGATTTTCTTAACAAAAAACTGCCCAGCAAAATCGAATAACTCATATATTTTTCAAATGGAGCAGCATCACAGTACAAAAATAGATCAAATTTTATAAATTTATGTAATCAAAAGAAAGATTTTGGAATAAAGACCGAATGGAACATCTTTGCATCACCACATGGTAAAAATGCGTGTGACGGTGTAGGAGGCACAGTAAAAATTAGCCGCATTAAGCAGTTCACGGATGGTGCATAACGAACAAATAATGACTCCTCGCCAATTGTACAACTGGGTCAATGATAATATAGTCAACATAAAGTTTATTTATACTACTAACGTAGAGCATGAAGCAGAACAAAAAATCTTGAAGAACAGACTCGAAACTGGAGGAACAATCAAAGGCACACTTGTTATACTTCACTGTTACATTCCACAAAATGAATCTCGGCTCTTGGTAAAAACTACTCATTTTTAGTAGGATCAAGTCACATCTCTTGACACCACATGGACCTTCTTCATATTTCAAATACCCTTTATTGCCAGATATATTAACTATTCATAAAAAGGAAGTGTTGACAAAAGTTGATGCTATAACAACTACAGGCAAAATGAATCGATTGATACGCAATGAATCCAACAATGCGAATAAGAAATTATCTGTTAAAAATAATGCATGAGTTTCATATCAAAATAAATATATTTAAACTCCTTGCTAAAGTAGCTTTTTAATTTACAAACCTTTTTAGATTTGAACCTATTGTTGTTTACATGTAAAAATATTAATGTTCCAGTTTTAGTTGAACATAACTTCTTATATTTTACTATAACTACTGATTCCCTATTGATCCCACTCTTAAACTTTCAGGATTTTTTTACTATAGCATATCAAAAAATATATGATTTTTTTAAACTTTAAAAAAAACACTTTTTTTGATTTGTTTAAAAAAAGTTTTTAGAGATTTTCAAACGGGTTTGAACCAACATATGCAAGTAGCATATCAAATTAAGCCTTGTACAATTCTCTTTAAAATATGGAGTCTATTAGCTCTCTGTACACAACTTGAGATAGTCGAAATTTAAACTATACAGGTAAGCCCCAAAATGACAATGTCCCAAAATTTTGAAAATTAATTACACAAAAACGAAAAGAGATAAAAACTTTTGGAAAATCGTTTTGTACTTGTATATTTATGGCGAATAATTTCTGTAAGTTTCACAAAATCGAAACTGGTCAGGCTGAAAATTAAAGTTTTTTGGTTGGTTTGAAATGAAACCATATATACATTTGTTTTATTTTGCTAATTAATAATTAAATTAATATACTGATTTTTTTTTATTATTATTTAGTTTAATGTAGTTCGTGTTATCAGCAGAAAAGTTGTAACTATCAACAAGCATGTAAGTAATAAGAAACTTTTGTTTGATTTGAAACGAAAATAAAATTGAAATTAAACAAATAGATTAAATAATAAATAAGTAATAAATTTTTTGGATAAAGCCAGTAAATAAAACAATATTTTAAAATTAGACATGTCTAAATATATAATTTACATGAAGGTAAAAAATATTTATATTATTTTAAAAATGTTTATCCAACAATTGTTTCGGTTTTTTAATAAACCATCTTCAATGATAATATTTTATAAACAAAAAGTTCTTATAAAAATAACAACAAAAACTTGACATAATATTTAAAACTTATTTCGAAAAACTGACAATCAAAAACGAAAAAGCTATAACTATATAAAAAATAATGAAATGAAATACAAAGCCATAATACAATGAAAAAAATTAGAAAATAGAAAGTGTTTAGTAGTAAAAGCTTCATGATATAATAATTTTGGTTAAAATTTTTAACTTTGTAGAACAAAGTCAAAAATATTATTTGTATATTTATACAATTTTTATTTTATTTTGATTTTCAAAATTCTGCGTTTGTTTAAATTTTTTCCCTTGTCCAAAATTTAAAAATTTTGAAGTGGTAGATCTGTACGACAGCTTCTTTAGGTTTGGTTAATGCACTCATATTATCATTATTTTCTTTCTTTTCGTCATTTATATGTGCTTTATACTGTAACGATTAACTATTTCGAATATTTCTCTAAAAGTAGGAATATTCATATATAAAGATTTTCGCTAATAATTTGCCAATTTGTTTAAACTCGGGCTTTTTTTTCTAGAAGGAAACAGGCATAAAAGTTTTTATGTAACTTAATTAACCTTCATATTATACATTCCTATAAACGCTTCGTCTTCTAAAAATATCTTTTTACAAATTGCATTCCGTAAAAATTTTCTCACAAAATCAAACTTCATTAATTGACAAGTTTACATTCTGTGAAATAAGAAAATAATATTTCAATTAAATTATTATATTATGTTTACTATGCAGAAAACATTGTAAAACATTTCTAGCATTAAATTAAGATATTAAAATTGTAATCACTATCTTTTTGAATTTAATAAAGTAAAGAGGTCTTCCTCTAAAAAATTATTTTTTTAAATAAAATAAGAAATAATTCCTTAACTGGCGCCGAAACATGAAATCAGTGGTGTTGTGTTGTGCAAATTAAAATAAAGTTTATTGGAAGTTTATTAAACAGTTTAAACAGTTTAAATTAAAATAAAGTTTATTGGAAGTTTATTAAACATTTTACACAAAATCCCAAAGTGAATCGCCAAATTAATTTGCTTGAGTATGTAACAAAAACTTTGGAAAACAAGGCCCCGAAGTAACCGAAATAATCAACGGAACTCCAAAGGAACAAATTTGAAGTAGCCACCCATACGTTGTGCCACAAAAACGCAACCACCAGGAACAGACCAGGAAGAAAGTCAAGAAACAAACATAGGAATACATATGTCTTATATCATCATTTTACTGTAAGTGAAATCTATAAATTTTCATTAATTAAGAATTTTTTTTTTGAAAATATTAAAATAAAGAAACGATATAAATAATCTAATACAAATAAACCATAATATTAATCAAATAAAGTTAAACAAAATAAATGAATGAAAACTGAAAATATTAAATAAAAAACAAATAAATAATTAAAATTAAATAATAATAAAATAATTACTAAAATAAAAATATATAATAATTTTGTTCATTTAAATTCAAATATTGCCTTAATAGAAAAATAAAATATAAATTTTATTCGAGAAGTTTAATTGAACCCTATGTTATTATCTACATTCATTTAATTTTAAGAATAAATCTACAATAATTTTTTTCTAATAAAATAAATAAATAAATAGCTCAAATAAATAGTTCAAAAATTTAAATAGAAACTATTTCATTATATTATTAAAAACTGTTGAAAATTTTTGTTCAGTGTATTTTTGATTGTGATAACAAATCTAAAATATTTTTTTCTCTCTAAATTTTAATAAAACAAGTAATTAAAATAATATTTTGACAAATTAATTCAAAAAGAAGTTAAGCGACATCTAACAAATTGGTAATTTTTCTGTGCTTCTAAAAATTATTTTTGTGTTTTGGTTTTAATAACCACAGAATCTAGAATAGTAGATACTTGTATGAGCTTAGAATGAAGGCAATTCTTCATGAGGATGAAGTTTCCCGAAACGAGCGTAGCGAGTGGAGGGAATCATCCGAGTGAAGAATTGCCATCATCCTAAGCGAATACAAGATGCTATTTTATCCACGACTGTAAAATATTTCGTTTAATTTCCAGTTTTCATGCAAAAATTTGTATCGCCATATTGAAATAAAAACATCAAAGATAGCGAAAAACAAAACAAGTTTGTTGTTTAATTTGTTAGGGGAATATTTAATAAACTATAGAGCTGTTAAAGAATTGTAATCAAATTCACTAGTTGTAGAATGAATACAATTACAATGGAAGACATACGCATGGAAAGCATATATTCTTTAGTAGTTGTGGATAAATTGATTGTCTGTCTAGAATAGAACTAGCTTTTGCCGTAATATTTTAGTGAAACCACTGTATAAAAAGGCCTTCAGATCCCAGTTCTATAATTAGACCACCCATCTTAAATTCTTAAATTACTAATACTAGTGCAAATACCCAAATCAACCTATACTAGTGAAAATACCCAAATCAATATACAATCAAGCGATGTATAGCCGAGTGTGTTAAAACACTAGTCTATACATTGTTAGGGTCGACGGTTCAAATCCAGTCAAATCCAATATATGAATTTACTGAATGAGAATTACAGAACTGAGAAGTATTGATATAATATATATCCCCCAAAGGACAGTAAATCCACTGGATATATCAATACTTACTACAAAAAAAAATAAAAAAAACTTAGATAGTTTGAATGTCCAAATATCACAGACAGTCAAAGATATCTTTAGACAAGACGGACAATGTCTTCTAGCAGACAGTAGTAGAAACTCAGAGATAAATAATGACATTGACCAACCAATAAATATTGACAACGAAAAGCGCTGAACGATCTAGATAAAATACCAGACATCCAGTGGCGTAGCTAGCATGGGTGGCACCCGGGGCGGATATTCTGGTGTCACCCCAAGAATGAAAACTGTCAATATTAATAAAAAGCCAATAAACGTTGGGGGGGAGGGGGGGGTCAATATAAAGCAAAACATTTTTATAGAACGAAAAAATTATTTTGTAATATGTAAAACATTTCCATAATATGGAGTCAACTTAAAATTCTTAAGCAAATTAAATACGTGATGCGGAAGTTTCAACTTCGAAGGCACTGAGGAGGAAGGTTCGAATTCATCCGAAACACGAAAAATGCGAAGTGGAGTTTTTTTCTGAGAAACTTCCAACCATACCTTTGAATTGAAAACATTTTAATTACTTCTTTACTTACTTGAGTTAAATTGATCTCAAGAAATCCCCAATATTGTGATATAATAATTTTTTTAAATGCAAGAAAAGTGCAACGTACAAATATAATTAATAAAAAAAATTAAGTATAGTATTATTTCATTGTTCTGAATATTTCTTTCTTGCGTAAGTTTTTTTAGGAGGTTACTATTGTTGTTGAAAAGGTCATGAAATATTCCACAAGAATTTGTTAAATTATTTTTCACACATAAAATGGCTTTTAAAGTCTCAAGTAGGGTTTCTTTTCAAAAAATTCGGTCGAGGAAGATTTGTTATCTTGAACTAATGATTTGTTATCTTGAATACTGGAGTACGCTGGGCTTGTCACTCCCGTAGATCAAAACTAAAAAAAATTTACAAATCAATAAAATTAAAAACTTTACGTATGAACGTAAAACTCAAGTTAAAACAATTAAACTTTGACGGATTATTTTATTTTTTAAATTTTATATTAATAATTAAAATGTATGAATAAGTTTATATTATATAATCTTAATTACAATTTCAATAGAAGACAAAGTGGAACTCAGTTTATGTTTAGTGTTTACTACAATATTGATATTGATTGTCATATAATTCGAATTTATTTATATATATTTAAACTAAAAAAAATGTTTTATGCAGCATAAATAAATTGCCTAAATTTAATTTTGAGTAACGAGATTCTTTTTTCATTTAAATAACGAAATTCTGTTTTTTTTTAAATCGGGACATTTTTAAAATGAAGCGGAACGTGGGACAAATTGTTAAAAATTGGGACTGTCCTGCCAAAAGCGAGACGTCTGGTCACCTTATTTAAATCTCTTCTTTCTAGCTTTAACAGCTGCAAACTTAGAAATCACATCTTCAAAATTTATATTTGGTGTTGCCTCATGCTCTATTGTTAATATACCAAGATTGTTAAGCCTCGTTTGGGTCATTATTGCCAGCATGTAATTTTTAATTAATTTTAATTTGCTGAAACTACTCTCACTCGAAGCCACTGATACGCAAATAGTCATAAATAGCTTTAGTGCGACCATAAGACTTGGAAGAGATTCTGTAAATTCTACGATGAAATTCAAAAAGTCTAGGCACACCCTCGTAGAAACTGTTACATTGGCCGCTTTTAAATGCCTTCTCAACCTTAGTATCTCTAAGACGAGTTCTGTTTCTGATACCTCATCATAAAAACCGGTAGATTTTGATTCAGATAACTCCAAATCTTCACTGTTCGCCAAAAACCCAGTGTTTGTCAGCACAACCTCGAACAATGAAGCTACATCTTGAACTGACTTTGATCTTGTTCGGAGTCTAACATTGAATCGTCGTAATACTCCGATTTTTTCACAGCAAAATCTTTTTGGTACGTAAACAAAATATATCTTATAAAACCTTCTATGTAAAATGTTCAAAATGTTACCATTTACACGAATATCGCCGAAAAAATCCAATCGCAATTCGAAATTATTAGAGGTACGTTTTACTCCAGACAACGGAAAAAATCCAATGATGCCCAGGTTTTGTACAATGTGTACAATCCATCCTTTTAAATTCGTCATATTGGACAGATGTCCAAGATCCGGAATTATATCCATCATATAATTGACTAAGTGGAAATTAATTCCAGATTTTGTCCAATTAGTCCCATATCTTCTTATGTATCACAATTAAAAAATGGATTTGATTAACAAAAATTCAATTTTTTTTATTTTGCCAAAGCAATACGCTTATGTATTTGACAAATGATTTCTTTATTGCAATATTGCAATGTTATAAAATATTTTTGTCTTATTAAATTTTATCATTAATACTATAAAACTGAAAACAAACAGGATGAGTATGTATCTACCTATAAAAATTTGCAAAACTATAGTAATTGCATAATTAAACCATTTTATTCCACAGCAATTATTTATATGTCCATTCGAAAACGATCCATTCCAATTTACGAGTTTCAAGATAAAGGGAAAAAAATTAATTTGAGATTATTTACAAACATGGTGATTTGATTGTTTATTAGTTTCCTTAGGTGTTTGCAATTAAGTTGTTTGAAATGTAAAACATATTAGGTAGTAAGTTTAAGCTGATATTTTAGAAATAATTTTGGAATAGAGACATAATTTTGGAATAAAACAGAACTCAAGGGTGCCACCCTATCGACACAGGCTGCCACATTATCGACGGAGACCACTTTTCCTATACATTATTCAGCAACTGTGTTTTCAGACCTGGTCGTTAAAGAATTATTCTTGCATACTAAGTAATGTACCGTAAAAGAAAACGGTTAATATGGTATCCATAGGAATATTCAAAGCTATTGAGTAATTGTGGTGATGGTATTCAATGCTCAACATATCGATTCGATTAAAAAAAAAAGAAATACACACATATTGTTGAAATTTTATTTTACATAATAACTCAAAAATTTTAAAAAGAAGAATAGATCCTTTTTGAACCAATAGGACACATTAATTATAGGAGACATTATAAGTTATCACAATTTATAAATCAAAATTAAATGGATAACCTGGCTAAAATGGTTTCTAAGTGATTTATCGTTGAAAACGATTGAAACGTTGAAAACCATTGTGATGGTTTGTTTAAATTTTTTTACGGTCGGGTGTCACCCCAAAACGGGAGACACCCGGGCGGACCGCCCCCTCCCCCCCCCCGCCCCCCTAGCTACGCCTCTGCAGACATCGTTAAAGTCCTACGAGACTTTTCAGGCCAATCTGGTGAATTGAGTTCATGCAAAAAAATTGTTGATAGAATACTTAAAATTTACGATCACCTGGAGGGTAGCCCAAAATACTACGGTATTTTAAGCGTGGTACGCAATAAAATTCTAGGGAGTGCAGATATTGCACTCGAGTCTTATAATACTCCATTAAATTGGAAAAAAATTTCTAAGTGTCTCACCCTACATTATGCGGATAAAAGAGACCTTGGTACATTAGAGTACCAGTTGACAACGGTAGTCCATGGTAAACTTACCATACCAGAATTTTATCATCTTTCTTTAATTCTAAATAAACTGTCATGTTTAATGTTTAATTTAATAATTTTCCACACTAAATAATATGACAAAAGCCTATCGTGATAAAGCATTAGATACATTTGTAAGGGGTTTGACAGGTGATTTACCTCGTCTTCTTAGTATCAGAGAATCAGTTGATTTACCTCAAACATTACATCTTTGTCTAAAGTAGCAAAATATCGACTTCAGGACACAGTGAGCTTATCAACACGTACAAAGTCCACATCCGCTACTATTCCTACCACCTAGACAAAATACATAACAAGAATTTAGACAACCTTTTTACCCTCAGTTGCTTCACAGCCCTCGGGTACCACAAAACCCAACTTTCTTCAGACCAGTTCCACCAAATAGGCCTATGCAAAATGCTTACTATCCTAATCATATGTTGCCAAATATTCGAACTCAATGGACAAACCAATATAGACCACAATGGCAAAGACCAGAGCCTATGAATGTAGATCGAAGTATGCAATCTAGACAGATTAACTACATGAATCGCCCTGCACAACAGAATAATAATGCTACCCAAAAGAGACAATTTTTAACTCAGCAGTCACCCTCCAAACAATTTTCAAAGAGTTCATCACACAGAACAAAGTGCAAATGTTATACCATCAATAGAAACTTAAAATATAGAAACTAGAGTAGACGATTTTAATTCTGACGACGCGAACGAGCAAACATACGACGAATACATCGAATCTTTCGATAATCCTATACATTCGACCAATCCAAACAATTAGAAGACATATATTTTTTAGACTAAGTCACTCTTCGCTCCCTTACTACGAACTTAAGACTAGGAACGGAGAGTGCTTAAAATTCTTAATAGACACGGGATCAAACAAAAACTATATTCAATCGAAACATGTTCGTACCCCAATGACAAACCATTGTGTGCCAATTCCGATGCAGGAAGTGTTAATGGAACACACCATTCCAACAAAAATATTTTCGGAAGCAATACTGTAGTGATCATAAGGGTATCACTGTATCCAATACATGAAATGCTGTATAAGCATTTCATCGTTATTTTATATATCAAATATCAAGCTGCTCCGTCAGCGCATTTCAATATAAAATAATAAAACTAAATTAAAACAGAAGTACAAATAACACAGTAGTGCATAGGAGTTCAATAAAGAACTACATAAATGTATTCGTTATAGTGAACCAATATTAAATATATAATAAATGTTGAAACAGTAGAGATAGTGTTTTATTAAATGAATACCCTTAGGAACATTCAAAGTCCAAAACATAGACAAAACATGGCGACCGTGACAGATTCCTGTCTGATTCCCAGGAATTGACCATCGGAAAAAACTGTGAGTAGAAATTTCATTATTTGGTGTATTAGTGCAGTAATATGTGTATCAAAACTTTAGTGTTAAAGTCTTTTTTTTTTAAAGTAAATTTAAACAAAATTTTTTTATTAAAGTAAATTTTTGATAAGTGAGTTTTTCCGAGAAATAAAAATTAAATAAAAAATTTTTGTAATATAAATTTCATAATAAAATTTTTTTTTTTATCAAATCATTAACATAAAAAATAGAATGTTAAAACAAATAACCAAATAAAATCTAATAATAAAAGCATCGAATTTTAGTACTACTCGAAAAAGTTTAAAAAATCTCGTACACAAACCGTATAATATATTAAAGTTTTTAGTACTACTCGAAGTTTAAAAATCTCGTACGCAAACCACATAATATATTAAACATATTAATACTAAATACAGGTTTATATACCGATGTATACACATTTGAAAATAAGTTTTTCAAATGAACATTTTTTTTAGATAGAAATATAAAATATAAATTGCGTCAATATATATATTTTTTTTAAAAAACCGAAAATAAAGGAAAATAATTTTATTTTAATTTTCTCTACAATAAAATCAATTGAATTTTTTTTAAATTAAAGTCATAAAATTTTTAATTTTAAATTAATAAGTTTTTTTTACAAAAAAAAAAAAAAACAAAATCAAACCGAAATAACAAATATTCGACGGTAAAGAATAAAATTTTGAATAAAAGTTAAAATGGGCAGCTCAAATACAAAACAGTCTGAGCAAACGTCTACAGGCCAAGTGAATAACAATTTGAAAATTGACGTAGAAGATACGATCAATGTTTATAGCACAGAGTTGTTAGTGCTAGTTGCCATTATATGCGCAATAAAAATTATAGAATTAATTTTCGTAATTTACGATAGACATCGCAGAAGCCTGAAGCGCAGGTATGCATCAACTCTACATGTATAAATCAATTATGTTGTTTTATTTACTTTTACATAATAATAATCTTTTTTGAAAGCAATTTTTTTTTTAACAAACAATTTTAACAAATTCGTATGAGCGACGAAAAATTAAATGAATTTAGAGAAATATTAAAAGAAAAATTAGCTTCTTATGAGAAAGCAAAGCGACAAAAGAAACAATATTTGTATATAGAACTGGAAATCAAAAACATACAAGAAACCATATCAAAATTAGAAAAAGATTTATTTCTCCAACCAATAAAAAATTTTGAAGAAAACACAATGACATCACAAAAGGCAACAGAGGTTATTGACTTAGTGTCAAAAATTTTAAGAGATGACTACGATGGAAATCCTCTTCAATTAGGTAGTATAATAGACAAATTAAACATCTTAGTATTAGCAATAACTCACGCTGATAATCAGCAACTGTTAACAAATCTGGTTAAAGCCAAGCTAACAACAAAGGCAAGAGAGTCAACCGCGGAGTGTAAATCCATAACAGAAATAATCGAGAAACTAAAACAAAGTTGTAAGGGTCAACCCTCTTGGATGATCAATACAACAATGGAAGGATTAAAAAGCGGAAATAAGGACAAATATATAAAGGATTTGAGTGAGTTAACAGATAAGTTGAAAAACGCATATATAAGCGAAGGAGTTAGCCAAACAACTGCTACGTAGTACGTAGTCCATGCTGCTGTGAAAAATTTAAAACAAAATCACGCAAATGATGTTATATTACAAAGTGCCTTGTCAAGTGAATTCAGCGATATGGATCAACTCATACATAGGTTCCAGTCATTATCTAACGAAAGAAATGCTCAAATTTTATCTTTCAGAGGTCGACAAGTAAATACGAAGAGAAACAAATATCAAAATTTTAATAGAAATTTCAACTATGACCGCAACAATAATAACAATTTTTATAGATTTCAGAACAACAATAATAATAATAATAATTTTAGAAGATTTCAGATAAATAATAACAGAAATTTTAATAGTAAAAATAGATTTGGTAACCGGTATAATAATAAAAATAATAATAACCAAAATAATATAGGTAGGCAGCAGAGCTACAACGTAAGGAACATGAGGACTCGAATGATAGAATTTAACGAGTCGGGAAACGAAGCAGACCTCGGTGCACAGGGGAATGTTTAAAAATTTTAACAATTAACCTTAATTTTTGTCATTTTTGTAATTTTAAACTAAATAATATAAACAAAGCTAATGTAAGTTTTCTTTTAGATACCGGAGCAGATGTGTCATTGTTGAAATACAATGATAGTTTTAAAAATTTAATTAATTATAATAATAAAATTTTATTAAAAGGAATTTCAGATAAAGAATTGAAAACAGTAGGTACCATTTCGATTGAAATTTGTTCAAACAATTATGCAATTAAACATGAGTTTCATATATTTCAAAGCGACTTTCCAATACCAACGTCAGGTATTTTAGGTAGAGACTTTTTCACCAAATTTTCATGTAACATAAGTTACGACGATTTCACATTAGAAATCAATGAACGATATATATCATTCAGAATTCCGATCTTATCAGGTACGGATACCGATACAATTTTCATACCGCCTAGATGCGAAATAATAAAAAAACTATCAAATGTAAAAATTTTAAATGATTCAGTTGTTCAACAGGGAGAATTAATCCCTGGTGTGCTCATAGGTAGAGCTATTATAAATCAAAATAAACCGTATGTGCAGTTAATAAATACAAATAATTATGGAGTAGAAATTAAACAATCTTCTATTGTTTTAGAACCTTTAAACGATTTTCACGTCTATCATTTTAATAAAAAAGAAATTCTAAATACAGCTGAAAAAACAAAAGAAATTCTTGAAAAAGTAGAACGGAATAATAAAATTATCGATCCAAATATTAATCGACACATACAAACGCTTATCTCACAATATGAGGATAATTTTTGCAAGTGATTCTGAAAAACTAACTGTAAATAACTTTTATACTCAAAACATCCAAATTAAGGATGATATTCCAGTATATACTAAGTCCTATAGGCTGCCACATTCCCAAAAACAAGAAATCAATAGTCAAGTAGCTAAAATGCTTGAAAATGATATCATCGAGCCTTCTATTTCAAGCTTCAATAGTCCAATTCTTCTTGTTCCAAAAAAGTCAAATGACAATAACAAAAAATTTCGTCTTGTTGTAGACTTCAGAAACATTAACAAAAAAGTTATAGCAGACAAATTTCCTTTACCAAGAATTGATGACATTTTAGATCAGCTGGGTAGAGCTAAATATTTCAGTGTGGTAGATCTTCAGTCAGGATTTCATCAAATCCCATTGGACGATAAACCTAGAAACATAACATCGTTCAGTACAGATTCAGGTTCATATAGGTATACTAGATTACCTTTCGGACTATCTATTAGTCCAAACTCTTTCCAAAGGATGATGACATTAGCTTTTGCTAATATATCGCCTATGCGAGCGTTCGTTTATATGGACGATTTAATAGTCTACGGGTGCTCGGTAAAGCATCATTTACAAAATTTAGAATTAGTATTCAAAGCATGTCGAGAAAAGAATTTAAAGCTGAATCCGGACAAATGTAATTTTTTCAAAACGGAAGTGACATATTTAGGTCACACATGCACAGATAAAGGAATAACAATAGACAAATCAAAATTTGATATTTTAAAAAATTATCCAATTCCTAAAAACGCGGATGAAACTAAACGTTTCGTAGCTTTCGCTAACTATTACAGAAGATTTATAAAAAATTTTGCTCATATGTCAAGTCCATTAAATAAACTTACGAGAAAGAATAATACATTTAAATGGGAAAAAGAAGAAAGTCAAGCTTTTGATAAGATAAAAAATTGCCTAACAAAAATGCCAATGTTACAATACCCTGATTTCTCTAAACAATTTATAATTACTACAGATGCAAGCAACACTGCTTGTGGAGCTGTTTTAAGTCAAACGCATAATAATGTCGATTTGCCGATAGTTTTTGCATCGAAAGCATTTACAAAAGGAGAATCAAATAAATCTACTATAGAAAAAGAGTTAACAGCCATACATTGGGCAGTTAGATATTTTCGACCATACATATATGGTACAAAATTTCTAATCAAATCAGATCATAAACCGTTAGTTTACATGTACTCATTAAAAAATCCGTCATCAAAATTAACTCGAATGAGATTGGATTTAGAGGAATATGATTTTGATATAGAATATTTAAAAGGAGAAGCAAACGCCGTAGCAGACGCTTTGTCAAGAATTAGCATAGATAATCTAAAAGAAATTCGAATGGTCCAAACGAGATCAACTACAAAAAAGTTAAGTAGTAATGAAAATAATAATAAAAGCAATTCTGACATTAATAATATTAATGATAAAAGTAATAAAAGTAACAATAGTAGAATTCAAAATAAAGTAGAAACAATAAATAATAACATAATTAATGATAATATAAAAAATAGTAATGATAATTGTAAAGTAATTGAGAATTTTAATAATAGAAATTTAAAAGGTATACCTATAGTAATAACGGAATTAAATGAAAATGATATCAAAGTAAAAGTAATAAAAAATAAAAGAATTCTATATGAAAATAAGTATAATTATAATCGAGGACATAAGACATCTACTAAGGTGGATAGTCGCGAAAGTGCCGAGATTGATAAAATGAAATTAATAAGAAATGAAAGAAATTTGTATGAAAGTAATAATTGTTTTAATCAAAAATATAAGACATCTACTAAGGTGGATAGTCACGAAAATACCGAGATTGATAACGTAAGTTTTCACGAGGAATTTAATAAGTTAAATGTCCGCGAAAGTGAAGATAAGGAAAATATTGAGAATATTAATGAAAAAATAGAATTTTTAAAACGTTTGTTTAAAGACCTGAATGAGTTCAGCGTCACGAAAAATATATATTGTTTAAAAATCGCGCGTAATGATAGAATTTTTATAAAAATTAATTTAGAAACATTTATAAACCTAGGTAATAAAGTACTTAATGACGTCAAAATAATCATTTTTAAAAAACCAGTAAAAATAAGTGTAGAGGAAGAAAAAGCAAAAATAATCAAGTTATATCACGATGATCCAATCACAGGAGGTCATACAGGCATAAGAAGAACGTACATGAAAATAGCAGAAAAATTCAACTGGCCTTACTTAAAAACGCAAGTGGCAGACTATGTTAAAAATTGTAACAAGTGCAAAATCAACAAAGCAAAGCAATATCACAAAGAGGAGTTAACATTAACAAAAACTCCTGAAGAACCCTTCCATACTATACAGATAGACACAATCGGACCTATAGAAACAAGCAGTCAAGGTAACAAGTATGCAGTAACATTGCAGTGTGAATTAACCAAGTACGTAGTAATTCTACCAATACCGGATAAAACGGCAAAAGCAGTAGCAGATACAATATTTAATAACTTTATATTAACCTATGGAAACTTCACAATAGTAAAAACAGATCTTGGTACAGAATATGTAAATGAGATATTCGCAGGATTAAAAGACCTGCTGGGTTTTCAACACTTTACGTCTACAGCATATCATCATCAAACACTTGGAGTAATAGAACGAAACCATAGAGAATTTAACACCTATCTGAGAAACTACTTGAAAAACGACTATTACGCAGATTAGGACAAATGGTCAAACATTTATTCATTTTTTTACAACACTCAACCTAGTATAGTACATAGCTGTACACCGTATGAACTAGTTTTCGGCAGAGAAGCAAAATTAATTCCTACATCAGCCAATATAGAACCAGTGTATAATCTTGAGGATTACAGTAAAAATCTAAAGTACAAACTACAATATGCTAGTCAACAAGCTAGAAAATTTTTAGACCTTGCTAAACTGCAGCAGAAAACAGCTTATGATAAGAAATCAAAACCACAAAATTTTAAAATAGGTGACGAGGTAGTTACATTGAATAATACAGTTAAAACGAAATTCGAGAAAAGATATTTAGGACCATGGAAAATTATAGAATTATTGGAAAACAACAATGTCAAAGTAAGAGATACAAGTAATAACAGCATAAAAATTTTGCATAAAGATAATTTCAAAAACATATAATTAAATTTTTTTATATATGAATAGATACAAATATAATATATTAAAATTAAACTTTATGAATTTATTACAAGATATTTAAAGAAAAAGAAAAAATTAAAATTTTTAAGCTAGAACGCTTTCTGTTTGCTTCATATTTTTAATAATTGCTAATAATAATATTAATTTACAATAAATTTTTCTATTATAGAATGTTAACTTTAAAACTCTAGTAATTCAAAAAAAAAAATGAAAAGAATGATCGAATTGATATTAAATTTTTTTTTTTTTGTATATGTATTTTGTTAAAAATGAGGAATGCACCGCAATCTTTTAAAAGGGGTGGTATCCTGAGATCATTTCAATGTTAAACCAAATGAAAAAAAAAATAATAATTAAACAAAATTTAAATAATTTAAACAAAAATAAATTTAAAAATTATAGAAAAAAAAAGGAACTTCTCTCAAATATCAACTAAAATTGTATAAGTGTGATTGAATTAAATTAATGCCAAGTAGAGTACTTACGAATTTAGAAATGTCTAGGGCCCAGAATATTTCTGAATTGGTAACGAATCAAAATTCTTAAACCTAATTAGTAACAGTTTAACCTCATACTAAATGACGCGTACGTCATTCTTTTAAAAAGGGAGGTGTAGTGATCATAAGGGTATCACTGTATCCAATACATGAAATGCTGTATAAGCATTTCATCGTTATTTTATATATCAAATATCAAGCTGCTCCGTCAGCGCATTTCAATATAAAATAATAAAACTAAATTAAAACAGAAGTACAAATAACACAGTAGTGCATAGGAGTTCAATAAAGAACTACATAAATGTATTCGTTATAGTGAACCAATATTAAATATATAATAAATGTTGAAACAGTAGTGCTAGTGTTTTATTAAATGAATACCCTTAGGAACATTCAAAGTCCAAAACATAGACAAAACAATACTGACAAATTGAAATTTTATATTTTACCCTGTCTTAAATCTTTTAACGGAATAGTTGGCAATGACAACCTTAGAAAACTCCAAGCAGTTATTCACACGGACAAAGGAAATATGATAATTTATCCAGATACAATCATTCCCCTAAAACCACCAAACGGACGACGTTAATAACATTGATCTCAGAATCTCACATCTTAACACGCTGCAAAAACAGAAATTATGTTCAATCGTAAAAAGTTGTCCCAAATTGTTCGCTGACCCCGACAAAAAATTGACCTACACCACAACAATTAAAGAAGAAATTCGTACGACTTCCGATACTCCATTTTATTTTAAAGCTGAAGTTGAAAAACAAGTTAACGAACTGCTTAAAAATGGAATCATTAGACCTTCCAGATCGCCATACAACTCTCCAGTCTGGATCGTGCCTCGAAACGAAGACGCATCTAGTCTAAAAAAGTATCGAATGGTGATAGACTACAGAAAGCTGAACTCTATAACCATCGCCGATAAATACCCAATACCTGAAATAAATGAAGTTCTTTCAAATCTTGGTAAAAATATGTATTTTACCACAATAGATATCAAAAGTGGGTTCCAACAAATACCGCTTAAAACATCAGAGATAGAAAAAAACGCGTTTTCTCGGTCCATTCGGTCTAAAAAATGCTCCATCGATATTCCAAAGAACACTCGATGATATTCTTAGGGAACACATAGCTAAAAGATGTTACGTCTACATGGACAATATAATTATATTCGGAAAAGATGAAGACGAACATTTTCAAAACCTAGTACAAGTTTTTAAAACTCTTGAGGAAGTCAATCTGAAAATCCAACTCGACAAGTGCAATTTTCTTCTACAAAAAGTTGAATTTTTAGGGTTTATTGTCGGAATAGATGAAATTAAACAAAATATAAAGAAAATTAATGCAATAATCGATCTCCCAGCACCTAAGAACCTCAAAGATCTAAGATCCTTCTTAGGCATGTCAGGATATTACCGCCGTTTTATACAGGACTATGCCAAACTAGCGAAACCCCTGACATCTCGTTTACGAGGGGAGGATGGTCCAACAATCTCCGAAAATGCATCTAAAAACAAAGTAATTCATTTAAACGAACAAGCACTCGAAGCTTTCTAGAGATTAAAAACCACTCTTGTTTCGGAAGAGGTAATGTTATCCCATCCAAACTTTACAAGAAAATTTTAGTTAACAACAGAAGCATCTGAATGTGCTTTAGAAGCTGTGCTCACACAAGACAATAGACCAATCACTTACATTTCAAGAACTCTAAATAAGACAGAAGACAATTATGCTACAAATGAGAAAGAAATGCTAGCTATATTATCACTTAATTCCCTTAGGAATTATCTGTATGGCTCTCGTAAAGTAAAAATATTTACAGACCACCAGCCATTAACACATGCTCTTAGTAATAAGAACACAAATAGCAAAATGAAACGATGGAAAGCTATTCTAGAGGAATACAACTATGATAAGGTATAAGCATTTACAGCGACATAGCAAACTGGTAGGTGTAATTTAAATCTGTGCTGTAAACACTTTTCATTTTAAAAGCCTGCAACTAATTTGATATCTAGGCTTACTACAATTACAAACGATTCAAATACTTATACGATTCAAATTACAATCTACGTTGTAAACTGATATTAAATACGACAATTGATGCAAATTAATATACTATCTACTAATTTGCTATGTCGCTGTAAATGCGGTATTAGTATACAAACCTGGAAAGTCAAACGTCGTAGCAGATTCCCTTTCCCGATTACCAAGTCCTGAAGAAGTTAATGCTCTAACATCAACCCAACACAGTTCCGATAGTTCTTCACATAATCTAGTACCAACAGTTGATGCTCCAATTAATGTTTTTTGTAATCAAATTATATTGAAAACGGACGATATTGAAATCAGCTATCAAAAAAAACCCTTTTTTCTAACTATATTAGACACATTTTTGTACAACCAAACTATGCCAAGACGGACCTCATAACAATTTTCAAAAGATACTTAAACCCCAACGTTGTAAATGGATCGTTACATCAGAATATATTATGGGAGAGGTTCAACAAATATATCCGCTTCACTTTAAGAACTATAAAATTCGCTTTACGCAAAATACGGTAAAAGACATCGAAAATGAGGCACAGCAGGATGACATAATCAGCAGAGAGCATAGACAAGCTCGTAGAAATGCATGGGAAAATCGAATGCAAATACTGCATAAGTACTACTTTACAAAAATGGCATCAAAAATTTCTGCCAAAGTTAAAGACTGTACTATATGCAAAGAAAATAACTACGAACGGCATCCCAACCATCAAGAAACTCTCGCCACTCCTATACCTAATCACCACAGCAAAACAAAATTTCCACCGTTATCACCGAATCTGGGAGAACAGTACACAAATCCAACATCCGTAACTAATACCAACCGTTTAATTTTTATTACAGACATCTACTTAACCATATTGATGCTGGAATTCAATTGCTTGATTTCACAAATTTCCTATTCGTATCGATTAATATGGGTGCTATATGCTATATGCTAAAATACAAACTGGCTGTTTTAAGATAATTAATGTCATTGACCTAGACAAATACGACAATGTTACACTCACAAATTTTATCGCACATGAGTACCATTGAGTCTAGACAACATCATCTTGCTCCCTATATACTTTTTGAATTGGATGAAGTTCAAAACCTAATATTAAATTTAGAACCACATTAAAGAAAGAGGTCACTTAATTTCATAGAAAGCGCATGGAAATGGATCGCAGGTAATCCAGACTATGACTATTTAAGAAAAAATTAATAATGTTTTAAATAATAATAATAAACAAGTTGTAATAAATAATTTTATAACTGAACGATTAAACAATTTAACTAAGATAAACAATGAAATTAGAAATGCACTAGATATTAATCATCGTAATGATAAGATCATACAAGACATGGAATAAAAGATAAAGATACTCAAAGAAGATTTAAGTAATATAAATTACGCGATTTACTGGGCAAAATCGGGGATTATAAATTCACTTATACTGTCCAAAGAAGAAATAAAGTTAGCAATTGATACATTTAAAAAGGAACATTTTCCTTTCTCTACAATCAAAGACGCTTTAAATTTTGCCGAAATTAAAATTATTACAGATTCTAATTCGATCCTTTATATCGTAAATATTCCTATAACAGATCATAAAATTTACGACAATATCATTTTGAAACCAGTAAAAAGAAACAAAATTGCCACAGAGTTAGTATACGAAACAATTTTAAGAAATAATAACGAAGTTTTTGCTTTAAAACAAAATTGTGGCACGCTTAATCTCATATCTATATGTAAATCTAAAAACGTAATCAATTTATCAAACACGTCTTGTATTCCAAATCTTCTCAAAAGCATGTTAGCGGAATGCAATAATGTAAACAACCAACACATTCCTCAAATCGAAGAAATAACTCCAGGTATAATTGTCCTTAACAATTTTAACAGCACTATCCTAATTCAATCTATACCCCAACATTTGGATGGCACATTTTTAATTAAATTCAATAATATCTCAATAAACATTCCCGGTCAGTCATTCACTTCACGTGAAGAAACCCAATTTCATATTTTACCCGCAATTAACATCCATTTTCGAACGAAAGGGAGCTAAAACGAATACTATCGTTAGAAATGATGGATGAAATTCACATCAATAACACGAACGCGATAAACCTTCTACATTCAGAATCCTCTAGGTTTCATTACCTATGTTATGCCTTTATTGCTTGCAGCTATCTTCATAATTTCATACAAACTTTGTATTAAAGCTATCAAAATCTTCAGAATTAGTAGCAAGCTTCAAGTCCAAAACACACTTCATCTGATGAAGTATATTTCCAAATTCAAAACCAAAACAAAGTTCGATAATTCTAAGACCCGCTTCCCGCGCTCCAAAACTGAATTTCAATAACATTCCATATTTCTAAGTGATGGAGGAAAATCACATTTAAGTGCGGAGAAGTTAACCTTCATTAACCTTCATATTATACATGCCTATAAACGATTTGTCTTCTATAAATATTTTACTACAAATTGCATTCCGTAAAAATTTTCTCACAAAATCAAACTTCATTAATTGACAAGTTTACATTCTGTGAAATGAGAATAGTAGATTCTTGTATGAGCTAGAATGAAGGCAATTCTTCACGAGGATGAAGTTTCCCGGAACGAGCGTAGCGAGTGGAGGGAATCATCTGAGTGAAGAACTGCCTTCATCCTAAGCGAATACAAGAAAATTTTTTATCCACGACTACAATTATTTCAAATAATTTCATTCAAGTTTTCCTGTACAAGCTTATATCGTCATATTGAATGAAATGAAAAACAAAACCAAACATGTTTGTTTATTTTAGATTTTATATATGTATTGTTTTTGTTTTAACTGGTTTATATTACTATACCATCAAATCAAGTTTTTAATTTGTTAGGGGAATTTTGAATAAATAAAGCGTAATAAAAGAAATAAAAAAGAATTTGATATATAGAAAAGGAATGAATACAATTACAATGATATCTTTCATTGCATGAAAACGCATGAAAAGTATATATTCTTTAGTAGTCGTGGATAAAATAATATTTCAATTAAATTATTATATTATGTTTACTATGCAGAAAACATTGTAAAACATTTCTAGCATTAAGTTAAGATATTAAAATTGTAATCACTATATTTTTGGATTTAATAAAGTAAAGAGGTCTTCCTCTAAAAAATTATTTTTTTAAATAAAATAAGGAGTAATTCCTTAACTTGTATGCTACAAGTTAGCCAATAATATTTTAACGTTTTTTTTAGTTCATTACACTCAATACTTATTAATAATACTGTTTGGGTCTATTACATGTAATAATGGGTCTATTACATGTTCAATTTGTTTTGTTTGTAAAGTTTCGTGCACGGTTAAAAATTTGGGTATTATTTTCAATAACTTGATTCCTATAAAAGCTATCAATATAATTTTTCGTATTGATTTTATATATAATGGAATTATTAATGATCTTTTCATAAGTTTTATTATAAAGTTAATACAAAACTTATATTAAAGACAGTTTAATATATTTTTTAGTAATATCAATATAGTTTTAATATTAATTTGAAACAATTTCTGATTATTTTTATACTAGTGCAAAATATTAATAAAATTTATACAAAAATAATATTAATTTAATACAAAATATTTGCTTGTACTAAATATTATGTGTGTAGCTGATAATTTATATATATTTATTTAATAATGTGAACTTATAAATTGTTTTTGTTACAACCGTGTTTATGAAAGCGGGGTATAAAATAAATAAAATACCTTATTCTTCAAATATGTTCCCAAGGATAAATTTAATACATTTAAGATATAAACTATCCTAACTTCGAAAAACAAAAGAAATTGATTTAGTTTTCACTATAAATCGAATACATGTGGACAAAAAAGTGAATGCATCAGCTTAGTTCACTTTATTAATTTTTGTAACAGTGCGAATAATTTTTTTTAAAAAATAGAGTTAAATTTAGTGCATTTAAAAATTTTGAACTTTGAATATACGGTATTAACAAATAAAACGTCAAGAGTTCAGGACAACATTGTTACATATGGAAACCGACAGAAATATAGGTAATTCGCTAATTAGCTTGTAAATTCAAATAGCATACTGAATTCTCGTTTTTTAAATATATCTAGATTGGGACACCCAAACCTTATAATTGATAAAATTAAGGAGACCGTTGCCACCATCTCTATCTGGATGCCCTCAATTTCATCGTATGACAGACGAACAAGTCGTTATTAATTTACTACTTCATTAAAAGGTAAGAAATTTTTAATCTGGTACAAGTTTGGTTTAATAGGTAAATTAAATAAAATAATAATAATATAATATGGCCATTTGATTAATAAAAATTAACTAAATAAAATTTTTTGTGGTGAAAATTAAAAGGGAGAAACATTTTTTAATTAATTTTGTTAAAATAAAAATTTTCACGAAAAGTTCAAAATTTGTTTTTTATCATTTATTAATTATTAGATAATTATTGGTTTTTCCAGAAAAATTATATTGAAAAAACCTAAAAATAATATTTTTAATTATTTTTAAATTGTAGTATTAATTTTATTTTTTCTTTCGTTTTATTATTTAAAATATTTAGGCAAATTTACCGAAAGAAGGATATATTGGGCGGTGGAATGGAAATACACATTAAACTGTTGCGGTTTGAAAGACGAAAGACGAAAGCAGAAGCAGAACTTCACATAATTTGCCATTTATTGATGTATTGGACCTACTGTTTAAATCACATTTAATTTTTTTATATTAAATAAATTAAAATGATCATTTTAATATGATAATAAAGATATAAATGATAATATGTTCTAGATAATATGTAAGTAAATATTATAATAGTATGTAAATATTATAATAATATGTATAATAATATGTATTTTATGAAATGCATGTTAATTATGTGATGGAAATAAATGTGTAAGTAATAAACGAAATAAATGTGTAGGTAATAAATGAAATAATTGCAACTTTATAATAAATTAATAAATGCAAATCTTTTATTCTTTTAATCCAATCATGTATGTATTCTCAACAGATATAAATGTAATCTACTTCTCTATTAAATCAATCACTTTTATATATCGAGTTAATAAATTTTCTATATGAATTATTAATAAACATATAGTATAAAATTGATTATAAATATATATTACAGAATTTAATAGAAAAATGTATATAATTTAATAAACCAAACTTATAAATTCATTTAATAAATTTTTTATTATCAAATGTATAACTCATTATTATGAAATGAAATTTTATAAATAGTCAATATATTAATTTTATAACATTTTGGGTGTGGACTTATATGAATACCTAAAATTGATCAATTTTATACTATTTTTTTCAACCGTGTGGGATGATGTTACATATAAGTTTAAATTATTAATTTATATGCGATGAAAGATACAAAGAAACTGAAAAATCCTATTTATGATCGAACATTTTTGATCCAGATTTATTATTTAAATTTAAATCAATTAGTGCAGTGTTATTATTTTCTCTAGATATTGCTGTGTTTGCTTGATAAACCAATCTGCTTGATAAACCAAATTAGATTCAATATTTATGGGAATTTTATCTTTTAATTTTGAAGAAATTTTGTTCTATAAACTATTATTAGCTGTTCCTACAACTTCGAAATTAAAAATTTTAACAAGTGTTTTATTTGTCCAAAAAGACCCTTCAAATAAGGTAAAGTTATGTAAATTTTGTTTTTGTTCTTTAATGATGATTTTTCCAAAACAATCTTTTTATTACAGTAAATTTGTTGATTTACTAATTTGCGTATAACATTTTCTGGATGGTTGTTTTTTTTTGATAGTTTCAAAATGTAAATTAAAATTTTTAGTATTGAATTTGTTTAACCATTCAAACGCTGTTTTTCTTATTAGATTGTGGTACCCATGAATTAAAGTTCAGATATCTACCAGACCATGATTTTTTATGGAACCAATCAGTTATTAATTTTCCATTATTTAGACGATGTATGAAAAGATCTAAAAACGGTAGGCAGCAATCAAATTCTGTTTCAAACGCGAACTGGATATTATATAAACATGTGTCGTTAAAAATTTATTTAAAAGCATTTATTAAATTTGTTAATAAAGGAATCTAATAGTTTTTAAAATTGATAGCCAAAAAGCATGATGCGAATTTGTTGAACGAGAATAAATGACATCCGTTCGAGAATTTAGTAAATTATTATTGAAATAGATTTTTGTAAATAAAATGTGCTGTGTATTATAATATGTGTCAAAACAAATAAAATCTGAGCACTGTTGGTGGGGATATTTTTTTAAATGTTACTAGGTTACCAATAGTGCCGTGCCGTTGTAAGGGATCAAATGTTCAAAGAATATTGTAAGGAATCAAGCTTTAATATGATACTGTGGTCCCCCATAACCCTCGTATAGCATACTTGCTTTTAAATAAAGTACAAGAATGCCATCCAGCTATTCAAACTGGAAAACAATACCTAATACCGATGGTAAAGTCACATCAATTTGAAAATCGAACAGTTTACTGTTGTACGTACTGTAAAGTAAAAAACCTTATTCTTGGATTCAAATAATGATGTGACGTATTTATACCATTTCTAAATGTTGTTATGGATTATTGAATTTGTTACTTTAACGGTTAACTTTAATTTTAAAAATTGCATTCATTGGTTTTAGAACCCAATATAACCCATGTTGTATTTTAATTTTTTTAAATATGAACAAATGAAAGAAACTGTTACATAAAACAACGAAGAAATTAAAAGAATAACTTTGTGAATGCATTTCTCAAAAGCTTTCTTGAACTTTAAATATTCCACTACAATGGAAATTGAACAAAAAAACAAATCCAAAAGTGCGATTTGAATAAAAAAATCATTTCTTTTAATGGTTAAGTTTGGGATTTTTCTTTTAATGGATGGTAAAATAAATATGAATAGAGCAAGCTGAATCTTTCTTACTTTATTCTTGAATTTTGTTTTGCGGCACATACATATTGCGCAGTGTTTATATGCAGGAGTTTTCGTTTTTTATACAAGCAAATTTAGTTTAATAGAACTACGTAGCATCGACTTTTAGTTAGACTGTCGCATTTTATACATTTTCCCGAAAAGTGTATTTAAATTCGATCATTACCTAATCGCAGATGTGTTAGTTTTATATTTTGTTTTTACAAAAAATTAAATAAAAATGAAGCATTTTAAGCCTTAATCTTACTATATCAAAATCAAAATACTGTTTTCTTATTACTAATAGACACTCTCTAATGTAAAAGCTCAGCTGTGATTTGGAGAACCCTACGATTTTTTAAACTATTTATAATTTTTTTAACGTTCATCTCTTCTAAAACACATTATAAAACTAAATTTTTGGTTTTACGACCAAGCATCTTTTAAAAACGAGACTATTTTTGTATACATAGTTATATGCGGTTGATGTTAAGTTCTAGATAATATAATATAAAGAATATATAATTAAGAGAATATCTAATAAATTATATAGTGTCTCTAAATATCTGAAGAAAAGTACAGCGACAAAATTAATCTTAACCGGCGTGTTGAAAATATAAATAGACGTGTCTCTTGTCAGGTTGACCAAAACACGAAGGTTTTCGCTTCAAGGTTCAGTCAGAGCAGAAATTGTTTTTTCGGTAAACCCACCAAGACTCTAGTCTGTATGTAAGCCTCGGTAATAAAACTGAAGGCATTTATGAAATTACTTTGGATTGTCGTTTTTTTTTGTATCACAAATATCATTCATATTTCATATAACTATATATGTAAAATAATTTTTCTACTCCTATCACAGTAAATTATCAATTACATCACACTATCCATTACATGTAAATTATTACAATAAGTGTAAAGTAATGAGAACCAAAAGTGTTACGTAAGGTGTGCATTGCCTTACAGTTTTAGCAAAATATGCTTTTTACGAACTACAATTTATAGTAATATTGAAATTTTCACATCTTTTAATAAGAAATAGAGGCATGTCTTAATGTTTAAAGAGAAAATTTGGACAAGTTAAAGTCAGAAATCTTTTTTATACATTTTTAAATCGTTAATCATATGTAATTTAAATATTTCAATTCATTTTGATACAGAATAATGCAAAGCCAACTAAAATTTGTAAATGGTTTGCATTTAATTTATAATTAGGTGTTTTTTTTTTTTTTTATTCAAAGTTAGGCATGTTTAGTGTTAATTATAATAAATTATAAATTAACGTCTCTGAATATCCGAAGATACCATACCAACTAGGGATAAGAATGGAATGCAAATTAAGATTCTGTGAGAAATTTATGAATGTTAACTTTAAAGCCTTGAGGATTAAATTCATCAGGGAAAACCCAGGAAGGTAAGGCATTCCAAAGATGAGAGACTCTGTTGAAAAAGTCACGTTGGAAGGCTACAGTTCTACACCTAATTATTTGAACTGTAAAGGGATGCGCTGCTACGTTTGCTCTGGTGTGACGCGAAAGGTTTGCTGATTTAGGTAAAATCGATTTGATCTCTTCAGAAGCTCGTTCATCCATAATATATTTATAAAATATAGTCAAATCAGCAACATTTCTTCTGTGCTGCAAGGAATCAAGACCGTTAGTAAGACTTGGGTTACCAATGAGTTTAATAGCTCTACGCTGTACAAAATCAAGGCAGTTGAGACTACTCAAGTAAGCTCCACCCTATATGTGAGAACAGTATTCCATGCAGGGACGTATAAAAGATAAATAAACTAAAAGAAGTTGTTTGCTATCGAAAAATTTACGACATCGCCCCAAAAATCCTAACTTTTGAACAGCATTCCTAGCCAGATTAAAAATATGAGAATTCCACTTCATATTATTTTCAATCTCAACTCCTAGAAGTCTGACAGACTTATTCTCTAAAAGATTTTTGGGGCCAAACGTTAATGGAAAAAAATTGGGTGTCGTTATCCTAGAAAAATGACAAACCTGCGTTTTGCTTGTATTGAATACAACACTGTTAGCAATACCCCAATCCATAATTGTTTTAAGATCAGTGTTAAGGGAATCTATCAATTTTGACCTACACTCACTAAGCGCTAAGGGTGTATATAATTTAGGTGCTTCATGAGACGCATGAAGCGTGCTGTCATCAGCAAAACTATGTATAGGATGAACCGTTGAGTCCAACAAATCATTAATATAGATAAGAGTTGGTGACAAATCGGAACCCTGAGGAACTCCTGCATTAGTTGAAAAAGTATTCGATGGTACACCGTCAACATTGACCCGAAATTTTCGATCAGATATAAAGCTCTGTGTCCAAGATATAAGCTGCTCGTCTAAACCATAGTATCTCAATTTGCATATAAGGTTGTTATGCCAAACTTTGTTAAACGCCTTGGAAATATCAAGAGCAACACCGAATGTTTCTCCAAGTTTTCAAGCGACTTGTTCCAGATATGAGTGACAAAAGACAGCAAATCTCCCGTCGCTCTTCCTTTTCGAAATCCATATTGTCTCTCATTAATTAATTTGGAAGACTCTAAGAAGCTCATTAAATTAAAATTGACATATTTCTCAAAAATTTTAGCAACTACCGATAAAATTGAAATGGGTCTGTAATTCGTAAGATCAGTCTTACTGCCCTTTTTTGAAACTGGCTGTACACTAGCCATTTTCCAAATTTCAGGAAAAATTCCTTTCTTATATGACAAATAGAAGGTTTTAGTGAAGATTGGTGCTAGCTCCCTAGCAAATGTTTTAAGTATAATCAGAGGAATAAAATCAGGGCCTGTTGCCTTGTTAGTATTGATTTTTAAAAGCATTTTTCGAAAAATAATCCGCCTCATTTTATAAGAAACTTTAGAAATAGGTTAAGGTTGGAAATTAGGTTCTTTTAAAGTAGAATTTAAAGAGAAATAATGCCCAAGCAAATTAGCTTTCTCTTTTGGATCAATGATAGGAACATCTCTATTAACAAGAGGCGGTAGGGAAGATTTACAAAAGTTGCTTTGGACAGCCTTTGCGGCGTTATAGAAATTGCGTGAACCAGTGGAATGTTCTGCGAATTTAGATGCTTTTTTCCTATTAAATAGATGTTTCTCTTCATCTATTAACTCACGACATAAATTTCTCTCTTTACGGTACTGTCTAAGGTTTTCATCGGTTTTGTTTTAATTAAACTTTCGAAAAGCTTTTTTTTTTAACTTTTATAGCTTTTTTACATTTACTAGAAAACCAAAGATCAGTTTTTGGAATGATCAATTTATTAGGAATAAATCTGTGCATACCATCAATTACAGTTTCAGACAAATTTGATGCAGCTATGTCTGGGTCTTGGCCGGTAAGGCAATAGCGTATCCAAGGAAAACATCTAAAAAAACTTTTAAGTCCTTGCCAATCCGCAGCTTTGTAATCGCAAACATTGCGAGGATTCGCTTTAAATTGTTTTGGAATTTGTATATTTAGTTGTGTGGAGATCAAATTATGATCTGAACCACCCAATGGTTCTGATATTTTAAATTGAACCAGATATGGATCGTTTGTCAAAAATAAATCAAGTAAATTACTACTTTGACCAGGAATGTTCCTGGGTTGGCAGGTCTATTATTTGAGTAAAATTGTGATAAAGAGCAAACAACTCAGCCTGTCTACCAACCTCGTCAGTTTTAGAGCTGTGTGTAAGCCATTCTTTATTGTGCACTCAGAAAAAAAAGATAGCTTATTTAACGTAAAGTATATGTAAATTTAACTGAAAATGACGTACAAATTGAGCCAGCGGAGGCATAAGTAAACTAAACAAAATTGACTAAGTAAAATCTACTTAAAAGCATGTAAAACATTTTGCGCTGTTATGCTACTATTATGCTACCATCTTGTCTCACCAAAAAAATGAAAAAAATTTAGTTTTTTTGCAATTATTAATCGTTTTTTTATCAATTCAGGGTGAGAGAATTTTATACACGGCAATGATTAAAAGCGGTTAAGAAGGGCCCTGTAAAGATAAAATGCTATTTATTATTAATATTTATTTTGGACTTAACCCGGATTCGATCCCCAGACCTCTGTGTACAAGGCAGCAGCATTAACCATACGTCTATCTAAATAATTATTTACATAAATTTATTTATGAATATTATGTTGATGCTTAAGTTTAGGACGTTCGAGGGGTTCGATTCACAGACTGACCACTATTTATTTTTATTACATTTTTATTATTTTTTTAAAATAACATAAAAATGATTCCTTTTTATTCATAAAATTCAATTTCACAGCATTTCAATTTATCGATACTGTAGTTATTTTAAAATTATATAGACCTAAACATTTCAAATTTATTCCGAAAATAATAATAATGTAACTAAGGTAACACAGAAATAACAATTATATATATGTCAAATTCTTTTTGCCAAAACATTGTTCTGACATTTTTTGCTCTCAGATCAATTTATTATTTGACATTACGTGTTTTATTTGGCCAAAAAAAGTGAGTTTTCATTTCACCCTAAAAAGATTTTTTTGAATCTAGATTTTTAGCTATAGAGCAAAACATAAAATACAATAAAAAAAAAGAAATACATATATCTCTCAAAATTAGTAAACAAACAAAACGCCACGCCAAAACGTAAGAACATGTGCTGCATAAATTGACAGCTATACATATGTAAATTTTACTATTATTTTAACTAAAATTTACGTTTTATATGGCTTTAATACTCGAAGTCATACGTAATTTTCAAACTATGAAAACGTAAATTTAAAGATGCCTTAGTAAAAAGTACGTATCATATAAGCAATTTCCAGCATACTTAAGTTAATCTCTTTGGGTAAATAGTGGATTATATATACGCGTGTGTATAAGTATGTTTAGCACTATTTGCCATGTAAATTTAGCATTTTTCGACGGTTATGTTTTACAAAATTGTTAAGTAAATGTAACGACCATTAGGTAACTTTGTTTTCATCTTTCAAAATTTACTGTTTCAGTAGTAAATTTATTTTCAAAAATTTTACAATTCCAATTTTGCTTTATTAACGTGGTACAGGATAATATTACTTAAATTATCAATACTTTGCACTAGTAAATTTTAGAAAAACGCACGTTATGTTTACAATTTTGGAGTTACTATGGCGCATAAGTAACAAACGCATCGTTTTTTTTCTGAGTGTGGACATTAAAATCTCCAAGAACTATAAACTTTGCATTAGGATACTCAACCAACCTATCTATCTTCTCAGATAAGTCATGAAATAAATTAGAGTTCTCAGGTGAATTAGGTGAACGGTAAAGTCCAAAGACAAACAGCGTTTGACTTGGGCAACTAATTTTTAGTGACACCATATTGTGAAATTTTGCATTTAATTCAAATTTATTTAATCTCACATATGGTATAGTATCCCTAATATAAGCACAAACTCCATGCTTAATGTAGAAAGAGGATTCAAGTTCATAATTGGGACAAAGGTATCTGTTTTTATCTAAGGTCACAGCACGAGCACTGATAATCGTTTCCGTTAAAAACAAAATATCAGGTTTCATAGTTTCAAGAAAAAGATGGACTGAATTAAGGTTTATATGCAATCCTCTTATGTTCGCATAGCTGATAGATAATTTTGCCATTTTAATTCATAGAGAAATATCAATGAAAAACATACATACGAAAACCACAGTAATGCGAAAACAAACAAACTCAAATTGAAATTGAAATTGACTACTTCAACAGCTGGACAACCTGAATCTAAGTCTAGGTTCACTGTTAAAATCGTCAATTAAAATTATGAAATTGTAAACAAATTATTATTTTAGACATCAAAACAAGATGTAACTCAAAGACAGGAAACTATACATAAAGTGTACTTAAAACCTGTTATTGAGTCAACAAGACCACAAGAAAACTAACAACGAAACTAATAAAATAACTACAATTCTACATAAGTCAACAATAAACAATTATTGTACCTTACCGTCCACGAATATTTCGAATTGTTTATTATATTATGTTTACAATAAAAAATTCCAATTTAACAGATAATGTACAACAATTGTACACTAAATTGTTAATATATGAATAAAAACTAAATATTATATTAAAACGCTTGTTTTTTTTATCCTTTTTGAATAAATATATATAAATATCCTTGGCAATAACTGGATCCCAGATCCAATTATAATATAACTTCACAAAAACTCAACTAAAAGTCAAGACCAATGAAAAACTTGTAACTATGACTAAGTTTCCAGTCAAGACTATCAATCGAAAACAACAATTCAACAATGGAAGGTAAACAATCAATAAAACGCAAAAATTGATATACACATCAAAATGCTTGAAACCTAAAAGTTAAATTTAAATTTAAATAAAATATAACTTATCTTAAACAACTTCTTAAAATGTTCTTTAAACAATTCCTTATTTTGAAATTTCCTACTTGAAATTTTCCTCTGTTGTGTTTTAGCTTCTTTATTTTGTGAATATAAGCACTTTAATTCTGGTTGATTTTCTAATCCAGAAATCTCAAAAATTGCATTTCAAGTAATTATACACGTTTTGTGCATTATAACAAAGTCGTAGAAAAAGCATATAACAAAACTCGAGCTGCAAACCATTTTCCATGCTCGTGAAGGCAACTGCAATCGCCGCTACGTGTCTCGTGTGCAATATTTTCCCTCGCATGTAAAACGCTATTTTCAGCTCTAGGTATGTAATATATTATTGTATATCTATTTCATTCAATTAAATTAAGACGTGGGATACTTTTAAAATCGATTTGACAAAGAAAAACTCTGTAGACGAAAGAAAACCAATACAATATGGCAACTTCAAAGATGTGACAAAAAAAAATTTATTTAAATTCAAATTCATACATTTTTCTCTTTTTGTATTTTATGAAAATTGTGGAGCTCAGTCGTGTGTTGTAAAGTATGAAAATGTAGTTTTTCATTTATTGTTCTTAATACATTTACATATACAGTGCAGGTATTTTTGGATCACGAAAATAAGCGTAAATTAAGTTATAGTTTACTTTTGATGTATTATTCAAGCGAAATTGAAATAAATTGAATTTTCTTACTTTATAGATGTAGTACATTACATAATGGTAAAAATATATCATTGTAAAGAATTTTGATGGTATGATGTTTTGATATTGTAATTTTTATTAAGCTCTTCATAAAACGAGTTATCTACACTGAAAAAACAAATAAAATAATGTCAACCACATCCCGAAGGTAGCAGTTTATACCTGGATAATAAAAAGCTAACAGCTCAAACCTAGGCCAAGCCCGCGCTACAGCTTTTGGGGTTTGGGCCGAGCTTAACAATTTCAAACAAGTATTGAATATCTGAACCTTTTTCTTATCATTTTTTGTCAGACGACAACCTTGGCGTTTAAGGTTCTTGAAAAATCAGCTGTTTTAAAAATTTACTTTACTTTGTAGACCTTAATCTAGATGAAAATGACTAAGCTCACATTTGAAAACATTTGCAAACGTAGATACAAATAAATCTTTCCCAAATTTAAAAAAAAAATGATCCAAGTCCAGAGATTAAGACCTTGAGGCTGTTGAAACGAATACAAACGCAAACGGCCATGTATTCATCATTTTTGAGTTTATGTTATTTAAACTCTTACTTTCTTTTAGATACACTTTTCATTTATAACCTCATAGATTTTCAGCTTTCTAACCCAAAAGGTTCAAATTGAATTAACGTTATACTAATATATTGCAAGACACTCTCACGCCATACAATTACAACAACAAATCCCATAAAAATATAAAAATATTCCATAGAAATATTAAATACATTTTCTTTTGTTTCTGTTTTATTTTTTTTGCAAAAATTTATATGAAAAAAAAGTTGAGTCATTATTCTTTTGAATTAAGGAATATTTTTTTTTTGAAAATTTGGAACATTTGGAAATGTTAATTGCAATAAATATATATTGATAACACATTTACAAAGGTTTCTTAAATTGATATATATTTGTATTTTTTGAGGTGTAAGAGTTGTTAATTTTGATAATTTTTGATTATAAATTATGTATGTTGGTATTGTAGGTGTGACGTTGTGAGAACGTTTATCTGCTCTTTGGTGGATTTAATATGTTATTAAAAGAAGTTTTAATCAAATTAAACAAAACTGTTCCGAAATTGCATTGATAAAGTACTTTCCGTTAACGTATTTAATTTGGTTTGATAATTTTTTTGAATTATTCTTTATCTACTTAAATTTTTTATGTAAACTAATCCAACCGACCACCATAACTAATATTAAACGTGACTGCTCTTATGTGAAATCGTTTTTTTGTTTGTTTGTTTTCCTTTATTTCTCTCAGAGAGAAACAGATTTGTCTTTCCAAAGACGTGCGTAAAGTTTTTATTTGATTCAAAATTGTACAATTATTGCGAGTTTCTTTTAAATCTATAAGAAAAAAACCTACCACAAAAGAATAATAGTTTCTCCCTCCCTTCGACTATATAAAAAGAAATGAGAAAAATGACAGATTAAGATTTGATTCTAACCGCAAAGCATAGCTGAGAAGCAAAACATACTGAAGTAGCAGTGTGAATTTTGAATTTTATTTATAAAAGTTTACAGCTACTTTTTTATAAAGCTATTTGCTTTGTAACAAAATAAGTTGATTATATACTAACGCATTTATGCAACAAAACATAGAAAAAGTATCTCTCTCTATTTATATTAAAATGTCATGTCACGCGAAATGTTGCTGCGAGTTTTAGTAAAGATTCATATACTTGCAATAACTCTAAATTAACGTAAAAAGAAACAACGAGGTCTTTTGTTGCATTTTTTAATTATAAACAAACTGTATGTAAACGTACGTTGAAACTTTATTAGAGTTAGATTTAATAATGCTAATAGCTTTAATAAAGCTTTACAATAGCTTGTTTTTCTGTTGCAAAGGTGAAATAGAACTTATAGGTCTATAACAAGTGGTGCTGTACTACTTTGATTCTAAAGCTCTAAATAAGATTATTATGCTAATGTAAAGCTAATATAGTTACTTCCTGCTCTACATTTTATTAGAGCTAAGAGTTTGTAGAAACTCCTTTATAAAGCAACATTAATTGTTTTTAGAGCGTCAAGTATCACTATACAAATTAAGAGAACCACTAGCAACATAGGTACTTTTTTAGAGCTTTAGTACAGCGTCACGACACTTATAGCTCTAAGAATTGTTACTTGGGGGGAAAAGCAAAAAAATTGGAACACAAAAGACACTAACCAAATTGAAGAATACAGATAAAGGGTTAATTTCGAAATTCTTACTAATAAAATAACTAAAAAGAAACATTACATTTCTTGTTACCAGGCAATACAAAACAAATTTATGCTTTAAAATCTTAAATTTATCACATCAAAGCAATAAAAGGTAAAATTTTACCTGCCTACCGCCTGGTAACACTGAATATAAAACACCGAATATTTTTAAATAAAAAACAATCTCACCAATTATACAATTGTACACCTCATATCTTCACTTCACTTTTAGTTTCACTAACACCAACACACACTCAGTGTATTTTATCTTATTTTGCCTTCACTCTGTCTTTATAAAGACATACATGTAAAAATAAAATAAAATAAAATACAATTTATTATTTATTATTTTTTTGTTTAAAATTTAGCAGACAACCTTCTCCTTCTGACTGTGGTTAATGAATGATCTTGATTGACAGAAATATGTGGCAATGACATTATTAGCAGATGCCCTGCTTCTGAGACCACTTAAATTGCTCAAAATGATTTAAAATAGCGCCAATGGAACGCTCCTTAAATAGCATGGCCTCTGGAACGATGACGACTTCCGATGTTGTTCTTGTAACAAATCGGTGTTTTTTAAAAAATATCTACCTAAAGAGGTTGAAGTTGTAATAAAATTGTTCGCCAGCCTTAAATAGGTGAAATCATTTAATAACAAAGTTTCATTTCCGAAGCAGACTGAAAGTGCTATGGTAGAAGCTGTTGAGACTATGTCATGGCACACAAAATGCGCTTATCAAACAAAAAACATAAAAATCGATTAGTTTTCTAACCATAAAATTATATATCAACTTGTCAATGGTATGACCGGCAACTGAGATTATTTGAAAAAATTAAAAAACACAAATTTGAAACATTAAATATGGAAACATGTTCAAAATCCAACAATACAAAATCCAAGACAAAACAAAACCATCGAAATATTCATTGATTCATATAAAGTAACTGAATGAATTTTAGCCATCGAATATTTATTTATTTATTTATATATTTTCATATCCCCTAATTACAACATATTAACAACTTATTTAATTACGATTTTAAAAGAATTTTAAATTTAAAACAAAAAACAATAAACATTTAACATTTAGAAAAAAATTAAAAAAAATTGATAATAAAATTAAGATAATATATTATTAATAAAAGGGAATGAAAATTAGGGAATTTCTGTGATGTAAAATTGACATATATGATAATGAACTGTAAAGTGGGGCAAGAATTCATTATTATAATACTTTAAAGAAAAAATTTTAAACGAATACTTACACAAAAAAAAATATACGGAATCAATATAAAAGTATTGCAATTATAAATCAAAACAAATAAGAAGAAAGGTATACCAACTGAATAAGAAAAAAAAACAACAATAGACAACAATAATTCAAAAAACAAAGGAAAGAAAAGAAAATGCAGTAAAACAGATATGAAAATTACAAAGAAAAAAATAAATCACATTACATTAATGATAAAAAAAAACGAATAACAGTTAAAAAAATTCGTAACAAATAATATATAAGAATATATAAACAATGAATTTGTACAACTTTTCATATCAGCAATCAAACTGAGCAAACACCAAAAAATGTAAAAACAAAAATAAATGAAAAATAAAATTAACTAACTGCTGATAAAAGATGCTCCACTGTATCCAGATTTAACAGCCATTTCCACAAACAGCATGAAAAAGGTTAATTATATTTTTAATATCAATTGGTAGTTTATTAAAAATGTTAGGCCCATTGAACAAGAAAAACTTTCGAAAATGATCACATCTGGTGGATTAAAATTTAAATTTCTCATTCCTGGTCCAAACTCCTATTACTACTTCGAATAAAAAACAATTTAAGGCATTTAAAAATATATAAATATCGCAAAAGGCAATATTTTCAATTGTCTGAACAATGGCAAAGATCTTTCCAGTCTATTTTTCCTTAAAACTATCCTAACACTATGTTTTTGGGCAATAATAGCATGGTCTGATGTAGATTTGTACATTCCTCCCCAACAAGTAATTCCATATTGAATTTTAGATTAAATCATTCCAAAATAAAACATTTTTAACACACCTGTAAATAAAGCACGCAACAAATACAATTTTCTGTTAACATTTATTATATATTTGTAGAGACTATTCAAATGACAATTATAATTTAATCGAGAGTCAATTCAAACACCAAGGTATTTGAAAGTATCAACGTTTTGCAATAAGATGCAGTTATTTGAACACATTGAAAAGAGAGGACAATGAAAAGAGAGGCAACTCAACACAATGTAAAGTACATCAAACCACCGACGTTTCAAAAGTAAATCACTTTTCATGTCTTCAGCAATATCTCTAAACGAATTACCATTATAAAAAATACCAATATCATGAGCAAAAGCTGTCATTCTCCCCTTGACAAGTAAAGAGAAGATAGAATTATTGTAAACTAGAAACAACACTGGGTCAAGAACAGAGCCTTGTGGAATGCCTGATTTCAGTGGCTGTTTCTCACTTAATGTGTTTTTAATTTTAACTATCTGATGGCGATTAGACAGGTATGAACTGAACCAATGTAAACAGACACCTCGCACACCAGCTTGTTCCAGTTTACTTAACAAGAGATTATATTTGACTATATCAAATGCCTTAGTCATATCAAGAAAATGGTAGCAACACATTCATTGTCATTTATAATAATAAAAACTTTGCTAAAATATTCTATCAAAGCGTCTTCAATCGATAAACATTGTCTAAAACCATACTGTTTATTATAAAAGAATCGTTTTTAGTTAAGAAAACTAAGAAAACTAACTAACCTTTCTTTCATACATTTTTCTAAAATTTTGGAAGAAACAGACAGTAAAGAGATCCGTTTAAAATTTTCAACTTTTTTCTTGTCACCAGATTTATGGAGTGGAATAACTATAGCAATTTTTAAGACATGGGGGAAAAAACCTTCATTAATGCTCCTATTAAACGACTGGCATAAAATATTTGAGATAGATTACAATATGAGTTTTAGTGTTGAATTGCTGATTGAATCATGGCCGCAAGAGTTTGTATTATCGAGACACATAACGAGATTAATAATTTTAGTTTCAGTAAGTCATTGGTCGCACAAATATTGAATTTTGTTCAACAGAACTGTAAAGCAAACTACTTTCATCGCAACTAATAAGTCCCGAAAAATGGGATTAGTTTTATTATTAATAATATTTATAAATTAATTTTTAAAAACGTTTGAGATATTCAGAGAGCTTATTAATAACCGTGCCATTTTTGTTAATAATTGATAATGACTTATCATACTTATGTAGTGCCAAAACCTTTACGTACACTACTATGTGATAAAATGTAGTGTTTCGAAGGTTGGTGACACTACTGAACTTTTGAGTACACCGCTACTTTAAATATCTTCTATTAAAATTAACTGTTCTAATTTGCTTGAGCACTGCTAGTTGTGTTATAATAGTAACACTTCTATTCGTAAATGATTGAATACTCTGTGTGACGATTCACTTGGTTACTTTTATTCGGGTTTACTGGTATAGAATGTGGGTTTAGTTCATAAATGCAAAACACATTTTTTTAAGTAATAGTATAAAGATTATATTATTCGGTTTTATTCACTTGGCTTAACAGTTATTTGTAATAGTTCTACTTAAGAGAGAATGCACTTAATTTAACTTATAAAATCATAATCGATTCACTAATAAACTGATAATCTGATTTCGGTTTTCTGTTGCTGACCTACTACGACACTGATTAATTGTTTTTTGTTAGTTTTATCGAATTCGTTAGATTTCTACTTGTCTTTACTAGACTTATTGACCGCCCGATTGTTACTTATCGTCTGAACTTACTGCTAAAATTGCCACCCAGCTACTGATGATTTTCCGATTAAATATTACTTTTTAAAAATTCAAAACTGATTACGCATTGAAATTAATTATTCATTATTATAGAAATAAATTGGCCCACTGACCAAAACTTTAGATTTTTGTTTTTATTTTATTTTATATTATTTTAATAAATATTTGGGTTATTGGGAATCGCGAAAATATTGTTTTAATAAAATTAAAATAAATGTTAGATATGCGAGAAAGGTGTTGGTGAAATTTTGATATACAATTGTTGTGAAATTTTTAGGAATTAAAAGGAAAGTTAGGTAGGATAGTTAACGATGAAAACAAAATTTTACCAAATTACGCACAGTTGAAAAAGTCACTGCAACCTTTAATGCATGCTTTGCTTTATGAGTTTTGTAAAGCAAGTCATTATTGAATTGCAAAACACATGTTACATTAAAATTAATTTTAATGCAAAACTACAAATTTTTGTACAACTTTTGCATTATAATTGATCTTTATAGAAATGCTAGAAGTTTGAATGCAACTTGCTACAAATCTAAATAAGTTTTCGTATTTTTCGTTAGGTGCACAAATGTTAGTGGATTTAATAGATTTTATTCTCTTCCATTTAATTATATCAGCTTTATTTGTATGTTTTTTCGATAATAATAGTATGTATTATTGTATTGTTTTCTAACCTATAGCCTAATGAACTTAACCTATTGTCTAATGAAAATTTTATTCAATTGGTATGATTCCAATTGGTCAAATTGTTTTGATTTCATTAAAATTATTTTCAAATTATAATCACAATTGCTTTGATAAGTTTTGTTCAAAAATCAAATTTAAATTTAAATTCTCTTATTTCGTTTAGTTGAACTTGGTTGATTGTATGAGAAGGGCGTTTTTTATCATCAGGGTTTTTTTATTAAGAAATTTGATTTATCAATTAAAACAATAAAGATTTATTGTTTTAATTGAAGAAAATGTTTTTCGTTTTTATAATACACAGTTCTTTTTTATAATAAAATCTTTGTCAGAGAATAAAGTATTGTAATCGATTCGTGAATAATGAATTTTATTCTCTAGCAAATTAAAATTCTCGCTCGTGCCTCGCTCAAATTTTAAACTTTTGCTTGAGAATAAACTACTTCATTATTCACTCATTGATTAAACTACTATTATTCTTTGTTGCAAATCCACATAAACATTAATAGAAAATTTTGTGTCATTATCATAAAAATTATATTCATTGTAGTTATAGTTTTTCTTAACTTTGAAATACATAATTGTCAAAATGTATTATGCGTAAATCTGTGGTGAACTTTTTTTTAACAAACGTCAAGAGATGAAATGTAATTAGATTAAGTTTTGAAATTTCAAAGTGATGTAACATTTAAGTTCTCTTCAAGTTGATTCAGTGTTAATTAAAATTTTTGGTTAAACTTTATGCAAAATTTATAAAATTAAATAAATTAAATAGTATGTTTTGTGTAACTTCTAAAAGTACAGCACACAATTATAGTTGAAGTGATTTTTCCAATAACCTTTGAGTTTTATTAATGTTATTGGTTTATGAAAAACAAAAGAGTGCAGTGATATAAATTTTATTTAATCTTATTAGTAAGTTATTATTTACAGTTAACGTATTTTGTATGTACAAGTTATAAGTTAGTATAAATATTTTGTTTACATTTAAAATATGAATTAAATAAATTTAAAATAATATAAAAAGATAAAATATAAAACGATAAAATTCTAGTTTCATTTTTTTCACTATGGATAACTAATTGCAGCAAATAATTTTTGTGTTTAATACAGGTGCGTAATAATTAAAGTAACTCGAAATTTTAATGCGATTTGCATTGAAATCTAATACAACAACAAATGTTGCACCTTGCGATATTGTTTAATGTAAATATGTAACAGAAATTTTTAATACATCAAGCCTTACGTTTTACAACAAGCTTTATGTTTTAATGAAAACAACTATAAATTTTATTACAAGTACTGTTTTTAAAGATTAATGCAAAGAGCATTAAATTTAACTTTAAAGCAAGTTTTGCAATGTTTTATAATGGACACGTCCGTAGCACCTATATGTGTAGCAATTTGCATTACATAATCAAGTTTTTTTCAACTGTGTGTATTTTATTTTAAAAATTGAGCTACGTTATCTTGAGTTTTGTTTTTATGATACAGAAATGCAGTAACAAGGTTATTAGAGAAATGGGTTCATTTCTTTTTGTACTTAAATTATAATGAAATCTTAAATATGAATACTTATTTGTTGTAAATAAAAATTGTAGTAAACTATTTCGTCGCTTTAATAATGAAATGACGTATACGCAAAAGTATAGTTTCGAGATATTTGAGTTTAAAGTTTGATGTGCGCATGCATTTGCATGGACTTTAATTTATAATTTATTAATTCTTACCCCCAGTCATAAAATAATTCGAAAATTTAAAAATGCCAATTCAAGGATACCCTTATGGGGAATTCAGCGCACCTATTATATAAAAACAACGTATAACTAGCATACGTTGTTTCATTATTAAAGCGACGATTTGTTTATGTTTCTATTAAAAATTACGTTATATTTTGATTAGCTAATTGATTGCTTGCAGATTCTCTTAGTATATGTATATATATGCTAATGATTTTCTATGATTAATGATTTAAAACTTATTGAAGTGAAACTTTTTTATCAGCGTATGAGAGAAATTTTAAAGCAGTATAAAATTTAAAAAAATCGTCACGATTTTCGGTTACGTGGTTTTTTTATAAATTTTAATTTTGTTTTGATAATCTTATTTTTATTAACAGAGCATGCACAATGAAAATACTTTTACTCATGAGATCCAAGTTTGTATGAATATTTATTTTGAGAAAAAAAACATTTATTTTTGAAATACTTTTTCCTCAATGAAAAAGTTAAAAATTTCTTAACTTTTTCCTCATGATTAGTAGAGAATTGAGCTACCTACATTTTAAAGCATTGTATTTCTATTAAAAAATAATAATAAAATGTTGCTCAAATCTCATTAGGAAAAACCTCATACATTGTGCATGCACCGTTATTTATTTAGTATTGTACTAAATGTTATATGAGTTGGATGTGTCAATTGTAGATGGTGGTCATGGTGGTCATTGTGGTCATGGTGGCCATGGTGGTCATGGTAGTCATGGTGGTAATAGTGGTCATGGTGGTTATGGTGGTCATAGTGGTAATTGTGTTCAAGGTGGTCACGGTGGTCAAAGTGGTCATGGTGGTCACGGTGGTCATGGTGGTCATGATGTTCACGGTGGTCATGATGGTCATGTTGGTCATGGCGGTCATGGAGGTCATGGTGGTCATGGTGGTCATAGTGGTCAAGGTGATCATGGTGGTCATGGTGGTCATGGTGGTCACATTGGTTATGGTGGTCATGGTGGTCATGGTGATCACGGTGGTCATGGTGTTCACGCTGGTCATGGTGGTCATGGTTAATGGTGGTCATGGTGGTCATAGTGGTCATGGTGGTTATGGTGGTCATGGTAGTCATGGTAGTCACGGTGGTTATGGTGGTCATGGCGATCATAGTGGTCATAGTGGTCATGGTGGTTATGGTGGTCACGGTGGTCATGGTTGTCATGGTGGTCATGGTGGTCATGGTGGTCATGGTGGTCATGGTGTTCACGGTGGTCATGATGGTCATAATGTTCATGGTGGTCATGGTGGTCACGATGGTCATAATGGTCATGGTGGTTATGGTGGTCATTGTGGTCACGCTGGTCATGGTAGTCATGGTGTTCACGGTGGTCATGATGTTCATGTTGGTCATGGCGGTCATGGTGGTCAAGGTGGTCATGGTGGTCATGGTGGTCATGGTGGTCATAGTGGTTATGGTGGTCATGGTGGTCATGGTGGTCACGGTGGTCATGGTGGTTATGGTGGTCATGGTGGTCATGGTGGTCATAGTGGTCATGGTGGTTATGGTGGTCACGGTGTTCATGGTGGTCATGGTGGTCATGGTGTTCACGGTGGTCATGATGGTCATGATGGTCGTGGTGGTCATGGTGGTCATGGTGGTCATGGTGGTTATGGTGATCACGGTGGTCACGGTGGTCACGGTGGTCATGGTGGTCATGGTGGTTATGGTGGTCACGGTGGTCATGGTGGTCACGGTGGTCATGATGGTCATGGTGTCACGGTGGTTATGATGGTCATGGCGGTCATGTCGGTCGTGGTTGTTAAAGTGGTAATGCTGGTCATGGTGATAATGTGGTCACGGTGGTCATGGTGAATTGGAGTGTATCAGAGATATATACGAAGATATATACTCACCAAACAATTGGTTATCAATAATTGGCGTTTTTTTCCTAAGCCTTATCTACCCAATTTCTGTGCAGTTATAAATAGTAGAAAAATGATATGTCATAAAGAATTTTCACTTCTTACCTGTGTACTCTGGTACACACACTACTTTTTTATTTTTTATTGATTGTATTGATAGTTTGTTATGAAATATGAATACTTTGTTGTAGTAAATAAAAAAAATGTAGTAAAGTATTTGTTTTTGTTTCTATTAAAAATTACGTTATGTTTTGATTAGCTTGCGTATCTTATGTAGTAAAACCAATTACGTAGTTCTACTACAACAACTCCCTAAAAAACCAAAAACTTCTAAACGAACATTTCCCAACATCCAAATTAATTAATTAATTAGCAAATATAAATTTAAATCCAAAAACAAATAATCCAACAAAAACGCAACGCTGACCTAAACTTTAGTTTTTCTTTCAATCGATTTCAATTGTATACCAAAATTTCACAACACCGTTTCCGCAAACCTTACATTTATTTCAATTTTAGTAAAACAATATTTTCGCGATTCCCTAATAAACCAAATTTTTATTAAAATAATATAATAGTATAATTGTATGAGCTAGAATGAAGGCAATTCTTCACGAGGATGAAGTTTCCCGGAACGAGCGTAGCGAGTAGAGGGAATCATCCGAGTGAAGAATTGCCTTCATCCTAAGCGAATACAAGATACTATTTTATCCACGACTACAAATATTTCAAATAATTTGAATCATGTTTTCCTGTACAAGTTTGTATCGTCATATTGAATGAAATGAAAAATAAAACCAAACATGTTTGTTTATTTTGTTTGTTTATTTTAGATATAGTATTGATAGTTGATATAGTATTGATAGTTTGTTATGAAATATGAATACTTAGTTGTAGTAAATAAAAAAAATGTAGTAAAGTATTTGTTTTTGTTTCTATTAAAAATTACGTTATGTTTTGATTAGCTTGCGTATCTTATGTAGTAAAACCAATTACGTAGTTCTACTACAACAACTCCCTAAAAAACCAAAAACTTCTAAACGAACATTTCCCAACATCCAAATTAATTAATTAATTAGCAAATATAAATTTAAATCCAAAAACAAATAATCCAACAAAAACGCAACGCTGACCTAAACTTTAGTTTTTCTTTCAATCGATTTCAATTGTATACCAAAATTTCACAACACCGTTTCCGCAAACCTTACATTTATTTCAATTTTAGTAAAACAATATTTTCGCGATTCCCTAATAAACCAAATTTTTATTAAAATAATATAATAGTATAATTGTATGAGCTAGAATGAAGGCAATTCTTCACGAGGATGAAGTTTCCCGGAACGAGCGTAGCGAGTAGAGGGAATCATCCGAGTGAAGAATTGCCTTCATCCTAAGCGAATACAAGATACTATTTTATCCACGACTACAAATATTTCAAATAATTTGAATCATGTTTTCCTGTACAAGTTTGTATCGTCATATTGAATGAAATGAAAAATAAAACCAAACATGTTTGTTTATTTTAGATTTTATATATGTATTGTTTTTGTTTTAACTGGTTTATATTACTATACCAACAAATCAAGTTTTTAATTTGTTAGGGGAATTTGGAATAAATAAAGCGTAATAAAAGAAATAAAAAAGAATTTGATATATAGAAAAGGAATGAATACAATTACAATGAAAGATATACGCATGGAAAATATATATTCTTTAGTAGTCGTGGATAAAATAAAATCAAAACAAAAAACTAAAGTTTTGGTCAGTGGGCCAATTTATTTCCATAATAATGAATAATTAATTTCAATGCGTAATCAGTTTTGAATTTTTAAAAATATAATATTTTAAACTAAGAGCCCGCGACGGCCAGACCTTCGTTATTTTATAAAAGCTGAAAGTTGCTCCCCGCATACTCCCTACACAGGTAGGAACGATGAGCTACATATGAAGTTTGGATCATGGTGGCTGTGGCAGGGAGCAGGTAACAAAGGAGCCTCCAAAGTTTCGTGAAAGCATAAAAGTAATTTTTTTATATATTCTTCGGGATAGTATTAGAAGTCATGTCACCCATTGCCAGACACTTACTATCGTGGTAACCCCCTGCCAGACCCCCTAAAACTTTATCAATTCGTTAAAGTTTAATGCTGTCTGGCAGGGGGTTACCACGATAGTAATGTCTGACAATGGGTGACGTGTCTTGTAATACTATCCCGAAGAATATATAAAAAAATTACCTTTAATACTTTCACGAAACTTTGGAGGCCCCTTTGTTACCTGCTCCCTGCCAAAGCCACTATGATCCAAACTTCATATGTCGCTTATCGTTCCTACCTGAGTAGGGGGTATGCGCAGAAAAACTTTCACCTTTTATAAAATAACGAAGGTCTGGCCGTCGCGGGCTCTTGCTCTATTTGTTTGTTTTGCGACTATTTGTTTTTGGATTTAAATTTATATTTGCTAATTAATTAATTAATTTGGATATTGGGAAATGTTCGTTTAGAAGTTTTTGGTTTTTTGGGGAGTTGTTTTATTGTAGTGGAACTACGTAATTAGTTTTACTAAACTTAACACCATCTTCACCTAAAATTTCATTTGCAAGCTGCCGTTGTTTTTTTAAATTAATTTTACAATTATCAAAATGATTTTTATAATAATTCAACATATCAGATCGTATTAAAGACTTAATTTCTTGATTAAGTTAACATAATCGTTGATGTAGATTTGAACAATCTGGATGAAGTTTTATTTTTTTGTCAAGCTTTCTTCTCAGATTGATTAAGTTTTTTAATAGTGTTATTAAAAAACTTTTGGATTTCTTAATTAAAATTATTATTGGATAAAAATTAAGTTATTCGATTTCTTACTCTTTTGCTGCGAAAAATAATTTTTTTTCATTTAAGAATGCATTCAATTTATATTAAATGATTGAAGTTTTAAACATTTAATAATTCCTTGTCTTTTTTTAATTTATGTGAATAAATTTTTCAGTTTTATTGATACATATTAGACGAAACACGTAATGAGTTTGAGTTTGATGAATCATTGAATGGTTTAAAAGTGTAATTATCATAAAGTTTTATTGAATGAATTAAGGAATATAATTGTTTGAAATAGATATTTTTGTAAATGAATTATAACTATAAACTAATTTTAACTATGAGTTTTGACGAAACTAAATTTTTGAAATATTAAAACATTTTAATCAAATTTTAGAAAACTTTGTATGAATCTTACAATATCAACTCATATAATTTAAATTAAATGAAAATGCGAATTTCTTTTTTTCTGTGTAGATTATTCACAAAATAAAGACAATACAACATTATTTTATGTCATTTAGTTTAGGTATTTTGTTCTTTTCCGTTCATGTTTTTCATAATTAAAGAATTCATAGGTACATGAATTTGTAATATATTAGGTCACTTTAGGTGATTTTAGGTCATTTCAGGTCAATGTTTTCGGGTATCTAGCTTTAAGAAATGGTAGATTATAATATACCCATACGGTATTTATATTTTTTGTTGTAGTTAAAGTTATGTAATAGTTGTTGTTGCACGAAATGTTATATATGTATAAGAAAACAATTTATATTTTAATAATCCGTATGAAAATAAAATTCATGCACCACAATTTTACACCATCTAAGTTTGATGAATGCATTTGTTTCACATAACCGTAATAAAATTCATAACAATTTATTATATAAATAAAGGTATTTAGAAAATCCTTTTATTATTTAATTCTTACCTGTTCTACCCATACATTTGTCGTCATGATTTGATTCTTCAAATTCTAAAAATAGAAAAATTATAAAATGTCATATTAATTAATATTTACATTTCTATCTACGTACAAAGTATAAAATCATGACTAAAAGCTTATAGGCTTACCAAAACTAAATAAATTATGTGATTTGTTTTTACATAAATTTATTTTTATGGATAACTTATATAAGCCGTTTGAGATTCTTTTTCTTTTTGTTTTTAGATTTGATTTATACTCAGTTTTTTCATTGGTAGAGAATAAGGAAGCATTTTAATCACGAGCAACATCAATGTTTTGATGTTGTTATTATCGTTCTTATGCCCAATGAGCATATTGAGGTAACAATTTCTCACCATTAGGGACGGTCTCCACGGTCGGTCGGTTCTCCGGTGATTTTATTTTGTCTCGATCAAGTAATAACGAAACAACCCTATCTAAAAGATGGTATAGAGATTTGCAATGTGCCTCATCTCGGAATTTCGGAAAAAGTTTGGTGCCAATATGTATATGATACGCGGAGACGAAAAACGGATATCGGAATCGAAACAAAAATCGAAATAGTTGCCGGGCAATGTTTAATATTCAACAGCAACATGCCAGCCATTAGTTGCAATACCGGCCATTTTGCCGAAATATACGGATATATTGCCGGGCAATACAAAAATATTGCCGAGAATGTTTTTGAATTTGGGCAATATTGCCCGTCAATGATTGCCAGCCATGCATTGCCGTAAAAAGTTGCTCGTTTACATGCTATTTTACAAGAGTTTTGTTAAAACATTGCCGGGCAATTTGCAAATGCAATATTTTCAGTAATATTTTCAGCAATATTGCCTGGCAATACGTATTTTTAGTTGCTCGTTTACAGGCTCCTTAGGGTGGCCCTTGAAACACGATTGTTTTTATTTTTTTTACGGTACCCCTTAAATCGGTTCTAATGTTCCTAAAAATAAGTTGTGCAAAATTTGAGACCATTCCGTTAATGTTAGCCCGTGCCCCCGGGCCTCTAAAGTTGAGTTAGAGTTATTTAAAAAAAAAAGCGAATAGTCCCACTAGAACTTTTCTGTTGGTGTATCCACAACTGTGGAAGTGTTGGGGATTGATAGTAGTCCATTAGAAAACGATTTCGTAATTTTTTTAGATTTTTTGGCCAATCCCTTTGCCGTCGTTGACGGTCACGAATTTGAAATTTTTTCTTGAACGACAAACGTCTCCATTTTGTAGGCAGTTTAATGCGTATAAATTTTTTTTAAAAAAATATTAGTTCGTTAGCATTTTTTCCGTAGAATACGATAGAAATATTAAAAAAAATTGTAGTGGGACTTTTTGCTTTTTTTTTAAAAACGACTCATACTCAACTTAAGAGACCCGGGGGAACGGGTTAACATTTACGGAATGGTCTCAAATTTTGTACAACTTATTTTTAAGAACATTAGAACCAATTTAGGGGGTACCGTAAAAAAAATAAAAATAATCGTGTTTTAAGGGCCACTCTAAAGGAGCCTGTAAACGAGCAACTAAAATTACGTATTGCCAGGCAATATTGCTGAAAATATTACTGAAAATATTGCAAGGCAATGTGTTGCCGAAAATTCAAAAACATTCTCGGCAATATTTTCGAATTGCCCGGCAATATATCTGTATATTTCGGCAATATGACCGGTATTGCAACTAATGCCTGGCATGTTGCTGTTGATATCACTCATCGAGTGAAAATATTAAACATTGCCCAGCAACTATTTCGATTTTTGTTGATGTTGTTTTATTGAAATTGAGAATGTAGTTCGTTTTAAAGATTTGTAAATGTGCAAACAAAATTATTTTCGTAAAAAAATTTCATTTAATTAAATGGTTGGTAACAAAATGGGTATGAGTTTTTGAAATTGTTTTTGTGTTGTAAAATAAGAAAAAAGGAATTCCTTTCTATTCAGATGTTATGGTTAATTAATGATTGATGAAAGGTGGGTCAATAATATTTTTTGTTGTTTTTAATGATTGCGATTCTGTTTTGAGAATGAGTGCACTTATTTTTGTTTATAAATCGTTTAGTATTTTGAATGGAGAATAAATATGATGGTTTTTTAGTAAAAATTTGTAAAACTTCTGCATTGGAAAGCATTTCGGCTTGATGAATTAGTTATTAAAGTAATTAAATTATTATTCTTTTAATGTTTAAAACACCCAAGGTTTTATAAAACATTTTTTTTTATAAATAATTTAGTTTGAGGGATAATGAGTTGATAAGCGAGCATGCTGAAAGTTTTCATATAAGCGGAAAGGCAAGAAGTTTTTTTTTTAAATTGGTTTGTAATAGGAATTACATTTTGTCACACCAATATTTATCGTTGAAGTCATACGTCACACAACAATATGCGTTCTTAGGTGTTGTTGGACTAAATGACACCCAAAGTTAGATTTATATGCAATTTGGAAAAACTATTACATGCTCTGCAATCAGTTATAGTGTAAAAAACATTATATTATATTATAGTATAATGTAAAATGCACGAACGAATTAATCCCGCCCGGAAAGACGCTGCCATAAACGTGAACAAAGACCTAAAAAAAGTCGCCGATTGGGGTGGCCAAAACCTAGTCAGTTTCAACTCTGCCAAAACACAGCTGTTGATTGTTTCCAGATCAAAGACCAATTTCCCCAAAGATATTTTATTCAGCATGTCTGATGAACCAATAGGTGTATGTAAAAACATTCGTTTATTGGGTGTCACAGTTTCAAATGACATACTCTGGAACGATCATGTTATGGCGATAGCAAAAAGCGCCTTAAGAAAACTCGGCCTCCTAAATAGATGTAAAAAAATGATCACTCCATACCAATTGCTGCATGTTAATAAGTCCTTTATTCGCCCCTGTATGGAGTACTGTTGTCAAGTTTGGGGTGCTGCTTCTGTTTCCATCTTGGCCCTCTTGAACTGTGTTCAAAAGCGTGCTATACGAATTGTGGATGATCGAGATTTGACAGCAAAACTCGATTCCCTACAACATCGTTTCACTGTTGCTGACCTCGTTGTTTTTACAAATATCGTCACCAACAGTGCTCAGATGAAATCACCAACATCATGACACAAACTTATTCTTACCCCCGTTCCACAATTTTTTGATCACCACACGCACACATACATACATACATACATATCCATACACATATATATACACACACATATACACATATATACATACATATATATACATACACATACACACATACATATACATTTTGATAATTCAAATATGGAATATATGTATAAAATTTGTTTGAACGATATCTTTAATACTTTAGACGTATTTTTAGACTTCCTTTCATTTATTCCAAATTACATAAAATTGATAGAAATACGAAAGATGTTTTAAGAAAGTTATATATAAACATTAAAAACTAGTTTCAATGTTTATATATACCTTTTTTATTATATTCTGTAGCTGTAAATCAAAGAAAGTTAATTAATTCGAAGTTCTATTTTTATTAAATTTATTAAAACTAAATTAAATTAATGCCAAATCTCAGCTAATCTCATATATATATATATATATATATATATATATATATATATATATATATATATATATATATATATATATATATATATATATATATATATATATATATATATATATATATATATATATATATATATATATATATATATATATATATATATATATATATATATATATATATATATATATATATATATATATATATATATATATGAAAATTCAATTATTTCGAATAGCGAACCTAAGATATCAAACCATCAGTTATTTTTAAGAAACAAAAGTGTTATCAATGTTTTTTAAGAATAATATTTCACCCGCCATGACACCTTTTCAAGTTGACGAAATTTGTATCTTTATTTCTAATAAATCTGCATTTTCATTCATTATATTATGAAATTTAAACTAAAATACTCCATTTTATTTACATTCATTTATTCCTGGTAATGGCATTTTGATAAATTTTTTTATTTTCTCTAAATCAACAAACAAAATTTTTTTTTTAATCAAAACAAGAAACACGAAATTCCAATTAGAAATGTTTATGTATATTCTCGAAATACTACAACAAAATTAACATTTGTTTTTTTAATGTAAGAGTGTCCTCTTACATAATTATACCCAACTATAGGTGCGTTCGATTTGACTGAAACAACTGAAAAAACAACAACAATTGCATTTAATTTTTCAGTTGCTTCAGTTGCTTCAGTCAAATCGAACACGGCTTATATACCACGACTTGTTGATTAGATCGTTTCTTAATTTAACACTACAAAAATCAGATAAATTCTATAACCTTTTTAAAAATGTTAATAATTTTCATCGACTAAAATCACTACGGTTTAATTTCATTTTAATTTTAAATGAAAAAAAAGTAATAAAAATAAACAACGACACAACAATGTTGTATCGAATTGAAAACCATAAATTACGAGAATTTCAAGAGAAAAAAAATTATTTTCCTGATTTTTTCAATCTTTTAATTAGAAAAATTAAATTATTTTTAAAATACCACCATTATTATATATTATTATATATCATATATTATATATTATTGAAGCACTTGGTTTGAAACACATTTTAGATAACTTTTATTGAGTAATAAGACACTTTAAATATGGTAAATTATTAAAGTAAAAAAATATATATATATTTATTTATTTTTTTATCACGACGGAGAGTTTTATCCACGTCCATCTTCTTTAAATGCGCTCGGCCGCAGTTAATTTTTAAAAATGTTACAAAAATATAAAACATTTACTGTTAATTATTTCAATAGAGTGACTAAATTGTGAAACTCTGTATCGCCTCAGTTCTTCCGTACGAGATTGGCTCCCAGAAATGTAAAGAAAATTCATATACCATTATTCATAAAACTAATCTAAATAATCTTTCTCTATTTCACTCTAGTTGATTTTTGATTCTGATTCTTTAGCTGATTATGGTTTTGATTGATTTTTTTGTCTATTTCCAGACGCTAAATAAAGAATATTTTATATTGTGCAAAATATGTCTAAATAAGACATTAAAAAAATAAAAACCGCCTTATGCAAAATACTTTTGTGACAGAAACGAAACGATTTCAATTTCATATAAGCTCCTCTAGTTGAAATAATAGTTGCAATAGCTTCCGTCAGTTTGATATATTTCATTTTCGTAAAACAGTCTCCGTAAAACTTCTAAAGGTTGGATAATGAAGCAATTTTTAGACTATGACAGCTGTGTTTCTATAAGATCTTTAAACAGTAACAACCGTCACAACTTAAATCCAAATGACAGCCATAACTTCTATAACCTTTTTTCGGAAGCTATATTTAGTGTTATGTAGATAAGTTTCGGTAAAGCTTCTAATATTAAATATAGAAGCATTTTAGAAGCTTTCACTCCAGTGGCGAGGAGAACTTCTTTGTGGAAGTTCTATCGAAGCTTTATAGAAATAAAATATAATTAGCTTCCACTTAGAAGCTTTAACGAAGCTTTATTGAAGCTTAAGCTTGTATAACTCAAAATTGAGAAGTAAGTTTGCTAGTTGGGTTGTTGCTGACCATTAAGACAATTCTGAATTCTTGAAAGACAATTCTGAAAATATGTGGATACTAAATATGTGAATACCCAGGGATACTAAATATTGTTAATTTAATATTTTTAGCCTGTTAAAGCCTTGCCAATTTTCACTTTCCGATTTAAATATTTGTGTATATTTTTACCTGAAAGAATATTTTTGGCTGATTATCCATTTTGATGGTCCTAAATTCCTTGTATCTTTTCCTTCATACTCTTTTATCATCTATAGTTTGTGGTTGTTAAATTGTAATAAGTTGATGTCACCCAACACCAGTTTCTATTGATCCTACTATTAATTAATAAATGGTAGCTGACTTATAGATGCATAAATATCTGTTCAAATTCCACTTGTTTTTTTCTAATCTAAAAATCTAATTAACATTCATTGTTCAAATGTGTGAAACAAAACTACTAAGACAATAGATTCAATTAAACTTTTCAATTTAGTTCTAATTCTCCCTCATTAATTTAATTAAAATTCTGTTAAATAACTTAGTTGCTTGGAAAAACGATAAATTTAAGTGTGAAATTGAAAATTGTTGAGAAAATTTTTTCAATTTTCCGAACTAAGTTTTTTTTATAATCATAAAAAATATCAGAGAAAAAAATCGATTACGAGTACTATCGATTTGAAGTTTTATTGTTTGGTATTTGCTATAGGATTTAATTGAAAAAGGGCAATTTAATTAGAGCGCAAGAGATTTCATAAGCAGATTACAGTTTGAATGATCGGTTGGTCTTACAAGTTTTTCTTATTTGATTGATATTTAAAAAGAAAAACAGCATAACAAAGTTCGACGTTTATAAGTTTGACGAAACTTTTAGGTTAAATGTATGGCTTGTGTTCCACACTTCCACACTACAGCAGTTGCTTCTTGTTTCTCTTTAAATAAAATTTTCAGATGCTCTTTGTTTGACCACTTGCAATTAGTCAAAGTTTAAATGCACAAATTTGACAAGTTTTTATGTTATAGAATCATGACACTAGAATAATTAATTCTATGTTCTTCGATAAACCATTTTGTTTAGTTTATCACCACAAATTATAATTTGTATCAAAACTAATAGTCCGAGAGCTGAGCGACATAAAATTGCAAGCACTTTATAAAGGCTGATTTTTTAATATTATGTCACCTATGTTGAGTAGAGAAATAGTCTTCAGTCAGTCAGCTGGATTCGTTAGCGTATGGCGTGGGTGGGGCTCCAAAGTTGTAAAAAAACCATGTATCTTGCAACTACTTTATAAAACCTGAAAATTCGTTTGAGAGTAGAATATTGATTATAAATAAGTTTTGTGATTGTCAGTCACTCCAATCCTGTAACCGAACGCGTCAGTCAAGCGTTGAAGTTGTAAAAAAACGGTCCATCGTGCAAGTACTTTATAAAATCTGAAATTTAGTATACAGAGGAAGAATATTATTATAATTACAAAAAATGTTGTCAGTCAGTATACTTCTGTAACAAATGCCGTCAGTCGCAAATAAAAGGTTGCCGTTCTGTAATACAGCGCGCTCAATAAATATTAACATATATTGAATGAAGTTTCTTTTTTCAATGGATATTCATTTTATTGCATGTACATTGAAGCTGATCCACTTGAACGACTATTAAAATATATAATATTAAACTTAAATTACAAAATTAATAGAATAATATACAGATATTAATAAAGTATATTCAACAAATTCCTTTTAGTCTTGAGTATGAAATAGTATTCTAATGCAGTTGTTGTAAACATCACTTGAGTCATCATTTTCTAGATCAGTTATATCTGACAATTCATCATCTGCATATTAATATAAGTGCAAGTGTAATAAGCGCAATGTTTAATTTCAAAATAATTAAATACGTAAGATAAACAGGCATATCACGTACAATCTATTACCTGAAACATCGTATTCATCAAAAGCAACAACATTTGAAACTTGAATTTTGCTGCGAATGTCTGTATCAAATGCTCCGACACGGATATTCTGGTTATAATGCTCGGCAATATAAAAAACTTAAAGAGTGACGTGAAAATTTGGATGGAATGTGGTGTTGGCAACGCATTACGATGTATTAATGTCTGTGAAATCCATAAAAATTGGGAAAATCAACTTGCTCTGCTATTCCAACTCTGCACGCTTTCACTGGTTGTTATCAAAACCTAGCATTTTACAGAAAATGAAAAAAGCGTCCATATAATTTAATGATTAAGTTTGAAGACTTTCGAACAGCGTTTGCAAATTTAAGTGCATTGAATGACCATAATCGTTCAGATGTCATAACAAAAATTGAAAAATTCGTCTGCCAATTATACAATCAAAACAAACTTAAAACTTTAAATGAAGCTCGTCTCGCAATTTTTTCAAAAACCTATAAATTTAAAGATAACGACGAAACTTTTAAAATTCATGCGAAAAGCTACGACCCATCAAATCTTCCGCCCTGTAGATCTGAGCTTATTAACCACATTGATCGCAGTGCATACATTTCAAATATTTGGATGAATGCACATAAAACAATACCAACTACAGAGATGGCCGTTAAAAATGGTTGGCTTGAAATAGCCGGACTTTATGAGTTTCATTGGTTTGAAGGTCAACAACTTCCAATTTTCGTAAAAGATGTAGTTATTAACGAAAACGATGTTACAGGTAATAGAATATACGTGTGATTAGGCATGTTTATCTTACTTATTTAATCATTTAAACATATTGCAATTCTATTAATTTGCAGATGATGAATTGTCAGATAAATTTGATACAGAAAATGATGATTCAAGTTGATGTATCCCCCAATAAATATCCATTAATTTTGTAAATTTGCAGTAGCTTGTGTAATAATAGTTCAAGAATGTCAAACCCAATAGCTATTATTCTGTTGAACTAGAATTCTAGAAAATAGCTGGTTAAGGAAAATAATAGAAACGCAGTTATATTCCTGATGGTATACTAATTAACACTTGGTTTTATTTTAATTTTCAAAATTTCACCTTTACACTATAAAAACTATAAAAATTAATAAAACTTCTTGTTAAACCTTTAATTAATTTTTAGTGTGTACACTTGATACCCAATGTTTATAATGATGCAAGTTTTTGTAACACTTGAAAATCTTGCTGTTGTTCTGGGCTCCTGGTTGAGTGAATCTGAAATTCTTAATAATTGGTTACCTCACTTGATGAAATTATAACCATTTTTGTAATTCTTCCTGAATAGTGTTCTTTATTGATTTCTTGAACAGTTGAATTTGAATAGGACTAACATTCAAAATTTCATGACTTATATACTAGAAGTTTAACTAAACTTAAGTTATTTGCAGATGATGAATTGCAACTGATCCAGAAAATGATGACTCAAATGATGTTTACAACAACTGCAGCGACTCGTATTAGAATGCTATTTCATACTCAAGACTAAAAGGAATTTGTTGAATATACTTTATCAAAATCTGTATATGATTCTATTAATTTTGTTATTTAAGTTTAATATTATATATTTTAATAGTCGTTCGAGTAGATCAGCTTCAATGTACATGCAATAAAATGAATATCCATTGAAAAAAGAAACTTTATTCAATATATGTTAATATTTATTGAGCGCGCCGCGCCGTATTACAGAACGGCAACCTTTTATTTGCGACTGACGGCATTTGTTACAGAAGTATACTGACTGACAACATTTTTTGTAATTATAATAATATTCTTCATCTGTATACTAAATTTCAGATTTTATAAAGTACTTGCACGATGTACCGTTTTTTTGCAACTTCAACACGTGACTGACGCGTTCGGTTACAGGATTGGAGTGACTGACAATCACAAAACTAATTTATAATTAATATTCTACTCTCAAACGAATTTTCAGGTTTTATAAAGTAGTTGCAAGATACATGTTTTTTTTTACAACTTTGACGCCCCACCCAAGCCATACGCTAACGAATCCAGCTGACTGACTGAAGACTATTTCTCTACTCAACATATGTAACATAATATTAAAAAATCAGCCTTTATAAAGTGCTTGCAATTTTATGTCGCTCGCCTCCCGTACTATAAAGAAACTTTCAATTATCCCAAACATTAAAATTCAAAAAAAAGTTTTCTTTATTAAGGAGGTATTCAGGTCTAGAAATTTGAAAAAATCTATTTTTTACATATCTTTAAATTTTTGAACTTTAATAATATGTCCTCATATGATGTTTTAAAATTAGAAATATTTTCAGAGTTACAGCGGCATTATAATTGGTTGAATTTCAATAGTAATTTATTAATTTTATGCGTTTCTTTTTTGTCCATTTCGATGGGACCCCAACAGTTTTTTTTAATATTTTAATCTGGGAAACTGAATATATGCACAACTTGGAAATGTAAAATCCTACAGCAATTATAACCTATTATATTGTTATTATTTCATATTTAATGTTTAGTTCAGTTTATGTACTATTGTCTGATTTACGCTCCTGAAACTGTGTTTCAAACTTAAGATGCGTTTTTCTCGAAACTAATTTTTTCATGTTGCTCGACAAGAGTTATACTCGAGTTCAAGTTATATTTACTCAAACGGTTCACTTGAAATTTGGTGGAAATTTTGTTTGTTTATCTTTTTAAAAAAATTTCGTTGTTTTTAAATAATTCGGTAAACTAAAAACACAAAAGGTTTTTTCTTTTTTAGATAATTATTTGGTATTTTATATTTGCCGTTACCAGATAGGCTGATAAAATTTTACCTTTTATTGCTTTGATGTAATAAATTTATTTATTATTTTAAAGCATAAATTTGTTTAATATTGCTTGGTAACAGGGAAGGTAAAATTTCGTTTTAGTTGTTGGTGGGAATTTCAAATTTAACCCTTTATTTGTACTCTTCAATTTTGTTAGTGTCTTTTGTGTCCCCATTTTTTTGCTTTTCTCTTATCGAGCTACTGTTACATGAAACCTGCTATCGTGTTTTTGTGACAGAGATACCCAGTTCCTTTCTACTGTGTAGTGTTGAAATTTAGGCCTGGCCGAATTTCAGTATCTATACCTGCAATGTCAAAGGGTAAGTCTTTGTCTCAACAAAAAGGCAGCAGAGTAAACCAACAGCTTAGCATTGACTTCACCAATATAAGAGGTCTCAATTCGAATCTAAACGAGGTTCATCACTACATCGAAAAAATTAACCTGACATATTGTTTCTTACCGAAACAATTATTAGTGGCAAAGCATCGAAATGGATCTCGATAAATACCGGATACCTAGTTACGAATTGGAACATTCCTTTTATAACAAGCATGTTGTCTGTGTATTTGTTCGAGATTAACTTCCATGTATGAGAATTAAGGCCTATGAGCTGAACTCTAACCACCATAATTCTATAGCACTGAAGATCTCAGGTGTTGATGAAACTATGTTTATAATAAGATTATACAGATCCCCAAATTCTCCCCCTTTTTCGATAAAATATCGGCTTATCTAGACAAGATTACCACGGACCACCCCAAAGCAAGACTGGTCATTCTTGGAGACTTTAATATTTATAATAAAGAATGGTTTAAGTATTCATCGCGCACTGACGACGTAGGAAAGCAAGCCGAACTGATACTTGCAGATTATCACGGTTTGACGCAAATGATAGAGTGTCCCACTAGAATCGCAGACAATTCACATCATAACAATACTTTGCTGGATCTGTTTTTGACAAACGAACCAGATACTACGAAGACAAATGTTGAACAACGCCTCGGAAAATCGGACCATTTACTAATCAGCAATAGTGCAATTTACATCACCGACATAAATTAAAGTAAATCCTCGTCGGGCTTGGAACTATAAACGCGCTGACTGGGAGGGACTGTGAAACTTTTATGATGAAACACCTTGAAAAACTTTATGTTGTGTTGAGCAAGATCCTAGCACATCGGCAATAAGAATTTCTGAAATCATAAAAGAGGAATGCGGCGGTTTATTCCAAATCGATTAATCACTCCTAAGACTTACTAGTCACTCCTAAAACGCAAAGCATTCAAGACGTATAACGCTAATAAAACACCTGAAACCCATAGCGCCTATAAGAAAGCGAGAAATATTAGTAAATTCAAAATAGACTTGGACAAAGACGCGTTTATCCAGAAGAAAGCAAAGAAATTCGCCGAGCACCCATCTGGCTCCCGTAGTTTCTTTCAGGCAGTTAAATCAGTCCAGATATATATATATATATATATATATATATATATATATATATATATATATATATATATATATATATATATATATATATATATATAAATATACCGATATGAGGGATAAAGGAATTTAGCGGCACTCTCACGGTCTCATTTTACAACCTAGACCAAAAATTTTTTCTAAGCGTGTTGCGGCAAACAATTTCTTGGATAAGTTTGACAACTGGCCATATCCGGGTACAGGTTAAGAGTCTAGAGCTTTAAAACTGTCAAAAACAAAGCGTTATAACAGCCGTTTTGGGCAAAATATGTAAACAAAATTTATAAACATTAATTATTTGAACATATTTCCATCATTTTTTAAAAAGCCAGACATCTGCAATAAAAGGTTCTTTAGCTATCTGCAATAAACTGTGTGAAGTACAACGGCATTTAGCGGCACTTTCACGGTCGCATTTTTTCACTTACGCTAAAAATATTTTCTGGGTATGTTGCGGCAAACAGTCTCCTGAATATGTTTGACAATTGGCCATATTGGGGTACAGGTTAAGTGCCTAGAGCCCAACAACTGTATAAAATAATTTTTATTTTTAAAGTTTGTTTAATACTTTTGTTTTTAATTAGTGTTTTTTATCAAGTAATCTGATAAATCCGATTCTAATTGCACACATAACTGTCTGATCTCGAAATCTACCTATTTCTAGCGGATATACCTGCCACTCGGACTTCTATTAACTACAGACGGTTTTTATGACATAGAAATCGGATAATTTATTCATATTGAGTCATCTATATTTTAATAGCAGAAATATAAATTTAAAGATTTTGTTTGGATGTTTTTATGTTTTAAAATTTGAATTGTATGTAATTATAAATGAAAATGCTTAATAATTAACAATAATTATTAAAAAAGTAGTAGAAAAAGTACAGTTTTCTACTCGCCGAAATTCATATTTTGAATCTCGCGACCATTACCAACCTCGGCTATCGCCTCGGATGATAAACTGTCCTCTCGCTTTCAAAATATGTTGTTTTCGGCATCGTTGAAAAATATAATATTTCATACATGTAAAACTTTCTGGTTTTTTAAAGAAATATGAAACAATGATCAAAATATTATTACGAAATAATAAATAAAATACCTTTTTATTTATTTAATTTTTCTAAAAGAAGTTGTTCGCTATTGAAAGATTTAGGACATCGCCCTAAAAATCTTTACTTTTGAACTGCATTCTTAGCCAGATTAAAAATATGACAATTCTACTTCATATTATTTTCAACTCCTAGAAGTCTGACACTCATTCTCTAAAAGATTTTTGGGACCAAACGTTAATGGAAAAGGATTAGGGGTCGTTATTCTAGGGAAATGACAAACCTGTGTTTTGCTTGTATTGAACTCAACACTGCTAGCAATACTCCAATCCATAATTGTTTTAATATCAGTGTTAAGGGAATCTATCAATTTTGACCTACAGTCACTAAACGCTTAGGGTGTATATAATTTAGGTGCTCCATGAGACAATTTCTTCCTTTTAAGCTAAAAAACACGAATATTGGTGCAGTTTGCACCGAGTTATTTAAGTTTTCCCAAAAAAAGTCAAAACACAAAATTTTTTACTAAGAATAATTTAAATTGTGTGTTCAAAATTTATAGCGTTGAATATGGAAAAATTAAAAGAACTCGAATTTTTCGTTTGTTACCAACTTTTTTCGAGTGTAACATCCAGAATCCTTGAATGGATTTTAACAAAAAATAGCCCAAAATATTTACTAACATACATATTTACTATGTACTTGTTTCATTCGTATATTGAATGTGTTTGTTTTTTAAAATATGATATACAAAAACCAAAATAACATTTTTTTTCACCGAATATCTAAAAAACAAGAAATAGTAAATAACCTAAAAAATGTATTCCTTTCGTTCTAAACGTATCCTTTCGTCTGGTTATTATGAATCCGCTCTTTAATTTATTTCAGGTTTATTTTCATAAAATGCAAAACGCTATATATTATAAATAAATTATAAAATGTTAACTAATACAAAATATTGTTATTTTCGTTTAAGGGCTATTATTTTGAAAACGTACATCGAAAAAAAATCAACTATTTTTTAAAAATCTGAAATTTTGATATTTTGTTGGTATTGACGAAAGGAAAAAAGTGATTTCTGCTTTTATTTTTTGTGTACTCTGAATCGGAGTTATGCGTGGTTGAATTTTGAGGCTTTTCCACGTAGTTTTTGGTAATGGTGGCAATGTTTTGTGAATAGGTGCCACAAATTTCATCCGACTTACGTATATTTTTGCAAGTAAAAAGGAAAATAATTGAATAATTGAAATAAGTAAGTTTAAAATTAATAACTTTTCTCTTTTCCGCTAGGCGGCGCGTAAAACCTTGGTTTACTTCGAAGCTCATATCTCAAAAAGTAGGCTTTTTTTTTTTGTTTTTCACAAATTTTAAAGTAAACATATGCAGCTATGAAATTAAGAAATAAAAAGTCAGCAATTCAATATGGATTTTTTCTTACGATTTTTTAAAGTTTGGTATATGAAAAATTCACATGTGTTTTTTTATTAAGTTAATAATCCTGTACTAAATGTGGATCTAATAAATTAAACATTTCATATTTTAACACCTGCAATAAATTTGAACCATTTTTTGTGTATTTCTGATTGAGAAACAGGTTTTTATTCAGAATAAGAATTGGAGATCCCAATGATCGAAGATTTTGTTATAATTTCAACATCACCACCACTAACATTAGAAAAAACATTAAAAAAATATTTTTCCTATAAACATTATAATTTAATCAATATTATAAATAAATACATTTAAAAATTAATTTATATATTTTTTTTTGCCTTTAAATTGAAATATTTATGATCATCAGAAAAAGAAAACATTTTGGCAATTATTTTATCGGGTGTAGTGTTATCCGGTAAAAAACAGTGGAATCCTTGAGTTCTTTGTTTTCTTCCAAGAACATTTCGTAGATGTCGGTAGGGGTCCATAACAACAACCACTTTGATTTCCTAATTTTTGTTGATCCTTCTGTAATAGTAACAACATCTTTAAGGCCAGGCATTGTTCTACTAATTTCCTCTGATAAGAAGTATGTTTGAATTTGTTTTGCTATATTTTGTGACAAACTGTGCACTTGTTTGCTTTGAGGCCAACTGTAAGGACCTACTGTTTCCAACAGATCCATGGCGAATTCTACCAGTCGTCTTGATGCATTAAATTCATCCTGGATACGTTGATTTGACCAAAATTTACGTGGTAGAGTTGTCAACAAAAACACTTGTTTTGATTTACAGCTGGCATCTTTAAACTCTTTTTTAAGGTTCATAAGCCATGATGTATATTCACATTCCTCGTTTGGTGATAACACTTTAACTGAATCTACTTGAAATATTCTTTGACTTATTGCCGATGTGACACTTGCAATTTTTTTATAACTTCCTGTTGTAATATGATTTTGTTTGATAGGAGATTCGGCTCACCTTCCAAGAACATTGTTAATATCTTCTAAAATGTCATTAAGTAGTTCAGGAACTGGTGGAGATATAGTATCAACCGAAACTGGTGATGGATCTAAAGATGCTGGAGGTATTTGAATATTTTCGTTCGTTGGAACATTTTCAACATCCTGATTTATAGAAATAATTTCACTATCGATAGTTTCCGAACATGAAAGCTGCTGTATAGAAAATATTAGTTGCATATGAATTTTTATTCATTTTAATAAAATAATTAAATTTACCTTATTTTTATAGATATAAGTGCGACATGTTTCACATATAAACTGGTCATCACGCAAAGTAAAATTTAGGGTCGCAGCTTTTTGAATAACAGCTGGTGTGACCAGTTTCACATTTTTTGATGTCCGCTGATGATTTTTGACACCATACAAGTTACAGCACAATTTGAAAGGCATTTCTATTATTATCTTTTCTAAACGTTATGTCTTCTAAATATTTTGGAATATAATTGATTATAAGGCAATCCAATCAATATATATATACCCTTGAAATAGTTTTGACATAGGTAGAATCAGGTAAAATTAGGTAGGTACAATTTAATATATTTTGATTGGATTCAAGTATAATTTGGTCAAAAACCGTTTGTGGGCGTCATTAGAAATTTTAAATGTTAAAATTATGAGCCTCTAATGAGATTTTAATTAGTAAAAAGGGGCTGAATAGACATTTTTTTAAATAAATAAACATTTTACTGACCTTTTTAATAATTTAAATTCCTTTATTTTACCACTTAACTTAAATTAATTTTTAATAAGTTTTTAACCATTTAACCGCACAGAAAATGGTTCAAATTTATTGCTGGTGTTAAAATATGAAATGTTTAATTTATTAGATCCACATTTAGTACAGGATTATTAACTTAATAAAAAAACACATGTGAATTTTTCATATACCAAACTTTAAAAAATCGTAAGAAAAAATCCATATTGAATTGCTGACTTTTTATTTCTCAATTTCATAGCTGCATATGTTTACTTTAAAATTTGTGAAAAACAAAAAAAAAAAAGCCTGCTTTTTGAGATATGAGCTTTGAAGTAAACCAAGGTTTTACGCGCCGCCTAGCGGAAAAGAGAATAGTTATTAATTTTAAACTTACTTATTTCAATTATTCAATTATTTTCCTTTTTACTTGCAAAAATATACGTAAGTCGGATGAAATTTGTGGCACCTATTCACAAAACATTGCCACCATTACCAAAAACTACGTGAAAAAGCCTCAAAATTCAACCGCGCATAACTCCGATTCAGAGTACACAAAAAATAAAAGCAGAAATCACTTTTTTCCTTTTGTCAATGCCAACAATATATCAAAATTTCAGATTTTTTAAAAATCAAAAATTTAAAAATCAACAAAAAAATGTACGTTTTCAAAATAATAGCCCTTAAGCTAAACAATTTCGTAAACTAAAAGTTTGTTTACATTTTTTTTAGTTTACTAAATTTGCAATTATTAAGATTTTGCCGCATCTATTAGAAAGAAAATAGCAAAATATACATGCATATATATACGTAAAATTTTAAATTTTTGGCGTCGTTAAAGAACACCCTATTTATTTTACAAATACATAAATAAATTGCTAGCTGTTTTTGGAATTAAAAGCACTACATAGATAGTATTATTAAATTAAAGTTTTTTAGAGTTTAAAAGAAAACTATGATTGTTATAAAAAATTATTATAAGACTCATTTTATTTCCTGAAATGTTTGTAAAAAAATAAAATTTATTAAATATCAAACAACTATCCTTTAATAAGCTTTTCTTTAATTGATTTTTTTTATATTCTTTAAGCAAAAAACGAATGACAGCAATCTAATATCAACTAAAGGAACACATTGTTGATGATTTACCTATTGAGAATTTATTGATTTATTATTTTTCCTTAAACAACTTTTTGAATTTTAAACATATAATGAACTAACGTAAGGTGATTATATTTACTAAATTTCCAAGGAGTACATTTTACAGCTACAACTAATCCATGCTAGCCTACCCTCTTAAAATGATATGAAAAAAATAAATGTAGAAATGATTTTTGCATCAGTGAACATTTTAAGCACAGGTTGACGTTAGCGCTTTTAAATTGGATACATATAATCTAAAAAATTTATTGTTAAAGTTTCTCATTCTATTAAATATTTATCCTTTAAACAAGAAAATCCTATTTGAGCATTCGCTAACAAAAAATATGCTTGTTCTGGATATGTCCCATTTTTATTTAATTTCAAAACTTAAACTGAGTTGTTACAAATATTTTCCGTCCTTACTACAGTAGTGCTCTTGCTTGAAATGATCATGATGTAATGCGAAAATTACAAATTACAAATGAAAATTCCATATGAGCAATTTCACGCAAGTTCAGCAAATTTTTGGGAAATTTTGACTTGACCCCTTTTAATTTTGATTATTTTTTGTTTATAGATAGTCTTTCATAAATAAAAAATACAAGTTCTCTTAGAATTTTTTTTTCGACCAGGGGTCTTCAAAGGGTGCACCTCAATTTTTTGTTATTTTGTGATGTGAGTGCATTTTGACGAGCGATTGTAGAAAAACAACTCAATTGATTTTCATGAATGATATGTCGTTGAATAGGTATTAGAACAAAGTTTTCAAAAATGTACACTGTTAATTTTTTGAAATAATTTTTAACGGTGTAACATAAGAAAAAAACGGTGTAATTGAAGAAAAGATGGCGCTACACCTTTTTTAAAACTAAATTGAAGCTTATTTTATATCTAACTACTTGTGAAAGCTTAGGAATTGTGATATTTTTTGTTTTAAAGATAAAATTGGTTGTGCATATGACTGTCGGGAATCAGTTTTTTTTGTTCTGAAGGAAAATTATAAAAATGGCGTTATAAACTAAAAGATGTTTTTTTTATGTTAAATATCAAATATTTTATGATAAAATGGTCTTTTTAAAATATTATAAAAATTATATATGCACAATAAAGAAAATATGAGCAATTTCAGCATAAATCCACACAAGCGCTTATTGCTAAATAAAATTAATTATTTGCATGACATGAAATTTTATTATTATTATTGAGAATTATGGCATTATAAGTTTGTCAAACAAATATTGTCAAGTGTGTCAAAAAAATGATTTCAATTCTTTTTTTAGATAATTTTTTGGAAAAAAAACTTAGCTGTTTGTTTACGTAAATATAAATGAACATGGACATTTTTGAATTTGTTATAGTTTTTGAAATATTTTTGGAATTTTGAAAAATTTTAAATTTTTGATTTTATTATAATTTTTATAATTTTGGAAAAAGCTTCAATTTTTGATATTGTTATGATTTTTGCAATACTTTTAGAATTTTGGAAAAAGTTTGAATTTTTAAGAATTTTTGGAATATTTTTAGCATTAAGAAAAGTTTAAATTTTTGATTTTATTCTAATTTTTGTAATATTTTTAGAATTTTGAAAAGAAAAAATTGAATTTTTGAATTTTACATATTTTTTTAGAATTTTGAAAAAAGTTTTAATTTTTTATTTTGTAAGAATTTTTGGAATATTTTTAGAATTTTGAAAAATTTAAAATTTTTGATTTTATTATAATTTTTATCATTTTGGTAAAAGTTTCAATTTATGATTTTGTTATAATTATTGCAATATTTTTAGAATTTTTGAAAAAGTTTTAATCTTTGATTTTGTAATAATTTTTAAAAAATTTTTAGAATTTTGTTTGAAAAAAGTTTGAATTTCTGATTTTATTTAATTTTTACAATATTTTTGGAATTTTGAAAGAAATATGAATTTGTGATTTTGAAATATTTTCTCTGAACACTAAATGGAGAGGTTTTTGAGTAGTTTGCTGATTGTATAATCTTTTCACTAAGTTATGTTAATTTATGATCTGTTATAATTTTCCTACAACGTATTGATGTTTCGTGTTAGTTTTGTAATACATATCTAAATAGAATAAAAAATACATATACTTTAACAAAAAGCTATGTTTGATATACATCGCTGCCCAAAACTAAAAACCATGTCCTCATAAATGTTTTTTGCCGAAAACTATATCGAAATCCTTAACCCAGACACAAGTCTTGATATCTCAGAGCTGTGAGATTTCAGCCGCTTCATATTTTTTCATTTGAATTAGTTCTTAATTTGTTGTTTTAGTTTTTTCTTTTAATAATTAAGAAGTTTGTTGTTATTTTTTCCCGAAGATGATACGGTAAGTATCGAAACGTCGATTATTGTAATTTTTTTGTTAAGAAATTATATTAAAAATAGGCTAAAAACCAAATAAAAATTTAATTTTTTTTTTAATAAAAATTAAATTATCAAAGCCTGATAACCTACTTCACAATTATTATATTGTTTTCTTAATTAAAAATAACCTAAGCTCTATATACAATGTACATACTGATACTACATATGTCACAACCAAATTATTGATTTAAAAAAAATATACAATTACCGTATGATACGATACTACTAAGTAATTTAAATACAAAATTAAGCATATTACGAGTTTTTAAATTATTAATTTTATTTTAAAATGTTTTTGATGGTTTGCAGGTGTTTGATGTTGAATTATAATGTTTTTAATTGGTATCGTTAAATTAATATTTAACTTGTTTTTAATGGAAAAAATATTGAAATATATAAACCTACGTTTATTGAACAATAAGGTGTATTAGATTTAAACAAAATGCATTCCAACATATGTACTATATACTATGGTGAAAACTATACTATGGTAAAAAATACCAAAGATATTGTACTATGTTAACCGTATTACTTTTTACATAACTCTCATTTGATTGATATTTGTAAAAATATACGATAATAAAACCGTTTCATTTGTACACTATTCCTATTTTAATTCAGGAATGATTTTTATGGTCACTACTTACTACCACCAACTGTATCCAAATTTAATTTGGCAAATTATCGAGATAATCTATTTATTGATTGCAAAGCTTGTTAACGTTTAACGCGTGTATAAAATAGTACCATTAACTTACCGATCAAAATCTATGTAAATGTATTCAATGTGTTGAGGAATGCATAAGCTATAATATTTTGAGATTTTTGAAATAATTTAAAATGAAACCGACAACAAATTTAATAATTTATGTCAATTATGCCCGGAATTTGTCAAAAGCAAGACGATTAGTATTTCAATTAATATTCAAAGCTTCTAACAAAGGTTAACACGACAACCTTTGACGAGTGTTAATATATTGTAGTTTGTAGAAGTTATATATCAAATACAATATCTTCGATGCAAAGTTTATAAAAGGATGTTAGTTTAAAACCAACAACGATGAAGTTTCTTTTCTTACACTAGTGCAGGGCAGGACTCCTCAATGCTAATTTATATCACCAGCTCACTTTCTAACTTATTTTGATGGCCTATTTTACAGTTTTGAATATGAACTTCACGTATTTCTTAATAATACACCAATATGAGCATTCATCCCTTCAAACATTATGCGCATTGTGCACAAGTCTATGCACATTTCGTGCACTTTTTATTTTAATAATATTATAAATTTTAATTTTTTAACTTTTTTATTTTAATAGTTTTTTTTAAATATTCTAGTTTTTATTTTAAATTTAAATTTAGTTGAAGTATAGAAGTATTTGATTTAGCCATACTATTTATTTAAATTACAATTTTAAAATCATGCATACAAAAAGTGAATAGAATTGTCAGGTATAAATACAAAAATATTTGATGTATTACTTTTGTGAAAAAGATCGTCTGATTCGTTATATTGCCTAGACTAATATTTTTGGTAACGTCTTTTTAGATTGTAAATGATGCGTTCATTTTTGCGCCATTTTTTTAACGATACAATTTTAATAAAAAAAATCAAAATTCAAAAAATTTTAATATTTGGCTTACATATAAAAATAATAGTAATTTTCAACAATTTTCTTGATATTATAAAAAAATTAATTTAAATATCGCATGACAAACAAAAAATATCAAATAAATATAATAATATTTTTGAATCACCAAAATTAATTATTCAAACTGCCCGTTTGTTTTCTGTGTATGTTTTTATTACTTTCACAAAAAAATTTTTTTGGCACATAATTTTAAATGAAAACAAAAAAAAATTCATCAATTTAATCTTACGAAAGTCATATTATCTCATAAAAAGTTGAATCATTTAAGAAAATGTTAAACTACTTTTTCACTCTCCATTTTTTTTATTCTTTGTTTATTATTCTTATAATTAAATAAATTTCGTTTCGCTTCGTTTTTTATTATTCGTGAAACATCCAACAAGCATTTGTTTGCACATTTGTGCTAAGGCGATTTACGGCACGTGCACGTTATGGTGAATATCATGTGCATGATAAGTATTATGTACAATTTTGTGTGCACAATTAATACATATTTCAGCCACTTTTTTCAAAATTATTTTACAGGCATATCTAGTGAATATAGATCGAATTTAGTAATTTGTTTCAACATCGAACGAAGACAGTGTAAAATTAAGAATAGGAAGGTAGGGAGCCAATTTTACAAAGCATCAACATCATAACTGTTTTATTTGAACTATTTTGAATTGTTACTTTTATAATCTAAAGACATTCTTATTTCTACACCTCATGACTAGAAACAGCATTGGACATAAAACTTATTATTCCAAGTACGATATCACAAAACTTACAATTCATTCTTACGTTTCGCATCTTTGATGAAAGTTAATAATTTTTATTTAATTTCTGTTTAAAGCATCTTTTAGCTATAAAATAAAATAAAACAGAAGTTTCTATCTTTAATAGAACCGAAGTTATGAATTTTTGAAGATAAGTCGTCAAGTCAAAAATCACGAAACTCTCGAAATTTCAAAATTTATCCGCTCTATTTTCCAAAAAAAAAATCCATGAACATATATATCTTTGTTTTTAGATATAAAATCCCTAAAAACAATTTCAGCACAATTAAAAGGTGTCGGTCAGATTTTGTCCAAATCTGTTCGATTTGTAAAAGAATGACCGATGTCCATTAACATTTTTTTTAAAGGATGGAAAAGAAAAATGAGGCAAAAAATTTTTTTTAAAAATAGTTGTTCTTATATGATAATTTGTTTACATAATCGTTTAAGGGAAAACAATGTAATTGATGTTTTGTTAATTTATAGATTTTTGAAAATGTTGGGAACTCCAACGAAACGTAAAATGCTAAAATAAAAAATTAAAACAATAAAAAGGGCTATATACCAAAGAAACATTTTTTTAATCAAATAAAATAACGCCCAAGAAATCCAACAACAACATATAAATACTCCTTGGTGAAAATGGAGACTATCCACAATGCTCACGATTATAAATTTTTCGAATACTTTCGATCAATTGGTGACGTTATGGTGAAACACGAAAAACTGACCGCTAACATCAAGCAGACAAAAGCAAACACAAAAAACTTTTTTTGCTTCGATGTAGGAAACAACAAGTTTTTCCAAAAAATAGAAAAATAAAACGTACACAAAAAATTAATGAAGGTGTTTTTCAAAGACTACAAGATAAATTCATCTTTGAGATTATCAGTCAAAAAATTACAGAAATCAACAAGCTTATTCGAGAAAATAAAGAAAGACTTGAGAAATATTTAGAAAGAATTCAACAATTAGACCTACCAATCGAAAGTACAACTAACTTCATCAATAGATGTTTTGTTCGATATGAAGTAGTTTTTCGAGAAACTAAGGAAAAGCATATCAAGAATATGAACCAAATGAGATGTGAACTTCAACTTACCACCTGTTCATAAGAAAATCGTGATATGGAGAAGTGGTTGGTTAATACCATCGATAAACCAATCCCCCAATGTCAAATACATTTTAAGCTTAGGTGACAAGTTTTTCCCCCCAAAATCTGCAAATTCCATTCCATCCACTAATTCACTAATATAATCTATGATGTAGAAGCGTGTCTATACAATATGGAAGAAGACACTAAGACTGATATTATAAATAACCTTAATATTATAACAATCTTTAATATTCTTACAAACTTCAAAAATCAAAACAAAAACAAGGAAGATTGTGAAGATTAAAGAAACACAACAGTTTTGCAGAGACAACAAGTTATTTACTTTTACAAGCTCGAAGTTTTAACAAAAAATACTATATAATGTAAAAACATTTCCATAATATGGAGTCTAATGACAGTGCAAAAATTCAACTTAAGTAAAAATAAATAAGTGATGAAGAAGTTTCAACTTCGAAATTGTCATCGCCTCAACGGCGTAATCGATAGCGTGTCTGCCCAAGGATTCAAACGGGCACTGACCCAACCGAAACACGAAAAATGTGAATTGGAGTTTTTTTCTGAGAAACTTCAAACCAAACCTTTGAATTGGAAAAATTCCAATTGCTTCTTTACTTATTTATGTTTAATTGATCTCAAAAATCCAAAATTAATTTAAATTCCCTTAATGCAGTCTTTTGTTAATACATATAGGACTACAAATTGACCAAGTGTCAACCTTTGATTTCACATTGATTGGAAACAATCAATAATGACTATACAATCGTGACTTAGGATATTAATTAGACTACAAATGTTCGCCATTCTATGAATTCACACAAAGTATTGTCTAGAAATTTAATGCATAAAATCCCATATAATGTAAAAACATTTCCATAATATGGAGTCTAATGACAGTGGAAAAATTCAACTTAAGTAAAAATAAATAAGTGATGAAGAAATTTCAACTTTGAAATTGTCATCGCCTCAACGGCGTAATCGATAGCGTGTCTGCCCAAGGATTCGAGCCTGGTACTGACGAGGTAGGTTCGAATCCCAACCGAAACACGAAAAACGGGAAGTGGAGTTTTTTGCTGAGAAACTTCAAACCATACCTTTGAATTGAAAAAAATTCCAATTACTTCTTTACTTACTTGAGTTTAATTGATCCAAAATCAATAAAAAAATATATTTTTCTATGCGAAAAGTAAGCTCACTAGTGAAAAAGAATAACAAATTATAGTTGCTATGGTTTTTCATATAATTTTACAAAGTATTTTAAACAACGTAACCATGAAAAAATAGAATATGAATTTTGAATGTTTTGTTGTCGATAAAAACGTTTTTCGTTCGCAAACATGTCTCACTCGACGCTAGCGCGTCTCGTGAACAAATGTTTACTCACGAAAAAAACAATGTTTTCATCTCTTGTAGGAAAATATACTATTTTCTACTTCAAGCTATGAAAATGTCATTTTGATATATAGTAAAATCTATGTGAAAGTGAAACTTTTTCTAACCAGTGACTGAAAATTTTTTTCTAACTAGTGAGTGAAAATAAATAAGTTTCGGTGGTCGCCTACAGGTGGTGGTTTAAACCAAATTTTTAAAAATTATCTATAAAATTTTACATATTACTACAATTAGGCATTTTTCATGTATTTACGAAGCATTAACGCGTATATGTTAAAGATAATATATAATATGTTACAGTAATTTACCCCATAAAAACATAATTTTACACATTTTTAAAGTTTTTGTAAATTATAAAAGTTTATTCTGTTTTATTTGTTAGAGATATTGAAAGTACAATTAATATAATGATTAATAGTAGTGGTTGGTTTCGTCGATGATGTAGATGGCAGATTCATGTGTGAAGCTGATTTATTATTTAAAGGATTGAATATTTGAGATTGAATTTGATTTGCTGTTTTTATTGTTGTTTCACAGAAATCCCTTGAAAATACTGCGATATTGACAGAAATAAACAGCAACCTAAACAGAAAATTAAATCCAATCTCAAACATTCAATCCCTTTAAACAATACATCAGTTTTCCACATGAATCTGCCATCTACATCATCGATGAAACCAACCACTACTATTAATCATCATATCAATTGTACTTTCAATATCTCTTTGAAAAAAACAGAATAAACTTTTATAATTTACAAAACAATAATGAGTTATGCTTTTTTTCTATATCGGAGAAATCGGAGCGATAATAGTACATTATAAACCGAGGTGATAAAGTAAATTTTCTACATTGAGGTGAATATTAATTCGCGAGAAACGAAGTTTCGAGCGAATTAAGAGCCGAAATGGAGAAAATTTGTTTCACCGAGGTTTATATACTATTTTTTTTACTACTTGATTTAAAAAATGCACTAAAACTCTTAATTATACAAAAAATAAAATGTCAATTAATAAGCAAATGGTGAATAACTACAAATTTTGATTTGGTGAAACATTGTTTATCATATCATTGGATTGCGTATTGGATATTTATTATTCAGGGCTGCTTAGTTAGAATTTTATTTTCAATGAATTTTCTTAAAACTATATAAAAATCACATATGCTTTGCATTAAAAAATATAGCTTTTATTTATTTTTGACATGAAATTGAAAATCTATTCAATATTGATGAACCAAATTTTGAATTTTTTTAGTCTACAACTCACAACTAAGCTAAATTTCAATAGAAATGTTAAACACGAATTTAAATTTCAAATAAACTAACCTGTAGGATGAAACTAAAAAAATTCAAAGATGAACTCAGTTTAACAAACAAACAAAAGTTATATTTTTATTATTTACCAAGGTGCTAAAATACTTATTATTAGGTGTGGGGAATCTGAATTAGTAACCATAGCTGAGAAAAATAACTTTTGTCTTGAGTTTTTGAGTAAATAATTGAAATTTCTCATGCAAGTAGTAAAAAAAATAAAATTTGTATCAGATATATTGTATAATTTTTTCCTCCGATAATTAACTGTCAGATATAATAGTAGATTCTTGTATGAGTGAAGAATGATGGCAGTTCCAAGAATTGCCATCATCCTATAAGAATAAAAGATGCTATTTTATCTACGACTGCAAAATATTTCGAATAATTTTCAGTTTGCCTGCTAAAGTTTGTATCACCATATTGAAATACATGCATCAAAGATGGCATAAAAAACAAAACAAGTTTTTTTTATTTTATATTTTATATATGTATTGTTCTTGTTTTAACCTGTTTATATTACTATACCAACAAATTAATAAACTATAGAACAGTTGAAGCATTTAATTATAACCATTAGTTGTGGAATGAATACAATTATAATGAAAGACATACGCATGGAAAGCATTTATTCTTTAGTATTCGTGGATAATAGTAGATTCTGGTATGAGCTTAGAATGAAGGCAATTCTTCACGAGGATGAAGTTTCCCGAAACGAGCGTAGCGAGTGGAGGGAATCATCCGAGTGAAGAATTGCCATCATCCTAAGCGAATACAAGATGCTATTTTATCCACACCTGTAAAATATTTCGTTTAATTTCCAGTTTTCATGCAAAAATTTGTATCGCCATATTGAAATAAAAACATCAAAGATGGCGAAAAACAAAACCAGTTTGTTGTTTAATTTGTTAGGGGAATATTTAATAAACCATAGAGGTGTTAAAGAATTTTAATCAAATTCACTAGTTGTGGGATGAATACAATTACAATGGAAGACATACGCATGGAAAGCATATATTCTTTAGTAGTCGTGGATAAAATATATTCTCTGAGTTCTTTCCGCCAAAAAAATAAAAAAAAAATTAATTAAATAAACTTAAATTTTATTAAAAAATTTATTATATTTGTTTTTAATTGAAACTTTACCTACAATTTTTTAAATTTATACTTTAAACGATGACTTCCAGTCAGTAAAAAAATATCTGTAATATCTGTGAAAGTTTTTAGAGAAAATATATGATCTGAGATATATCCCAGAATGAAAAAAAAACACGGATCAGGTATATCCGAGAATGCAAAAAAACACAGATAATTTTTTTGACGTTTAAAGTATCTCAATGTATAAAATTAAATTTATATTTTCGAACTATTCATATTGTCTTCCATCTGTAGGCGAACACTGGCTTACAATAATAACATTATTTTGCACTGGTAAAAATTATATATAAAGACAATATTGCTATTTTGGTTTCTACTGTCAAAGCTAGCTATGTCGTCTTGTATGTTTTTAGTAGGTGAATTTGTAAATATTATCATTTATAACACAAGCGTAGAAAAATAGCGTTTTCTACGCGTAGTAAAAACCTTTTTGCGTTCCTGGACTTATCCTGGACTTAGAAACCGTCAAGTAACGCAAAAAGAGACGTTAGTTGAAAAATCTATTATTTTGTAGCACATGCACAAAAAATATTCAATTTTTTACTAGAATAACATGAAAAAAAATCTACTTTTCCGCACATATGACCACAATAGTACTTTGTGTATCGAGGTGCACAAAGTTTATTTTTTCCGCACGCGCCGTAATTTTGTCCAACGAGGCGAAGCCAAGTTGGACAAGTATACGACAAGTGCGGAAAAAATCAATTTGTGCAATGAGTTGCACACAACGTTTTTTGCAATTCCGAATCACAATTAAACAAAATTATTCTGCAACCAAATTTTTTGCAATCTACATTCATATTAAGATATAAGTAAACATTTCTATTATTGACTTAGCATTGAGAAAATTTTCCATATGTTCTTATTTTTCACTTCTACAAAACAAAGCAAAAAGATAAAACAGTGCGGAAAAAATCAAAGAAAACAGTGCGGAAATAGTAGATTTTTATACAAGTGGTGAAAACGTCTCTTTTTGCGTGACTGAACGGTTTGTTCAGGAACGCAAATAAGTTCAGGAACGCAAAAACGTTTTTACCACGCGTAAAAAATACTATTTTTTTACGCTTGTATATATAAATGATAATATTTACAAATTCATCTACTTGAAACTTACAAAACGACATATCTAAATTTGACTGTGTAAAAAATGAGCAAGATTGTATATATATATAGCATTTTTACCAGTGTAAAATAATGTTATTATTGTGTCCGCCTACAGATGGAATAATAACAGGCGAACACAATAATAACATTATTTTACACTGGTAAAAATTTTTACACAGTCAAATTTAGATATGTAGTTTTGTAAGTTTTTAGTAGATGAATTTGACAATATAAATAATGAAAAAAGTTCATATATTTTCCCTAAAAACTTTTACAGATATTACAGATATTTTTTTTACCGACTGGAAGTCATCGTTTAAAGTATAAATTTAAAAAAGTGTAGGTAAAGTTTCAATTAAAAACAAATAAGAATAAATTTTTTAATAAAATTTATTTATTTATTTAATAAATTTTTTTTATTTTTTTTTTTGGCGGAAAAAACTCAGAGAATATATTTTATATCTGACAGTTAATTATCGGAGGAAAAAATTATACGATATATCTGATACAAATTTTATTTTATCGCTCCGATTTCTCCGATATAGAAAAAAACACACTCATTATTAGTTTAATTAATTAATTACACACAATTGATATAATGATTAGTTTCGATTCGATTCGATCAAAATATTCAAAATATTTAATCCCTTCAAAATACTGCAATATTGACAGATATAAACACAGCAGCCGAAACAACAACAGAAACAGTAAATCAAATTCAATCGTAAATATTCAATCAAATATTCAATCCTTTAAATAACCACCACCTGTAGGCGACCACCGAAACTTATATACTTTCAGCCCTAGTGACTGAAAACATTTCAGTCACTACTTAGAAAAAGATTCTTTTTCACATAGGTTTTACTATATATTAAAATGACATTTTCGTAGTTTGAAGTAGAAAAAAATATTTTTTGCAATTCCGAATCACAACTCAACGTATTTCGATGTGGTTAACACTGTCAAAAAGTGAGATTTTTCCGCATTTTGACTTCACCTCGTTGGACAAAATTACGACGCGTGCGGAAAAATCCACTTTGTGCACCTCGAAACACAAAGTGCTACAGTATGCCTGGCACGCACGCCGCCAACATGTGAGATTTTCAGTTCAATATATCCTGAATATATTATTTTTATAGTAATAAAGTATAAAAATAATAATTTAAATAACTTACCATATAGTAAAATAACTTAAAAACAACCCAAAATCATTTGAATTGCAAGAAAAAACAGTTATTTTGCATTTTCAGAAAAGCCAGTTGTCAAAATTGCAATGTTTTTAAAAAAATCCAAATGGATTGCTATGTTTATTTTTATTAAATGTTAACAGTTTAGTACAATTTAGAAGCGAGCTAGTATAGTTTACAACTATTACAGCGAAGATGGCGCATTTTAGTTATTTAAATATCTTAAATTTGTTTATAACTTTGTTAAACAAATGATTTAATTAACAATTAAATAAAAATTTATAAATTTGATGCATTCGGTAAAAAAAATAGTGTGTATTACTAGTGCGAATGCGTTTTCCAAACGTGAGTTATTGCAGCACTCCCTACGGTCGTGCTACAAACTAACTCTTGTTTGGAAAACACAATCGCACTAGTAATAAAATCTACTATTCCATCCATTTATGTACGTAATGGTAAAATTTCTATTAAAACACCTCCTAATAACATTGAAATTAAGTGCATTGAAAACCTTCATGACGTTATCACCTGTCACTCAAATCAACATCAGTCAGCATCATCATCATCAACACATTCATAACAGAAAAACATATGTATATAAATATGTTTTTATTCGCCTATATATTAAAGTGTTACTTTATTACTGTGATTTGCGGCCTTAAAGTGTCACTTTTTAGCCATATATTTTGTTGTTATAGCTACGTCCAAAAAAGCAAAAAGCATTTGTATTTGTTTAAATTCTATAAAAATAGAAATTTTTATCAAAGCAGCCCTTAAATTCAAAATTTCATAATCCAATTAAAATAGTTGTTATCATTTGTTGTCATAGTTATACAATAATTTGGAAAAAATAACATATATTTCGTCAAAGGTAACTTGTCCCACATATTTTTATTTTAAAATTTATGCAAATTTATAATTTTAATTTAGAACTAGCAGGACCCGGCATACGTTGCTACGCCTATAAAAAAGATTGTGTGCAGAAAATAGTAATAATCAGAATAATATAATTTATAAATCCAGACTTATATACTAATCTAAAACCAGTCAAATCACTTCATTTGTTGACATATTTGCATATATTTTACCGATTTCTTTAAATAACCTACATTGTTTGTTTGTTTGTTTTTGAAATTAATGGGGACGCCTATTTTTCTTAATAAGTAAAATACTTTCAACCTGTAGCTTTGATATTATTGTTCATAATCCTATTCCCTGCAAAAACTTGCTGCATCAATGTTTTTCCTCAAAAGAGGAAAAAAACGCCTATTTTCTATATTTTGAACATGTATAACATTATATATAAACCAAATGAAATATGTATTACATATGTATAGACAACAAACCAAGAACATGTTTGTTGTAAATTAGAAATATTATTTGCAACGTAATGTGTTGGATGCATATAATTGTATGTATATAACAAATATATAAATGTATATAATTTTCATCTAAATGAATTTGTTTGTCAGCTTTAATTTTCCATTTGAATGGTAATTCTATTTTGCGGAAAAAAAAATCGATCAAAGATAACTGAGTGAAAGTTGAATAAAGCCAAGTATAAAATATAATATACATTTAGGCATACATTTAACCATTAGGAAAATTAAAATTACTAATTAAAAAAACTAAATTAAATTTTAAAATTTCGGCTCCGAGGTGCATTAGTACCTGTTAATGGCCATCTCCTGGCAAAATTTCAGACTCCTGTGTGCTACAGATTTCGCTGGAGAGCGCACGCAGACAGACAAACACTTTATTTTATTATTATATAAGATAGATAAACATTTTTTTTAAATATTTTGCTTGCGGCAAAAATAGTATATGATGCACGGACGTAAGCTATTTTGGACTTAATGTGAGTGCAAATCTCGGCTAGTGCCTCGATTTGCAAACTCCACATCCGTCCTAAATCTTTAGCTCTTCGTCCTAGCAGCATAATGTACTGGTAGTGAAATCTACGTGAAATTCTACGTCCACGCCGTGCTACCTGGGTAACGCTAACAGAATTAGGTTGGTGTAGTTGAGAGGGGCAGAGTAAATACTGCTTATACTCAATGATTCTGCACCATGGCGAGTCATTGGCGCCACAAAACCAATGCAACTCAAGCGTCTGTTCTCCATGTTAGGGGTGGCTTGGAGCGGGTGTCTGTCTTGGATCAAGCGGCTCGCTATATAAACGTGTAGCAAGCGTCTGTTCTCCATGTTAGGGGTGGTTTGTAGCGGGCGTTTGTCTTGGATCAAGCGGCTCGCTATATAAACATGTAAAAAGGTTGTTTCTGGTGACCTTAAGATGCAGAACGAACCCATTCACGAAAATTTGGGTTGGGCGAAGGGCTAACACCCCATTTCCGTAAAAAAGTTATTGTCATGAATTCTGTACACAGGCCTCGGATTATCTCGGATTTATTATTAGAACGACCTCGGAAACTGTACCCGGACTACGATTTAAAAATGGGAACCTGGAACGTGCTAAGCCTCAGAAGACCAGGAGATCTACTAAAACTTAGAAACCAAATCAATAGCTATACACTGGATATAGTGGCGTTACAAGAACTAAGATGGCCAGGGAGTGGAATCCACGGAACAGCCAAGGGATACACTCTCTACTATTGCGGTCATAAAAACGGAGGAGAATTTGGGGTTGGCTTTCTCATACATCGTCACGTGAAATAACATGTTATCGACTTTTGCCCAATTAGTATGCGGATATGCACAATGCGAATTCGTACGCAAAAATTTAATGTAACGATCATCAATGTTCATGCACCTGCTGAAGACAAAGCAGATGACATTAAAAACCTGTTCTTTCTAGAACTCGAAGAAGTCATCAATAACATCCCGCGGCACGATATAAAAATCGTGGTAGGTGACTTCAATGCGCAAATTGGTAGAAGTGCAGAACTTAAAACACATGTCGGCCCTAACAGCTTGCATCATACCAGTAACAATAACGGCTTTCGCGCAGCTGAACTGGCTATGATGTATGATCTAGTAATTTCTAGCACTTTCTTCCCTCATAAGAGAATCCACAAAGCAACGTGGAAATCAAACGATGGACGAACTGAAAATCAAATCGATCACGTCATGAATCGATCACAAGCATAACTGACGTTCGATCATACAGAGGTGCTGATATGGACACCGATCATATGCTTGTCATCTTTAAGTATAAGTGCAAATTATCATCTACATTTAATAGGCAAGCAAAAAAGACCGTGCGATGGAATGTCGAAGCATTTAAACACATGAAAACACTGAATAGATATCAGGAAATTGTAACGCAAAGCATAGAAGAGCATGACATCCCATCTGAGATGCCATTAAACATACAAGAAGAATGGCAAACGCTTCAATCAACCATCATATCCGCAGCACAAACTACAATCGGAAAACGACCACCGAAAATACGTAACGAATGGTTTGATGACGAGTGCCGCGAAACCATTGAGCACAAACTAAAACTGCGAGAAAAATGGTTAACAAGAAACACCCGAAGCTCCCAAACTGATTATCTTTGCGCCAAAAAAGCCTCAGCAAAACTCCTACGGAAAAATAAACGCGAACACATGAAGAGCTGTATCGAAAACATCAACCAACATGCGGCTAATGGAAATTCGAAAGAGTGTTTTGCCAATGCACAAAATCTGACAAAAGATTTCCACCCAAGATCTACAGTCATCAAAAATGGAAACAACGGGCTTACAACAAGTGAATGTGATGTGCTGGAAGTATGGCAATCCCACTTTCAAGACCTACTGAATAGGACGAATTAAGTTCATCCTATTAGAGCGATTGATCCATCAACTGAGGAGATTTTTGTCCCTTACCCAACAATAGAAGAAGTGGAAGCTGCCATCAAAAAATTAAAAAATGGCAAATCACCAGGTATCGATGGAATCCCTGCAGAACTATTTAAGAATGGAGGAGCAGCTCTGGTCTCACGTATATACGATCTGATTCTTGCAATTTGGGACCAAGAAGAACTACATGCTGAATGGAAAACAGCTCTCATTGTTCCGCTACATAAAAAAGGTGACCACAGATCAATGTTTTACCTTAAGGATGATTCTGGAAAAATGTTGGGAGTACAACATCAGCATTCACCAGCTTTACGTTGATTTCAGGCAGGCATATGATAGCATCATCCGCGACAACCTCTGGTCTGCACTCATATGCCTTGGTATTCTAGCGAAGCTTGTTTCTCTGTGTAAACTCACAACATCGGGATCAAACAGTAGAATAGTAATCGAAGGGTCAGTTTCTGATCCTTTCGATATAACATCAGGTGTTCGAAAAGGTGATGCACTCGCGCCCGTACTATTTAATTTGGCACTTGAGTACGCGATAGGAAAAAGCCGCATTGAGACACAAAACTGCATATTTAACAAATCTAGTCAAATTCTTGGCTACGCAGATGATATCATGCTGCTCGGACGTAGAACAAGCGATATTAAGGATAGTCTCCCTCAGTTTGAAAGAAATGCTAAACGACTTGGATTATGCATTAACACCGGCAAGACTAAACTTTTAACAACATCCAGGAATATACCTCCCGGCAATCTGAATACTGGCGATTATGAAGTAGAGCGTGTAGAAAACTTCAAATACCTCGGGTCTGTAATTACTTCGTGAAATGACATGCAGGCAGATATCAAAGCCCGTGTCTCAGCCGCATACAGAGTTTTCTACGCATACTCAAAACTTTTGCGATCCAAACATCTTTCGCAGTCGTGCAAACTCACACTTTACAAAGCATTAATCCGACCTGTGCTTACCTTTGGATACACTGTTATTACAATATTTAAAACCAATTGATTTTTAAACAATATTCAAAGAATAAAAGTTTTGCAAAAAAAAAAGGTCCAGCGGCAGGTATATCCGCTAGAAAAGGAAGATTTCTTGATCAAACAGATATGCACACAAGTAGAATCAATGAATCAAATTAGTTAAAATCAAAAAACTAAGTAGAAACTGGATTATCCAACAAATTTCACAAAAGAAATTAAATACATTAACCGAAACTACTTTATGCAATTTCGGAACAGTTTTGTTTAATTTGGTTAAAATTAGTCATAACATATTAAATCCACCAAATATTAAATGAACGCCCACCAAAGATCAAATCAACTACGTCACAGCTACAATTATACCATAACACATATATATATATATATATATATATATATATATATATATATATATATATATATATATATATATATATATATATATATATATATATATATATATATATATATATATATATATATATATATATATATATATATATATATATATATATATATATATATATATATATATATATATATATATATATATATATATATATATATATATATATATATATATATATATATATCAAACATTATCAAACAATTTTAATTTAAAATCATCTTTGTTGTTGTATTTTTTTGATTTTATTTAATCTTTTAGGTAGATTTCATATTCAACCTATTGCAATG
>OY856187.1:253134914-253229764 GCA_963693315.1 Diogma glabrata | reverse complement strand
ACTAAATATGAATAAATCAAAAAAATATAAAATGTGATGATATACAATTTTGATAGACAGGTTGGTTTTACGTTATTATATGAAAGGTCAGCGAAAAAAGAAGAAATTTAATTAGATTTGTTTTATTGTTATTGTAAAATAGTAAATCAGTATTATACTAAGTAACGATGAGAACATTAATTAAAACGTTTCATTAAAATAACTAAAAATTATTATTTTAAGACAATAAATGATCATATGAATTTTTTAAATAATCAGAATCTGTTTGTTTATTAATCGAATTTTTTGATTTTTTTATGTAAATCATTTCTAAGATACTGCGTTTACGGAAGTTTGATTCTTTATGTAGAATTTTTACATTCGACAAGTTTATAGAATGATTATGATTATTAAGGTGACGTGAAAGAGCACTATGTGAAGAAATAACTTGAGCGTTAGGAGTAACATTACAATTTTGATATCTTGCGTCATGGGAATGTTGGTAAATCCTATTTTTAAGAAGTTGTTTTGTTTGTCCTGTATAATTGACACCACAATCACAAGTTACTTGGTAAATTACGTTAGACTGTAATTCGATCGGATCTCTATCTTTTAATTTTGAAAAAATTATATCACCTAAATTAGAACAAGGTCTACCTACTGTTTTAATATTATAGTTTTGTAATAAATTTTTAATTTTACCGTGCAAATCTTTTATATATGGAACAGATACGAATTTAATGTTATTAACAGGAGTGATTTCATTATTGATAGTTGTAACGTTATCTTGTTGATTAATATTATAATCTTGTTGTGACAATTTAAATTTAGTCTGTCTAATAGTTTTATTAATAAGATGTATTGGATAGTTATTATGGAGTAGGGTTTTTGTTAAAAGATCGAAATTTTTTTGATGGAAATTATCATTAGACAATTTTATAATTTTTTGTGTGAGAATAGAAATAGTATTAATTTTGTATGAGAACGGAAGCCACGAATCAAAATTAAGATAGCGTCCCGACCATGAATCTTTATGGTACCAGTCTGTAATCAAAGAACCGTCATCATTATGGATAATCCTAATATCTAAAAAGGGCAATGTTTTGTTTACTTCATGTTCAACTGTAAACTGTATTCTATTATAAAAAGAATTAAATTTATCTAAAAAGTATTGGACTTTGTCTAGTGGTATTGCAGTAACGATGTCATCAATATATCTAAAAAAGAAAATCGGCTTAAAATCTAACATTTCAAGGACATTATCTTCAATATGTTCCATTACTAAATTGGCTACCATAGGACTAACAGGTGATCCCATTGGGGAGCCAAAAATTTGTTTGTAAGTTTTATTATTAAATTTGAATTCACAACTATTAAGAACTAACTTCAAAGCTTCAATAAACTGTAATTTTGTTAGTTTTGTACCACTATTATTTTTAATTACTGACCACTTTTCACTTACCAATTTAAGCACAAGATGGCTATCTACATTCGTAAATAATGACACAACGTCCAATGATAACAAAACATGATCAGTGGGTATTATAATATTTTTAATCTTGTTTATAAGGTTTTCAGAATTCCCTACAAACGTTGATGTATTGCCTATACTAGGTTTTAAAATGTTACTACAAAATGCAGAAAGGTTATATATTGGCGTACCAATAGACTCCATCTCTTCTATACAAAAAAACATAAATAAGATGGTTATGTCTTGGGAAAAAGATAAACGTATAGATAACACTTTAGGCAAACACCTTCGTACATATAATGGTACAACTGCTAAAATGTATGGTTCAACTAAAGTACATAAACCAGGTTTTCCATTAAGACCTATAGTTTGCTCTATTGGTACGCCAATATATAACCTTTCTGCATTTTGTAGTAACATTTTAAAACCTAGTATAGGCAATACATCAACGTTTGTAGGGAATTCTGAAAACCTTATAAACAAGATTAAAAATATTATAATACCCACTGATCATGTTTTGTTATCATTGGACGTTGTGTCATTATTTACGAATGTAGATAGCCATCTTGTGCTTAAATTGGTAAGTGAAAAGTGGTCAGTAATTAAAAATAATAGTGGTACAAAACTAACAAAATTACAGTTTATTGAAGCTTTGAAGTTAGTTCTTAATAGTTGTGAATTCAAATTTAATAATAAAACTTACAAACAAATTTTTGGCTCCCCAATGGGATCACCTGTTAGTCCTATGGTAGCCAATTTAGTAATGGAACATATTGAAGATAATGTCCTTGAAATGTTAGATTTTAAGCCGATTTTCTTTTTTAGATATATTGATGACATCGTTACTGCAATACCACTAGACAAAGTCCAATACTTTTTAGATAAATTTAATTCTTTTTATAATAGAATACAGTTTACAGTTGAACATGAAGTAAACAAAACATTGCCCTTTTTAGATATTAGGATTATCCATAATGATGACGGTTCTTTGATTACAGACTGGTACCATAAAGATTCATGGTCGGGACGCTATCTTAATTTTGATTCGTGGCTTCCGTTCTCATACAAAATTAATACTATTTCTATTCTCACACAAAAAATTATAAAATTGTCTAATGATAATTTCCATCAAAAAAATTTCGATCTTTTAACAAAAACCCTACTCCATAATAACTATCCAATACATCTTATTAATAAAACTATTAGACAGACTAAATTTAAATTGTCACAACAAGATTATAATATTAATCAACAAGATAACGTTACAACTATCAATAATGAAATCACTCCTGTTAATAACATTAAATTCGTATCTGTTCCATATATTAAAGATTTGCACGGTAAAATTAAAAATTTATTACAAAACTATAATATTAAAACAGTAGGTAGACCTTGTTCTAATTTAGGTGATATAATTTTTTCAAAATTAAAAGATAGAGATCCGATCGAATTACAGTCTAACGTAATTTACCAAGTAACTTGTGATTGTGGTGTCAATTATACAGGACAAACAAAACAACTTCTTAAAAATAGGATTTACCAACATTCCCATGACGCAAGATATCAAAATTGTAATGTTACTCCTAACGCTCAAGTTATTTCTTCACATAGTGCTCTTTCACGTCACCTTAATAATCATAATCATTCTATAAACTTGTCGAATGTAAAAATTCTACATAAAGAATCAAACTTCCGTAAACGCAGTATCTTAGAAATGATTTACATAAAAAAATCAAAAAATTCGATTAATAAACAAACAGATTCTGATTATTTAAAAAATTCATATGATCATTTATTGTCTTAAAATAATAATTTTTAGTTATTTTAATGAAACGTTTTAATTAATGTTCTCATCGTTACTTAGTATAATACTAATTTACTATTTTACAATAACAATAAAACAAATCTAATTAAATTTCTTCTTTTTTCGCTGACCTTTCATATAATAACGTAAAACCAACCTGTCTATCAAAATTGTATATCATCACATTTTATATTTTTTTGATTTATTCATATTTAGTATTCTATGATTATTATTTTGTTTTATTTCAATTATTACAAAGGATTCGTTTTCTGTATGTTGAACTTTTTTTCGATAATTAGTTTTACTAAACTTTTTTAAAAAATATTTTTTTTAACTTCTATTTACTTTTTTTTTTTTGGTAAGCTATTGTTGTTATATTCAATGTTTCTAGATTGTATATTTTATTTTATTGAATTTCAGTTCTGATGATGACGTTTTGTAAATGACGTCGAAACATGTTAAAAACATTCATAATAATAAAATTTATTAATCTATATTAATAATTTGTTATTATTTATAAATTATTAAAACAAGGCTATAACCCAAGAAAATCAACGTTATATATATATATATATATATATATATATATATATATATATATATATATATATATATATATATATATACATATATATATATATATATATATATATATATATATATATATATACATATATATATATGTATATAAATATATATATAACGATATGAGCTATAACGAAATTTACTGGCACTCTCACGATCGCATTTCTTGACCTACACCAAAATTTTTTCTGTGTATGTTGCGGCAAAAAATTTCTTGGACAAGTTCGCGAACTGGCCATATCCAGGAACAGGTTAAGTGGCTAGAGCCAAAAAAATAGAATAATATAGGGCGTTATAAATTTCCGTTAGAATCATAATATTTTAATAAAATTTAATAATATTAAATATTTGAACATATTTCTATCATTTGTTTCCAAATGACAACATTGGCGTTCCAGGTTCCTGAAAAATCAGCTGTTTTGTTATGCCGCAATCTGAGGTATTATCTAACCAGTAGTATTTATAAGAGCGTTTACACCCCACTCCAGAATGAGTTCAGGTTATGTATTGGTAGATTGAAGGAAATGTATGCCTTGGTAGTGAGATTTAACGATCAACGAACAGTCAAGGATACATTCTCTTCAGTCACCACACTGTTCTATCTTTTCTCTCCCTTATAAACTGACTACTTGGTAATCCTAAAAGTCCGTAACTACATAAAACAACCACTTAGTACAACGAAAATACATTACCTGGCTCATTATCCATACCATTAACTAATCGCGTTGCTACAACAACACGTCGTGTTGCTTCAGTATCAATTTAAATTAAAAAACTACCAATTTCACAATTAGCGTCGCTTAAATTCGTAAACATTCTTCTACCTTGTTTTAATCAAACAAAAGTAAATCTCACATAGTTGTAATTGCATTTTTCTATTTTTTGTTGATGCTATCAGATACCATCTCAAGTTGAAATGTTTGGAATTGCAATAGTAGTAGTTATCTATTGTCATTTCATTTTCTCTGTGTAACTTTTAATAACGGGAACAAAACAAACACGAATTATATGTTGTTGATCCTTCTTTTTTATAATTGTTTGACGATCTCATTCTAAAAAACCGATTAAATTCCTTTGTTTGGGAAAATAAAACAACAGAAAGAAGTAAACAAACTTTTTGAATGGTCATCTCCTTCACTCCCATTCGTTTAGATTATTTAAACAAAGCATTTCTCATAACTTATGGTCAGTTGGTTTCTTACTAATTAATAATCGACTTCGATTATGATTTTTTTTAAAGTCGAAAAACTTAAAATTGGTTTTTGATGCTTAAATCAAAAATAAAATTAATTAGAAAGTTTTTGAGTTAATATGTTATGATCTTTAATCCAGTGATAAGTTTGAATTTTGTTCATAATTAAAAATAATAGAGTTGTTCATAATTAAAAATAATAAACCGGTGTCGGGTTAAACAAGTGTGTATAGAAAAAAAAGTTCTCGATCTGTTATTATAACTAAAAATTGAAAGAAAAAGAGAGGGAAAATTATAAATAAAAATATATATGTCAATTACAATGCAATATATGAAAGGCAAAGAAAATTTAATGTTTTGTTATTTTTATCCCAATTAATGGAAAACGAGTGTTTGTTGAATAGTGAACGGATTATAAAGAAAATTTCAGAAGAATCATTCTTGAGCATATAGTCCGAACAAGTGTCACAAAGGAAAGCGTTTTTGTGTTCCTTTTTATTGCAGTAACACGACGAACCAATTGGCGAAGAAGAGATCTTGAGAGCAAAATCCAAAAGCAATTGTAAGTGATTTTTTTTATATAATACTGCGCCTGAAATAAATGTTCCTTTGGATACATTACGTACCAAATTGTACTGGAAAAATACTTTTGTTACTAGTGTTCCCATTAATAAACACATCTCACATTGAAAGTGGCGGTAAATGCATTTAAAACAACACAATTAAAAACCGTAGAACAAAACGGGGCTGGCGGCAATACAACATTTTCTTTGTTTACTTCACAGTTCGTATTCTCGATGTTAACAAGATTCACCGTTATATGTAAATACACATAGTCAAATATAATTGAACTCATTAATTAACCCAAAAGGATTGGACCAATAAAGTAAAATCGATATTAAAAGGAGCTGTACTATCGGAAAAATCGACCAACCGATAATACGTAGCGATCGGTTATAGCAACTCTTGTTAAGTTCATATATGAAGTCCATCTCAGAGTATAGGGAAGGTTAATGTAGGCAAACTAAATAAACACTAACTGAATTAAAATAAATCAAGTCTTCTATCAACAATTTCACTATAAAATAAAATATTATATATATTCAAATAATTTTTTTTTGGTTAGTAGTTTCTCTTTTTTTTTTCATCCTCTTAGAGGTAGTCGTTAATTATAGATGTATGATAATAATAGTATGAATTGCTAAATCTAAGACCAAAGTAGAGATTGTTTCCTGGTGAAGGCCATATTGGTGTCGTTTTACAACTAAATTTTAAATATCTCGGATAATAACGGTGTCAATAGACACCGCTATAAATTTTGGCGCCGAAACAGGGACACCGGTTTAAAAATACGGTAAAACGTCTTAAACCAATAAATTAATTTAAATTTCCGGAATATTTTTTGTAAATATTGACTCTTATTGTGAAATATAATATATATTTTTTTTGTTGTTGGATCGACTTGGTCGAATATTTTTATTATTATTTAATTAAATTTTTTTGAATTTTGATTGCTTTTTGTCATAAATACATAAAAATATATACAAATAAAAATGTATACTAGAAAACGTGGTGTACACCATCGTAGGGAAGTGCCACAACACTTCCGTACACCACTATACAGGAGGACGAGGCCGTCGCTGCCTAATCAACCCTTCTTCCCGCCGGACGACGAAGGAGCGGCAGGTCCAGATCAAGAGATGGATGGACTCCCACCACCGCGAGGGGAGCCGTGTGTTCCAGGACCGTGGGTGGGACTCGATCCTTCTCTTGAGACTCACTGGACGCCAGCAAGAGGACAGCTCTTGCGCGAAACGATGGAGGCAGTTGTCAGGGATTCACAAGGACCAGTGGCTACTGAGCCTGCTGAACCTCTGATGACTGGAGAGCGTAGAAGGATGCTGGCGAAGCGCAAGAAAAATGACGATAGGAAGAGGGTTGAAAGGAGAGCGATGGCCCAAGCAAGGGATGAATTTGAAAGACTGTGGGCAGCAGCCCACCCTGACTCTGATTCGGGTTAAGAATCAGAAGGTTGCTGCCCAGATTCCACCTCCCATGGGTATCTCTAAGAAAGAGTCCAAGGAGGCTTAACCTCCTTAACATGTTTCGTTGGTTAAGGGTCGCCTCTGTCTTTTGGCATGCGATCACCAAGCGGATTTTTTTAATGATATTAGTAAAATTTCAATTAGTTTTCCTCCCGAGATTGAATGCAGCTTCACTGGTCGAGTGTTTATGCGGAAGAGATGGGATGCCTGTCAGTGCTACGGACAGCCAGGATCGCTTCTACAATGCTAAGCACTCCTCCATACAAGTGAAACTGCATGCAGATCTCCAGTTTGTTGGGAAAAACCAACGTTTAACCCAACCTCCCTTCACAATTTCAATGGACTTAGCAAATCCATCCAACATCGCGTTTCAATAGTAAATTCGGTCTTGTACTGAAATGGGATCTGGAGACTGGTACTCTATACTGGTCTACTTCCAACAAACGATATTAGTATTATTTGTTTATTTTTCTTAGTTTTAAGGATGAATGAACTCAGCATATGATTTTTGTGGATAACAGATATTTAGGCTGAATTTTTAAACAATGCTGAATTCATTTCATCACGCGGGAGGGTACTAGAATGTAGATTTTAGGATTTTTAGGCCTATTTTTGTTACAGACCTCACATGTCGTTTCTGGGAAGAGATCGCGAGTTCGATTTTCCACTTCGAATCTTCGTTACAATTCCTTTTAAAAATTTTTTGATTATACAGTCAATCGGTGTGGGCTTTGCCCAGGAAAAATCTCTAACAATTATAAATAAATAAATAATTCTCTTATTTTTCTAAATAAATAAATAAATACATAAATATTTTCATAATTAATTTAATATTTTTTCTAAATAAATATTTTTTCAAATAAATAAATAAATATTATTATAGCTATCTTATAAATATTTTTATAAATAAATATTTTTCATTTTTTTTTATAAATAATTATATATATATATATTTTTAAATAAATAAAAATATTCTTAAATAAACTTAACATCAAGAAAAATAAATAAATAATTTTTTCAAAATAAATAATACAACAAATAAATAGTTTTACCATCTTATGCAATAAGTAAATCAAGGTGTACAAGTTGCAACAAAATAAATAGATTTTAAGTAAATCAAACATTTGCTTGCTCAATATTAAGTAAATAAATAATATTTTTTCTAGATATAAAATTAAAATCTTTAAGATTTATAATTTTCTCTGTAAAACGAAGGTCGAAGGAGTTGATTATTCAAAATATTTGTATATTTCTTTCTGCTGTTGTTGGTCGCGTGTTCACGATCTTGAGTCGATTTACAATTTTTATTGCGTTTTACAATTTTTTTTACGGTTGTTGTTTTTATATTTTTGCGCGGAAAAACACTTTAGGGGGTCACGATCATTATCGTCTGTTGTTGGTTTTGTTGCAAACTTGTTGCAATATTTTTACATTTTTTTTGTATTTTTTGTCCTTCTTATAAAATCTGACAACAAAAGAAAATTTCAGAGGTACCTATAGACCATCCGCTTTACGGTCTCGAGTTGTGCGAGTTGTGGGTCGAGTGCTTCCTGCGGGACATACAGTACAACAGTGAAGGCTGGATACAACAATTAAGTGACGCTGCAAGGAGTGCAACAGCACCAATAATACAAACACACGCCGCAAATACAAAGGAAGAAAGTGAACTGATTCTGGCAGCAGCTCTGTTTTTGGCTCGCGAAGTAAGGGGTTTAGTGGCTCCAGTGCCACCAAACACACTAAAAGGATTGTTAAATCGAATAACCCATTACGTGGACCGAAATAACCGCATAAGAAACATGGAGGAGTTAAAGGATGCTACCGAATACGCAGCCAGGTCATTGTCTGAAACTTTCAGGACCATCACTGCACTGATAATGGGACCTGAAGGAGGGGCCTTAAGAAAAGATGTACCAGCTCCAGCAAATCTTGACGAATCTTTTCAAGGTGTATTCGCGAGATCAACTCCAAATCATATGGAACCACTAGGTGACCTGATTGATGATATGACGGGCCGTCAACGAAGACAACGTCTTCCACAACCAGCCAATGAGGTACAGCAGGAACAGCTTGGACCAGCAATACCACTGGAAGAGCTATTCAATGACATCAGAATAGCTCCACCTCCATACCGATCGGCTAGGGTCTCGGCAGTACCAGCATACATACAACCGCATGAAGGATACCAACCACACAGGTATTTGAGTCAATTCTATACGAATTGGCTCCCCTACTTCTCTGGTGACGGGTCCTCACCCGATGCTCATGAATTCTTTCATTTGGTTGAGGTGGCTGCATGAAGGGATCGGGTGGCTTTTGACGATCTAAAGTCAATCATTCCCCGATATCTCCGTGGAGCCGCTGAAAAACATTACATAAATCTAACATATGACTATCGAGTGGTGACTTATCCCATATTGAGAGAAGCATTAGTTAACACGTTTGGTACGCTTACAGATGATAAGACGGTTTTAAAAGTACTGCTGAGCCGTTGACAGAAACATAAGGAGAGTGTCTATGACTACATAATTGGTATGAATAATTTAAATAGAAGACTGACCCGGCCTTATAATCCACGGGAACTAATAGAGATAGTTCGGGACGGTTTGTCTGCAGAATTGAGAAGCGTAACAATGATAGCTGAGTTTGCATCACTTGAAGACCTGCGTGTAATGTGCCAAAAATTTGAAAAATGTTGGGCATCATCACCCGCAGCGTCAAGGACACCTCTGCTACCACCTACGAGAACAGCTGGTCAATACCGGATCAGTAAAGTCACGCCTTCAGATGAAGATGAAACAGGTCCATCTAATTATCAACCAGGTCCATCAAACTACGTTACAGGTCCTTCAAATCATCAAATGGTTCCAGCAAACTACTCAACATATGTAGACGCTTACAACGCTCCACCAAGAATAATAGCTAGACCAACAAATGCTAATAGGTCAATACTGCCACCACCGCCACCAAGAACTGAACATCAAATCTGCAGCAGATGTAAAGATATTGGTCATTCAATATACAACTGTCCTCAAAAGCCGTACTGCTACCGATGTGGTAAGGCTGACACCATCTCTCCACGATGTACTAATTGTCATCCACCGCTTCATTTAACCTCTCGGGCGGGAGTACAGAATTCGCGAGCTGTGCCCCCAAAACCATCTTCGAGTACGCGAGGTCATCTGAGAGATGCGTCAACCACCCCCGAAGAAGAAGATCTTTTGCCACCACAGTACCAAAAATAAGTAAATCTGTTCAAACTACAACACCATTACTGATACGTCAGAAACACAAATCTCTTAAGCGTATTGAACGCTCGCGCATTTACTTTAGAAAAAGAAAACTTCTCAATAAAGCGTGTGTCTCTTCGATCATTTATCGGGAAAATGATCCTAGACCACACCTTTATATAAACATTTTTAATAAAAAAGTTTATGGACTTCTAGATAGTGGAGCCTCTATCAGTATTCTGGGAAGAAATTCCCTAGAATTATTAAGAAACGCTGGCATAACCTATCACAAAATGTTTTCTGCCATCCGTACAGCAGATGGTACCCGTAATCATATCCTGGGTTATGTAGACGCTTCTATAAATTTCAATGGCTTATCGAAAATTTTTCGTTTTCATGTTGTTCCAAGTTTGCGTGAAGAACTCTACCTGGGCATCGATTTCTGGAGGGAATTTGGTATCACTCCTTCGTTTGTCAGTGAATTGACACCGATTGAATCTAATAACAACTTAAATCACGATCTAAACCCTGACCAGCTACAAGAACTGGAGAACGTCAAGGATTCTTTTCCTTCTTTTGAGGTATTAGGTCTAGGCAAAACATCTTTGGTTGAACATGTCATCGATGTTGGGGATAGTGCACCTGTGAAACAGAGGCATTAGCCCACATCCCCGGCAGTTCAACAAAAGATTTATGCTGAATTAGACCGTATGCTTCAGTTAGGAGTGATCGAAGAGAGTTCTGACAGTTCTTGGTGCTCGCCAGTGGTCTTAATACAAAAATCTTCAGGGAAAAATCGTTTATGTTTAGATTCGAGACGTGTCAACGCACTGACCAAAGAGGATGCATACCCACTTCCATTAATCGATGGCTTGTTAGGACGTCTAAATAGTACGAGATACATAAGCAGTATTGATCTCAAAGATGCGTTCTGGCAAATTCCCTTGTCAGAAACATCTCGAGATAAAACAGCCTTCACAGTGCCTGGGCGACCATTGTACCAATTCAAGGTTATGTCTTTTGGTTTGTGCAATGCTCCCCCGACAATGTGTCGGCTGATGCATAAAGTGATACCCCACAAGTATCATGAAAGTGTCTTCGTCTATCTAGACGACCTACGGGTAGTGTCCTCGACATTCGAGGAACACATGGAACTACTGTCTATAGTCTCTACTCTTTTAACTAATGCAGGTCTAACCATCAATCTGCAGAAAATTAAGTTCGTGCTGCGAGAAGTAAAGTACTTGGGCTTTTTGGTTGGCGAAGGTGGATTGAAAACGGATCCAGAAAAAGTACGAGCCATTGAGGAATATCCAGCTCCAACAACTGTTAAACAGATTCGTCGGTTATTAGGTATGGCAGGGTAGTATCAACGATTTATACCGAACTACGCTAGTGTTGTTACACCTATTACAGATCTTTTGAAAAAAGGATCTAAACGACTGATATGGACTGATGAAGCTCAAACCGCCTTTAATAATTTAAAACATCTTTTAACTGTAGCCCCAGTTTAATAAATCCTAATTATGAAAAAGAATTCTTTATTAGATGTGATGCCAGCATCACGGGTGTAGGAAGTGTATTGTATCAGCTGGATGAAGAAGGCCATGAGTGTCCGATAGCATTCATGTCTAAAAAGATGAATAAAGCCCAAAGGAATTATTCATTGTCTGAGCTTGAGTGTCTTGCAGCAATTATCAGCGTGAAGAAATTCAGAGCCTACGTGGAGGGTCATAAATTTACAATTGTGACCAATCATTCAAGTCTAAAGTGGTTGATGTCACAAAAAGATTTGAGTGGTCGGTTAGCTAGATGGAGTTTAAAGCTTCAACACATGGATTTTTCTATTGTACATAGTAAAGGGACCCAAAACGTAGTACCTGATGCTCTGTCTCGTATACATGACGACACGTCTGAAGAATTTGCTGAAGCACTCGCTCATACTGACGACACTTTTAAATCAGATGATGATTGTTATCGGCACCATGAATACAAAAACATGATAGCCAAAGTACAATTGTCTCCTCAGGATTTTCCAATGGTGAAACAGTTGGATGGTAAGCTATACATGCGCATAGAACCTAAAGCTGATGCAGTACCTAACGATTTGGCTGTGTGGAAACTTTGGATACCGAAACCTCTAACTACTAAATTGATCAAGGAGCATCACGACAACTGTATAGCTGCTCATGGAGGGGTAAAGAAGACCTTGGTGGACCTTCGGCGTCTCTACTACTGGCCGGGCATGGCATCTCAAGTTCATGACTATGTCGTGTCTTGTGATGTCTGCAAACAATCGAAGGCAACAAATAAGATATTGCGTTCACCAATGCAATCCCGATTTATAACAGATAGACCATGGCAGCGTATATATATTGATTTTTTGGGTCCGTATCCCAGATCAAAATCTGGGAATACTGTTCTTATCATTGTACTTGATCATTTGTCAAAATTTGTATTAATTAAACCACTCAGAAATGCTACTTCACCTTCTGTGAATACATTTTTGAGAAATGAAGTTTTTCTAACCTATGGTGCTCCAGAGTACTACTTTGAATTAGCTTACCCTCCCCATTCATTTGTTCATTAAATTTCAAAAAATGTCCACTATTTTTCTAAATAGCTTCCATCGCTATCTTTTTTCTAAATAGCTTCCATCGTTGTCTCTCATGTACCTGAAATTGAATTTTGGTACGTAATGGCACTGTTCAGTAAGAGTATTAGGTAGTTTTTCTCATTAGTTTTAGTTTTTTTCTTTAGTTGCAGCTGGTCAACAAAACTCTGGCGTTCTACGATCAAGATTTGGATATCAAGTCACCATAAATAAAACAATTTTTTTTTTGAAGCATCTGTAATTCGCAATTCTTTCATAATGGATATACAATATCAGTAATTCTAAACATCTTTATTCTCATCATGGTTACACAACATCTACAATTCAAACTTTCTTTCATTATTTAGCGTCATGCAAAAATGCTAAACATCTGGTTGTCTTGGGAGAGGCACTCGACTCATCAATTCGTATACCTAGTATCGGTAAATAATGGTGATTGCGTCATATTTTCTTTCCTTAATCTTCACAAAAAGCATTTCACTGTTGAACGCTTTTTTGATATCGGTTCAGGAAATTGTCTGTTATGCCGCAATCTGAGGTATTATCTAACCAGTAGTATTTATAAGAGAGTCTACACCCCACTCCAGGACGAGTTCAGGTTCTGTATTGGTAGATTGAAGGAAATGTATGTCTTGGTAGTGAGATTTAACGATCAACGAACAGTCAAGGATACATTCTCTTCAGTCACCACACTGTTCTATCTTTTCTCTCCCTTATAAACTGACTACTTAGTAATCTTAAAATTCAACGTCCGTAACTACATAAAACAACCACTTAGTACAACGAAAATACATTACCTGGTTCATTATCCATACCATTAACTAATCGCGTTGCTACAACAACACGTCGTGTTGCTTCAGTATCAATTTCTATTAAAAAACTACCAATTTCACAATTAGCGTCGCCTTAATTCGTAAACATTCTTCTACCTTGTTTTAATCAAACAAAAGTAAATCTCACATAGCTGTAATTGCATTTTTCTATTTTTTGTTGATGCTATCAGATACCATCTCAAGTTGAAATGTTTGGAATTGCAATAGTAGTAGTTATCTATTGTCATTTCATTTTCTCTGTGTAACTTTTAATAACGGGAACAAAACAAACACGAATTATATGTTGTTGATCCTTCTTTTTTATAATTGTTTGACGATCTCATTCTAAAAAACCGATTAAATTCCTTTGTTTGGGAAAATAAAACAACAGAAAGAAGTATACAAATTTTTTGAATGGTCATCTCCTTCACTCCCATTCGTTTAGATTATTTAAACAAAGCATTTTTCATAACTTATGGTCAGTTGGTTTCTTACTAATTAATAATCGACTTCGATTATGATTTTTTTTGAAGTCGAAAAATTTAAAATTGGATTTTGATGCTTAAATCAAAAATAAAATTAATTAGAAAGTTTTTGAGTTAATATGTTTTGATCTTTAATCCAGTGATAAGTTTGAATTTTGTTCATAATTAAAAATAATAGAGTTGTTCATAATTAAAAATAATAAACCGGTGTCGGGTTAAACAAGTGAGTATAGAAAAAAAAGTTCTCGATCTCTTATTATAATTAAAAATTGAAAGAAAAAGAGAGGGAAAATTATAAATAAAAATATATATGTCAATTACAATGCAATATATGAAAGGCAAAGAAAATTTAATGTTTTGTTATTTTTATCCCAATTAATGGAAAACGAGTGTTTGTTGAATAATGAATGGATTATAAAGAAAATTTCAGAAGAATCATTCTTGAGCATATAGTCCGAACAAGTGTCACAAAGGAAAGTGTTTTTGTGTTCCTTTTATTGCAGTAACACGACGAACCAATTGGTGAAGAAGAGATCTTGAGAGCAAAATCCAAAAGCAATTGTAAGTGATTTTTTTTATATAATACTACTAGTGCTCCCATTAATAAACACATCTCACATTGAAAGTGGCGGTAAATGCATTTAAAACAACACAATTAAAAAACGTAGAACAAAACGGGGAACCTGGCGGCAATACAACATTTTCTTTGTTAACTTCACAGTTCGTATTCTCGATGTTAACAAGATTCACCGTTATATGTAAATACACATAGTCAAATATAATTAAACTCATTAATTAATCCAGAAGGATTGGACCAATAAAGTAAAATCGATAGTAAAAGGAGCTGTATTATCGGAAAAATCGACCAACCGATAATACGTAGGGATCGGTTATAGCAACTCTTGTTAAGTTCATATATGAAGTCCATCTCAGAGTATAGGGAAGGTTAATGTAGGCAAACTAAATAAACACTAACTGAATTAAAATAAATCAAGTCTTCTATCAACAATTTCACTACATTTTATATATATTCAAATAATAATAATAATAATAATCCTTTATTGACTTTAAATTTTATAATACAGTTGTATACATTTAATAATTTACTGAGATCAGCTTTTAATAGTAAGCTTTACAGCAGATGAAATTAATTATTATGAGTATTGCAAAAAAATAAATGAAAAAGAATGTTTATAAAATTCAAATGCAGTTCAGTCTGCTTAGTAACTAATAAAAAACTTATATTTACCTAACCTACTTAAATCTAAACTTAAAAGCTACGTTGCAAAAATTAAGCGGTGGTAAAGCTAATGGCGTTTATCAATTCATTTTCAATATGATTTAATTTATTTATGTATCTATCATTAGCTTCTCTAGCAACTACATTGACAAGCTTTATATTTAATTCGTTGTGCAGTCTTAAAGTGCTATAACGTCTAGGGCGTTTATATATAGTTTTTAGAAATTTGTTTTGAATAATTTGAAATTTCTTTTTATGACACAAAGCAATATCCCACCAAATTGGTGCACCATAAAGTATGATATTAAGAATCACACACTTGTAAATTAGTGTCTTATTATGACTACTTAGTTTACTATTTCTGTTGAGTAGAGGATATAGACTTTTGAACAGTGCATTACATTTTTGTTGTATTTGAGTGACGTGTGTCTTAAATGTTAATGATTTATCCAAATAAATTCCTAGATATTTAGTTGAAGGTTTCCATTCCAAAGAAGAGTTTTGAATCAGAAAGGGTTGTTGTGGAAGTTTACGGGATGCTCTGCACCTAGTAAAATAAATAGCTTCACATTTTGATATGTTAATACTAAGTTTCCAGTTTTTAAAAAATTCGAGAATTTTAGGGAGGTACAATTGAAGCTTATTGATAATAGATACCGCCAGCTCATCTGACACAAATATTGCAGTGTCATCAGCAAATAATGATAATTTACATTCACTATCTCTTGGAATATCATTGATGAATAAACAAAAAAGCAAAGGACTCAATACGGCACCTTGAGGAACCCCAGCTGGAATGCTAAGTATAGAGGACATGGAATCAAAAATCTGGACAAAAAATGTTCTATCAGTTAAGAACGATTTTATGATTTTAATTAAAAATATTGGAAATCCATATATAAATAATTTATAGCAGACTGCGTCTTGCCAAACTTTATCAAAGGCTCGCTCAAGGTCTAATAATATCATTCCAGTAGATTTTAGCGAAGATCTATTAGATTTAATATAATTGACTACACGATGGATTTGATGAACTGTAGAGTGCCCAGATCTAAAACCAAATTGCTCGTTTATAATTATTTGATTGTCAGTTATGAACTCTTCCATGCTTCTTTTGATAATCTGCTCAAAGAGTTTTCCCAATGTACAAAGAAGACTAATAGGTCTGTAGCTTGTAGCAAGAGTGGGGTCTTTGCCAGGCTTTAAAACAGGAGTAATTTTAGCTTTTTTCCATTGAATTGGGAAATAACCTAGCTTCCACCAGCACTCGAATATTATCTTAAGAAAATGGATTCCACTTTCAGGAAGATTTTTAAGTAAAATAAATGGAATATTATCTACAACTGGAGCTTTGAGCCTTGGAAAGAATTTCAAAATATCAGAAATTTCAGAAGGGTGAATTTCAGAAATAGGAGCATTGTTATCCAAATTATTGAAATTAGTGCAAAAGTCATTCACTTGTTCTTCAATTACAATATTGGAGTTTGGAATTTGATGAGCGTCAAGGAAGACATCAGCCAATACTTGTGCTTTTTCTGTATTTAAGAAAATTCGATTTCCAGTGTTGGGAGTAACTAATGGTGGAATGGACTTGCGATGGTTTTTAAAATGTTTAGTTGTTTTCCAGAAGTTTCTTGAACCATTATCCAAGCATTCAAGCTTCGTTTGCCATTTTTGATTATAAAGAATATTTATATGATATTTAATAATTCTATTTAGCAAGTTTATTGAGGTTTTAATGTGAGCAAGGCGACTTCTGAGGTAAGATCTTCTAAGCGAATTTCGGTGTCTGATAAAACTTAACACTTGATCAGATAATAACAATTTATCAGTTGGAAGAACAGGCACAAGCGGTACGGATAGATCACGAGCTGAAGAAATGGATGCTGTCAAAAAATCGACTGCAACGTTGACATCTGAAATAGTATGAATTGAACTTAAATTGAAATTTTCAATTTCAGATGAAATATGATTCTGATAAATGCTCCAATTAGCATTTTTATAGTTAAAGTATTTACGATGGCAATGATCTACTTGATTATTAAATACTATTGAACAGAGGACTGGCAGATGATCGGAGCAGAGTGCTTGAATGGTGTTAACTTCGGATATCAACTGAGGGTTGTTTGTTAAAAATATGTCAATAATACTAGGGATTCCAGCAGGACTATAGTGGGTAGGATCTTGGGGAGCGATAACAACACAATCAGAGTTAATAGAATAATCATATAAAGTTCGACCACCGCGGTTAGTTCTAGGACAAAACCAGTTAGGATGCTTACAATTTAAATCACCACCAATTAGGTAAGGAATATTACCACTAAAAATTTTTATAAAATCATTTCTGAGATGCTCAGAATTCGAATATGAACAATATACAGAAAATATTTTAAGTTGATTATTATCACTACTTATTATATTAATACCCAGGGATTCTATACAATTTAATTTAAGGTCAGGAAGAAGCGAATGTTTAATGCAATCTTTTATAAGAATACCAACACCACCCCTGCGAATATTTTCTCTATCATTACGATAAAATCGAAAATTAGGAATCGAAAATGAAATAGAAGGCTTTAAATGCGTTTCACTAATAAGTAATATATCAATATTAAAATTATCTAAAAACTGAATTACCTCAAATTTTTTATTTTTTATACCGTACGCGTTCCACACACAAATTTTTAAAGAATTATGGATAACAGACATATTTAATAGCAATATTAGCCATAACATCAAATTGTTCTTCTTTGGAATGGCACTCCCGAAGTCCTGAAACAAGTTCTTTGAGAATTTGTAATAACTCATGTGGTGCAAACAAATCATTTGTGCTATCTGAATTAATATTAATTGAATTTTCATGATTGATTGCATTTGTGAACTGAACTGCATTTTTTTGTTAACAAAATTATTATTATTATTATTATTATTAAAATTTTTATTGTTGTTTTGATGAGGTATTGAAGGAATAATAGGAAAATCCTGTTGTTGAAATGAAAACGTTGGTTGATTTGAAGGTCGACTCAACTTATTTTTTAGATTCAGATGATTTTTTATTTGAATGTATTTTTCTCTTTCTGGACAAATTATAGAGTTAGATGTATGATTTCCACTACAATTACAGCAAACATGTTTAGTAATATCGTTTTGTAAAGGACACTCCATATCATCAATATGTTCATCTCCACCACAGAAATTACATTTTGGCTTTATGGAGCATGCGTTCGCTCCATGACCATACATTTTACATTTATAACATTGGAGAGGACCTTTGCTGGTGGATCGACAAATTTCCCATCTGCACACTGTGTTATTAACAAATCTTATATTTTTTAATTGGTTCAGAGACATTGATCCCTTTTTGAAAGCTACAAAATAAAGGGCATCTTCACTGTTTCGACGATATTTTTTAGGAATAGTTTTCCAAACATTAACAGGACTTAGGCCACTATTCTCGAGGCTTTTCTTAACTTCATTTGTATCCATATCATGGAGCCCACATAGTACAAATTTAACAAAACGATTTTCCTCAAGCGTATATGAGAACATACCATTGTTATGTTCTTTTAATTTAGTAAAAATTTTGTTATAGTCTGATAGGCTATATGTAAGTATTTTTATGCCAATTGACATTATTTGTATATTATATTTTGAAATATTTAGTTCCTTCATAGTTTTATGAATCTCCGTTGAGGAAGATTTTGTAATTATTGGAGGAATTTTTTCTACCTGTTTTCTAGCATTTTCACCATACGGAGAACTAGTTTGCGATGTTTTCGCATATTTTGATAAATTAACGTTAGGCGGTAAACCTGCATACCTGTTTACTGTTGGGATGTCACTCATTTTAATGCCTTGACTTATCTGTTTAATGCTTCTGAGCGAGCTCCTAGGGAGGCTACGCATCTGGCGACTTATAGTTCTTTTATTTGTGAGCATCCACACACAATAATCACAAAACAATCAATTTATATTTCAATGTTTAACTTTAATTTGATTTGAATTTATAACTAACAACAAATCCAAACAAAAAATAAAACACAGTTAGAAATTTTAATATTGAAAAAATTTGATTATAACTTGATAATTTGATGTTTACTTCGCAAACACCGAATATCGAATGTATATATTCAAATAATTTTTTTTTGGCTAGTAGTTTCTCTTTTTTTTTTCATCCTCTTAGAGGTAGTCGTTAATTATAGATGTATGATAATAATAGTATGAATTGCTAAATCTAAGACCAAAGCAGAGATTGTTTCCTGGTGAAGGCCATATTGGTGTCATTTTACAACTAAATTTTAAATATCTCGGATAATAACGGTGTCAATAGACACCGCTATAGTTTTAAAAATTTACTAAACTTTGCTGTCCTAGATTTGGCTAAAAATGGCCAATCTTACTTTTGAATATTAACGCACACGTTAACTAGAACATAAATCTTTCCAAAATTAAAAAAAAAATAGTTCAAGTCTAGAGGTTGAGATACCAGGGCTGTTAGAACGAAAACAAACGCAAACGGCCATGCCTTCCTCATCTTTTAGTTTATGTTGTTTAAACTCATACTAGCTTTTAGATAAACCTTTCAACTTTAAACTCACAGATTTTCAGCTTTCTAACTCAAGAGGTCTCAATGTAATTAGCATTAAATCTAATGCATGCCATTCAATTACAACAACAACTTCCATAAAAATATAAAAATATCCCATAGAAAAAATATTAAAAAAAATTTCTTTTGTTTTTTTTTCAGTTTTTAGTTTTTTTCGCAAAAATTTAAAAAAAAAATAAAACAAAGCTGAGTCATTATTGTTTTAAATTAGGGAATATTTTCTTATATGCATATTGATTACACATTTATAAAGTCTTCCTAAATTGTAGATATTTGAATTATTTGAGGTGTAAAGGTTGTTTGACAATTTTCGATTATAAATTGTGTGTGGTGGTGTTGTAGGTGTGACGTTGTGAGAACGTTTATTTGCTCTTTGGTGGATTTGATATGTTATTAAAAGTTGTTTTAACCAAATTAAATAAAACTGTTCCGAAATCGCATTGATAAAGTAGTTTCCGTTAATGTATTTAGTTTTGTTTGATAAATTTTTTGGATTATTCTGGACTTGGACTATTCTACTTAAATTTTTTATTTAAACTAATCTGATACATCCAATTCTATTTGTACACAAAGCTGTTCGGTCCCGAAATCTACCTATTTCTAGCTGATATACGTGCCGCTCGGGCTTTTTAATTTTATTATTAAAAAGCTCCTTTCATGATTTTTATGCTGTGTGTCTCAAAAAACTAAACGTACTATTCTAAATAAACTTTTAAATCTTCTTCTTTTGTTTTATAAAAGGTGACCGAAAAGTTTATTGACGAGGGTACATTTCAATAACTTTTCATTATATTGTTAATTAAATGATGTACTATTAGTAAATAGAACAAATAATCTCATTAATAATCTCAAGATAGTTTTTTTTTGTTTAACTTAACTAACTGGTTTAGGCTGTTAGATCCATATCACCCTTATATACTAACTTATGTACTACCCAACACGAATCCTTAACTAAACAATCCTTAACCCCTCTGTAATTCTTATGTAGTAAATGTATATTGGATTTAACTTGATTCGAACCGTCAATCCTAACAATATATATAGTGTTTTAACATACTCGGCTACACATCGCCTTCAAGATAATTTAATTAATTTCATCAATTGAACTGTCCATTTATTTTTTAAAGTACGTATTTTATTTAATAAACGGTTTTTAAAAGGCGCAACAGTATATTTGTATATATAGTAGTTCATTATTCATTATTATGGAGTATTATCATTTAAAGAGATTCGTTTACATTTTAGTTCTTGTATATTGTTAAAACTATTAACCATATATTAATATATAAACATATAACATATATTATATTACATTAAACATATATTTAATAAACTTTGACGTTTGCTTTAGTTTAGGCTCATCAAATTAACAAGCACAGATATGACTTTTGTACTTGTGGTACTATACTAGTGACATCTATGTATAACTTTGCATCAACTAGTCTCGGCTGAGTTTAGTGAGTCAATTTAGTTATTTGAGCCACACAGTATCAATATAAATAATTTGGGTTTTATTTTATTTTTACCATGCCCTAAAACATATCAAAAATGTTTTTAATTATTCTTTTTCATCCATACTTTCAAAAGTAAACCACGTATTTTTGTGTTTATTAATTGCCGTAAAAAAAGGATAGTGTGTAACTCCCCAAAATGTACATGTCTCCCTCGTATGGTTGCACCCATTTTATACGTGCATGAAATGAAGTAGATTTTGGCGTCGTTAAACAAATGTATAAAACATATAAACATACAAAAACATGTATACATACAAAATATGCATATTGTGCCAATATACTAGGATGTTCTAATACGTTATAATATGAATCGAACTTAGACTAATATTTATGGTAACGTAACAATACGACAAATGAAGATTGCGGTCGTATTTTTTAGTTGCAAAATGAAAATGAATGTGTGTGATTCCATTTGTAGATGAGCGAGGCGTCCATTATTTCCCCATTTTTGAACGATACAAATTAAATGAAAAAAAATTAGAATGCAAAAAATTTAAATATTTGGCTTAAATATAAAAATAATATTAAATTTCCATAATTTTCTTAAAATTAAAAAAAATAAATTTAAATGTCAGTAAACCGCCATTAAAAATGACAAACAAAAAAGATTATGTATGGGAGAAATTCAGTGGCGGATTACCATAGAGGCGGAAGAGGCGGCCGCCTCGGGCCCCACATGCACAGGGGCCCCCTCGCTACAAATAGTATTGATATTTTATAGGTATTCAAATATCAGATGACTACGTTCATTCAACCAAAGTTTTTAAACCTAAAGATTTTTTTAATATTATCCCACATGTAAAAGTGTTAGGTTGTCAATTTGTATTACTTTTTTTTTATGTATGTATTTATTTTAATTATTCTAATTTGATAGTTTTATAATTTTTTAATGCACAAATTCGTTTTCCAATTTGTATAGTAAATGAACATTTTGTTTTGAAAAGTTCTACTGTTACGAATGAATATTAATACTAAAACTTTATTTACAATGGGCTGTTTTATATTGTTACGATTGCAGAAAAATCTAGACGATTACAGAAAGATCTAAACGATTACGGTCACTTCCAGGAAAATAAAATCAACAAAACACAACAGAAAGTGAATGAAATAGTGTTGTTGTTGTTGTACATGTTCTTAGAATTAAGGTCTATTTGTTTTATGATTTTATAAATCAAATCAACGTAACGTAAAATAATCGAATATTCTAATATTTTCTCAAGGTTTCTAAAAAGTTACCTAGAAATTTCTAGAGATTAAGCAGAAGGTATATAAGGAAAATGTTTCTTGTAGTTTTTAATTAGTTTATTTTAAACCTGCGATTGTGAAGTTAAAATTATAAAAGTGATCTTTAAATTAGTTTTCGTGTAAAGTTATTTTGTAAATAAAGTTTAAAGTGTTATTAAGTAGAAATAATTTGTGTATTATTTTGAACGTTGAATTACTGGAAATTTCTACAATAAACCGTTGGAGTTTCGAAGCTGTTGGAAGAATATTCTAGTTGGGAATATTGTTTGCTGTATTGTTTTCCTGTTGTTGTGGAACAATTAAGGTGTTGAATACTTAATAAAACCTGGTGTGTTTGCTTACTAATCAGTGATCGAACTCAGAAAGAGATTGGGAATTGCGTTTATCGAATTGTGAGTTAGGCCAATTCGAAGGAAGTTTGGAAAAACGTAACATTGGTGACATCGGCGGATTAGTTAGCTGTTAATAATGGTTTTATTAAGTGAATTGAAGGTTCTTGAGTTAAAGAAAGAACTAGAACAACGTGGATTGGCAACAACCGGCAACAAAACTGAATTGACGCTACGGCTTCGACAAGGTATGGAAGCCAATGGAATGGACGTGGAAAGTTACCAGTTTGGAGAGATTAGTACAAATAATGATCTAGTGGCAGCTGATGAGGAGAAAAGTTTTGTTGCAGAAACAACAACAACATTACCATCTGGAAACTGCGATTTTACGCAGTTAATGGCTATGATGCAACAGATGAGTTTGTCAATCAGTCAACAGATGGTTGCCAATAAAGACGAACTCAATCAAAAATTTGATCAACAAAGCTGCAACATCAATCAACAGCTGGAAACAGTCAACAATAACATTGCTGTTAATAAAGAAGAGATTACTGCAACACTTGCTGCAAATAAAGATGAGATGAACCAGCAAATAAATGAGTTGAAAATTGGAATACATCAACATTTGGATGAGAAACTTCTACAAATGTCAACGGCATTCGATGGAAAAGTCGAGAAAATTCAAAGCGAAATCCAAGAATTAGAACAAAAAGTGCTTGACGAAAACAAAAAGGTACTTTCCAAAGTTGATGATTTCGAGAAACGGTTGCAAGATGTTGAAACGAATAAAGTCACTTCACATGTGGTACAACAAATAGCAAATATTAAACTAAAGCCACCATCGTATGACGGTACCACATCTTTCGGCATCTTCAAGTTCCAGTTCGAAACCGCAGCTGATCAAAATGTTTGGAACGCTGAAAATCGTCTTGCTGCATTGATAGTTGCGCTTAAAGGTGAAGCAGCTGAAGCATTACAGGCAGTACCAGAAAACGATCGCAAAAGTTATGCTGAAGTGATGAATGCGTTGGAACGAAAATATGGCAGCGACCACAAAAAGGAGCTATACCGGATCGAGTTAAAGGGTCGCTTGCAACGGAATGGAGAAAGCATTCAGGACTATTCTTCGGCAGTAGAACGCCTTGTACATTTAGCACACTCGAATACTCCACCGAATTTTATGGAGAAAATGAAGATCGAGGCGTTTACTGATGGTATTCGTGATCCAGAAACACGAAAAGCAGTAATGTTGTCGCCAAAAGCAACATTCGCAGAAACTATTGCTTATGCCTTAACAAATGAAACTGCACAAGCAATTATAAAACCATCAATCAAAATACGTCGGGTGGAGTTGGCTGACGACAACGGTTATAAACCAAGACTACGAGAGAGTGTCAGAAGTGATAGAATCCGATGCTGGTTATGTGGCAAGTTGGGTCATATTTCGAGGGAATGCAGAGATGTGAGAAGGAAACGAGCAAGATCAGCATCGCCTATGCAGCGACGTCAAGCAGAAGAACGGGTGCAGCAAGCTAGGGAAGACGATAGAGCAGCACCGCATCAGTTAAACTACAACGAGTCAGCCTAAAGGGGCGTAAGCTGGCTCCCACAACCGATTGCCCCATAACCTTCATCCATGTTTCGAGATTGACAAGGGGAGGTGACAGCCTGACTGTTAGGGCTAATATTGATGGAAAAAGTTGTGTCATCACGTTAGATACGGGAGCAACAAATACAATTGTCCGCACTGATATTGTGAAAGGGAAACTAAAACCAGCAGGGAGATACCGGATGCAGACAGCTACTGGCGAAAGTGCAAGTATTAAAGGAAAGAAAGTGGTCAACTTTGAAATAGGGAATACTCACTTTCAACATGAAGTGGTGGTAGCTGACATTGTGGATGAAGTCATCCTGGGAATGGACTTCATGAGGCCAAATGGATTCGTTATTGATGCTGGAAAAGGAGTACTCACTTACGGAAATGTTGAGTTGCCACTCCAATTTAATGGTGAAGATTCAAATTGTGTTCGTCGAATAATATTAGATTACAGGGAAAAGCTGCCACCCCAATCAGAAACAATCATTTGGGGAAAATTGGAAGGAGGTTCTGGGTCACCCAGATTGTGGGTTGTAGAAGCCAACAAAGAACATGAAAATTTTAAAGAAGTCGTTATAGGAAAAACCTTAGTTAGATCGGATGCTGATTACAAAATACCAGTAAGAGTTTTAAATCTGTCAGATACCCAGAAAACAATGAAGAAAGGATCAATCATAGGACAATGTGAAGAGGTAGCTAAAATAATAAAGTGCGAGCAGAAAAACATCAATTGCTCGGTCAACACAAAACAACAAAAAGCAGAAATGGAACAACTTGTGCAGAAATGGACAGAAGGGCTTTCAGAAGAACAGAAGAAAGCAGCACGTCAATTGTTGGAGCAGCACAAGTCTGTATTCTGTAGTACACCTGAAGGGAATGGCAGAACCAATATGGTAAAACATCGTATTGACACCGGAGCAGAAAAGCCGATACGCCAGGCACCAAGGAGATTACCATTAGCTAAAAGAGAGGAAGCTGATAAAATGGTAAGAGATATGAAAGAAGCTGGTGTAATTGAGCTTTCAGACAGTCCCTGGAGCTCACCTGTGGTGTTAGTTGGCAAGAAAGATGGGAGCTTGAGATTTTGTGTTGACTACAGGAAACTAAACATAGTTACGAAGAAGGATAGCTACCCATTGCCTAGGATTGATGATACACTGGATACATTATCGGGCTCAAAATTGTTTTCAACATTGGATCTGCAGAGTGGTTACTGGCAGGTTGAAGTTGCGGATGAAGATCGGGAGAAAACAGCGTTCAGTGTAGGGAATGGACTATGGCAATTTAATGTCATGCCATTTGGTTTATGCAACGCTCCCGCAACTTTCGAGAGATTAATGGAGCGGGTACTTAAGGGCTTGCACTGGAAAACATGCCTTGTATATTTGGATGACATCATCGTCATGGGCAAAGACTTTGATGACCACTTGAGGAACTTGGCGGAGGTACTAGAAAGATTGTAAGCAGCAGGTTTAAAGTTAAGTCCCAAAAAGTGTTCACTTTTCAAGGAAGAAGTAAAATATTTGGGACACAAGGTTACAGCAATGGGAATTCATACAGATTCTGACAAGATTGCAGCAGTTATGAACTGGCCAAGACCGAAAAACCTACATGAACTACGAAGCTTCCTTGGATTGTGCACATATTACAGACGGTTTGTGCCAGGATTCGCCAACGTTGCCAAAAGTCTGCATGAGTTAACAAGAAAAGATAAGGCATTTGAATGGAATGAACCTCAGGAACAAGCATTTGTGGAGCTCCGAAGGAGATTGTGTACGGCTCCAATTCTATCCTATCCTATACCAAATGTTCAGTTTATTTTGGATACTGAAGCCAGTAATGAAGGTATAGGAGGAGTATTGTCGCAGAAAATAGATGGTCAGGAAAAGGTGATAGCTTATTTCTCGAAAATGTTATCAAAGCCGGAGCGAAATTATTGTGTTACCCGGAAGGAGTTATTGGCCATTATGGAATGCGTCAAACATTTTCATAAATACTTGTATGGTCAGAAATTTCATCTCAGAACTGACCATGGTGCGTTAAGGTGGTTACTCCAGTTCAAAAATCCAGAGGGACAAGTAGCACGTTGGATCGAACGGTTGCAGGCGTACGATTTGGACATTGAACATCGAAAGGGTACTGCACATGGGAACGCTGATGCATTATCGAGACGACCCTGTCAAGTTGAATGCAAGCATTGTAGTCGTCAAGAAAATAAGGAGAACATCATCGATGTACGATTACTACAAGTGCTACCTGACGATGAATGGACTGTTGAAGCCATAAGAAAAGATCAATTAGAAGATCCGGATCTTGCACCCATCATCGAGTTCAAGGAAAAGGGCTGCAAACCGGTATGGGGAGAAATTTCTGATAAAACTCCAACTTTGAAGGCGTACTGGGCGCAATGGGACAGTCTCCAGTTAGAGGATGGATGTTTAAAGAGAGTATGGGAAAGCTCAGATGGCAAGATAAAGCAATCCCTTACAGTGGTACCAAAAAGGAAAATAGAAGCAGTACTAAGGGAGTATCACGAAGGAACGAGTGGAGGTCATCTTGGGATCAATAAAACTCTTGCAAAAATACGACAACGGTTTTACTGGGCGGGGACTCGGCAATCAATTTTAGAGTGGTGTCAAAAATGCGATAAATGTGCGGCGGTGAAAGGACCCGCACGAAGAAGTCATGGAAAAATGAAGCAATACAATGTAGGTGCTCCATTTGAAAGGATCGCAATGGATGTAGCGAGACCATTTCCAACAACTGATAATCAGAATAAATATGTGCTTGTGATCATGGACTACTTCAGTAAGTGGCCGGAAGTGTGTGCGATTCCCAACCAGGAAGCAACCACAATCGCTGAAGTTGTGATAAATAATTGGATTAGCCGCTATGGAGTTCCTATGGAGATCCACACCGATCAGGGACGGAACTTCGAGTCAGCTGTATTCCAGGAAATTTGTCAAATGCTGGGGATTAACAAAACGAGGACGACAGCTTCACACCCACAGTCAGATGGGATGGTTGAGAGATTCAATGCTACTTTGGAGGAATTTCTAGCAAAAGTGGTCAGTAAGAATCAACGTAACTGGGATCAACACATTCCTTTATTTTTGATGGCATACAGATCAGCAGTTCATGACACCACGACCATGACACCAGCTCAAACTATTTTTGGAAGTGATTTAAGACTTCCTGGTGACCTCAAATTTGGAGCGGTACCATCAACATCATTGTCTGCGCAAGAATACGTAAACCGAATCAGGAAGAACCTTGAGGATATTCACAATCTTGTTCGGCAGAAGATACAACTGACCAGTGATAAAATGAAAGCCCGATATGATATACGATCTAATAATAAAGGTTTCGAAGAAGGACAATTAGTATGGCTACACAACCCACAACGAAAACGAGGGTTATCACCAAAACTGCAAGCTGCATGGGAAGGACCTTACAACATTATAACGAAGTTGAATGACGTAGTTTATAGAATTAAGAAAGGCCATCGAGGCAAAGCGAAAGTAGTACATTTGGAAAGATTGGCCTTATACAAAGGAGAGCTAGATCCTGTTCGGGACGAACAGGCTTAAGTGGAGGGTATTGTTACGATTGCAGAAAAATCTAGACGATTACAGAAAGATCTAAACGATTACGGTCACTTCCAGGAAAATAAAATCAACAAAACACAACAGAAAGTGAATGAAATAGTGTTGTTGTTGTTGTACATGTTCTTAGAATTAAGGTCTATTTGTTTTATGATTTTATAAATCAAATCAACGTAACGTAAAATAATCGAATATTCTAATATTTTCTCAAGGTTTCTAAAAAGTTACCTAGAAATTTCTAGAGATTAAGCAGAAGGTATATAAGGAAAATGTTTCTTGTAGTTTTTAATTAGTTTATTTTAAACCTGCGATTGTGAAGTTAAAATTATAAAAGTGATCTTTAAATTAGTTTTCGTGTAAAGTTATTTTGTAAATAAAGTTTAAAGTGTTATTAAGTAGAAATAATTTGTGTATTATTTTGAACGTTGAATTACTGGAAATTTCTACAATAAACCGTTGGAGTTTCGAAGCTGTTGGAAGAATATTCTAGTTGGGAATATTGTTTGCTGTATGGTTTTCCTGTTGTTGTGGAACAATTAAGGTGTTGAATACTTAATAAAACCTGGTGTGTTTGCTTACTAATCAGTGATCGAACTCAGAAAGAGATTGGGAATTGCGTTTATCGAATTGTGAGTTAGGCCAATTCGAAGGAAGTTTGGAAAAACGTAACAATATCAATCGCAAAATTATTGATAAAAACAAAATCCAGATAAGTATTTTTTGGATATTTGAAGTATATTTGAGTTTTATGTTTTCATCAATGATTTTGGATTTCTTTTAAGACCTACAATTTATTGAAAGCATTAAACTGAAAACCTCAATTTTAAGCATATAATTGTACATATTTTAGATTAATTTCATATATAACTAAATAAATTAAAACTTTTTAACGTGTAGAATTGAAATCTTTTATTGTATGCTTAAAATCCATGTATTTTTTATACAATACATGCTAAATTCATCATTTGGATTAACGTTTGAAAAGGGTTTCCATATGATATGATTGATATAGTATATTTCGTTTTATCAACGTTGATTGGAAAAAAGATTGTCTAAAAAATTTGTTTGAAAAATTTGAAAAAAAGATTGTTTGTAACTGGACGTATTGATACTCAAATAGCTCGTGAAATTGAAGTACAACAAAAATACTGACGGGAAGTTTTAAAAAGAGTTGCAGCTACAGTAAAGCTATTAGCTACATTGGGTTTAGCATTTCGTGATCATCGAGAAGATATTGATTCGAACAGAAAAGAAAATTTTATGACATGCATTGAGTACCTATCCCAATTTGATGATTTTCTTTAAGATCATTTGGAGAGGTACAGCCATCCAGGAAAAGGTAATGTAAGCTATTTATCACATACCACATGCGATGAATTTATAAATTTAATGGGAACTAAAGTAAAAGAAAATCTAATTCAAGAAATTCAGGACTCTTTATATTATTCAATTATTTTAATTCTACGCCAGACGTGAACCACACTGACCAACTTAGTTTTATATTAAGGTACATTGATAAAGTGGGCGATGCGAGAGAACGATTTTTGGATTTTTACAAATTGAAAATCACAACTCAGCATATCTAGCACAACTTATTTTGAAAACTTTAAACAATTTGTCTTTGGATATTAAAAATTGTCGCGGTCAAACATATATGGCCGGAAAATATAATGGTTTACAAGCCAGAATTAAAACTCTAAGGGAGACCGCCATTTTTATTCCTTGTACAAGTCATACGCTTAATTTAATTGGAAATTATGCTGCAGATGCCTATTCTACTGCGGTGTATTATTTTAACTTTATCCAAAATATATATATGTATTCTTTTCTTCATCTACTCACAGATGGAAGTTGCTTATTGATAATTTTTCCGATCCTAATTCCAAACATATTAAAAAATTAAGTGACACAAGTGACAAGATGGTCTGCAAGAGCTTATGCAGTATCCGCCTTGCGGTTTAATTACAAAAATATTAAAAGCGTTCTTATCCAAACTAGCGAAAATGAAGACGAAAAACCGATTACTAAAGTTGAGGTTAAAAAATTAGCTAGCTCTTTCGATGAATATGAATTGCCTTATTAACCGCTCTATGGGATATATTATTGCAAAGAATCAATAGTACTAGAAAATCATTTCAAAATATTCAAACAAACTTATTACAAGGAGTAAAACTGTTTAATTCTTTGTCACAATTTATAAGGGATGTTCGGAATGATTTTGAGAGCATAGAAAAGCAAGCAAACTTATTTACAGACAATGTTAGCTACAAAGAAGAACGAAAAAGAAAACGCAAAATTATGTATGATGAATCATCTGCAAATGACACAGCTAGTAGGACGAGAATTGTTTATTATAAATACTCACAATATGATATGTGATAGACTTGCCACTGAAATGTCTACCAGAACGTCCATATATGAAACTGTTTTAAATAATTTTAAATTATTTTTTGATCAAAATATATCCAGTGATGAAGTTGACAAGTGTATTTTAGAATTGTCAAATACATATCCGAGGGATATAGAAGTACAATATTTTAAAGACGAAGTACATCATTTTTTAAAATATATAAAAGAAGAGAACATCACTTGTCCATTTAAGATGTACAAGGTAATCATTGATGGCCTGCAATCTTCATTTCCTAATGTGGAAACTATTTTAAAAATATTTCTTACATTGCCGATATGCAACGCAAGTGGGGAACGATCTTTCTCCGTTCTGAAGCGGATAAAAAATTATTTAAGAAATAGTCTTAATCAAACTCATTTGCAAAATTTTTGGTAAAATCTTAGGCCCCAAAATTTTGTTCCGCCTCAGGCCCCGTAAAGGCATAATCCGCCACTGGAGAAATTGTGAATAGTTAAACTCAAATAACTGGATGAATAATAGGAATTTTTCAATTCTGAAACCAGTTTTCAATCTTTGTGAAATTGTTAACTTCATTGTAATTGTTGATGACGTTTCAATTCACTAACTAATGTCGTTTTCTTTTTGCCAGAGCAGAAAAAGTGATTTTCTTAAGATTTTTTTTTCACATAAAGAATTTGAAAAGTTTGATCTAATTTTGTAGTTGTGTTTGTGAACTCTCGTTTAATGTTTTTGTTAATTAATAGTATTTAATTAAATAATTTTTTATTAATTTTGAATTTAAAACACGATTTAAACAAAACATTTATTTAAACAAATAACTATTTTACTTTAAAAAATAATAATAAATAAATGGCGTCTTGTTTGTTTACTAATTTTACAGATTTGTGAATGTATTTGTGTGAATTTATTGTATTTGCAACTTGATCTACCAAAAAATCTAGATTCAGGAAAAATATTTTCAGATCAAAAAAGGAGCAATTTTTTGTGCAAAAAGAATACGAAATGCAAAAAAAAGTGATCTGACAGCTGCTTTTTTTGCTCTTAGATCACCTTTTTTGTCAAAAAGAAAACGACATAAAATTTCCATAAAACATGTCAATTGAATGGCTCAGTTGATAAAACGTGTATAACACAAGGTATCGAATTTGTGTTACTGATGCATGGGGTTCGATACCGCCACGAAACACATAAAATTTTTTCTGATTAAAACATGTAAGGTTTAATTAGAAGATTCCAAAACTGGTTTCAAAATTGAAAAATTCCTATTATTCATCCAGTTATTTGAGTTTAACTATTCACAATTTCTCCCATACGAAATAACCCCCCGATCGCCTAGATCATATTAGATTGGTTTTCAGATTAGTTGAATAACAACTAATTGTAATGATTCTATCACATTAAGAATGTGTACGTAAAATAATGGATATCATTAACTTACCATACTTAATGGAATAGTAGCGTCTTGAGAATTAATCGAAATGACTTTTGAATTAATTAATTGAATTAATTTTGGAATCACTAAAATTTATTTTTCAATTTATTATTATAAAAGTTGTTTGCGCCTCTGGCTTGGCAGTGGACTGTATAGTTTTTACAATTAGAAGTTGATGACAAGTGATGAGACCAGAGGATTTGAACACCTTCGATTATTGATTGTTCATTAGTATTTAATGTAATAATTCGATGTGCAGTTATGTATTGTTCTCCTCATAATATTATAGATGTTCAAAAATAATTGATTTCGATGAATAATTAAGGCCATAAATGATAAAAAATACGGTTGAAGATTTTTCGATGATAATCGAAGAATATGGCAAATGGTTTAAATTCATTAATGATGATATGAAGAATGTTTGAAGAATTTTCTGACGTTCGAAGAGTATAATGATAGTTCAATTCATCAATGCTGACATATAAGTTGGTTCTTTACCTTTAGTTGGTTGATATATACAATGTTCGAAGATTATACTGAGGTTCGAAGAATATAGTAAATAGGTCAATTCATCAATGACGATCTATATAATGGTTAAAGATTTTGTGATCGAAGAATGTAGCAAGCAATTCAATTTATCAATGCTGGCTGACATATAGTTTGATTCATTACTGATGATATGTACAATGTTCGAAAATTATACTGATCTTCGAAGAATCTAGTGAATAGGTAGATTCATCAATGATGATATATAATGGTTGAAGATTATGTGTTGATAATCGAAGAATATAGCAATATGCAATTCAGCAATGATAGTACATATACAATGATTGAAGATTTTGTTGTTAATAAATAATTCATCAATGATAATACATATAATGATTGAATATTTTGTTGTTAACAAATAATTCATCAATGATGATATATATAATGATTGAAGATTTTGTGGTGATAATTGAAGGATATAGCACTATTCAATTCAATAATGGTGATATATACAATGTTCGAAGACTTTGCTGATGATCGACGAATTTGGCAAATCATTTGGTTCACCAATGACAAATTGAACCCATGGTATAATGCGAGGACCAATGTTATACTGGATAGAGTCATTCGCTGTGATAAAGGGCTCGCTTCACAAGGCAATCGATGTTGGAAACGTCCTGATGCCAAAATAACAATGGCGGAACTACGAAAGAAAATTAATTATTTAATATGTTTGCCACACACCACTTTCACAAAAAAAAATAAAACTAAACAATTTCCTTTAAATCATCAACCACGTATTTTAGGTTATACATTTATTTTATTCTTTTTTTTATAATATGACAAAAGAACTATGAACATTTTATTTTAAAAATATAACAACGAGAAACAAACACGATCAACTTAACTAAATGAAGTCTAAAAAATCCCAGCGGCAGGTATATCCGCTAGAAATAGGTAGATTTTGGGGTCAGACGGTTTTGTGTCTAAATAAAATTAGATAAGTCAGATTAGTTTAAATAAAAAATTTAAGTAGAAACAGAATAATTCAAAAAAATTATTGAACCAAATTAAATACATTATCCGAACTAACTCCATCAATACAATTTCGGAACAGTTTTATTTAAGTTGGTTTAAACTGCTTTTAATAACATATCAGATCCACCAAAGATCAGATGAACTACGTCACAACTACAATTATACCATCACACATAATTTATAATCAAACATTATCAAACAATTTTATTTCAAAATCATCTTTTGTTGTTGTGTTTTTTTGGTCTTATTTAATCTTTTTTCAAACGGTTACTTAATAAAAAAAAAAAACAAAAGAGATTTTGATAATTTTTCTATGGTATTAAATGGCTTGATATTTTTCTTGCAAGGGGTGCATTATAATGCTCATAAAAATGAAATCTTTTGGGTTAGAAAGCTAAAATTGTTTGAGGCTATAGTTTAAAAGTATGCTTAAAAGTTAAGATAAATTTAAATAACATAAACTGAAACATGATGAAAGCATTGCTTTTTGCGTTTGTTTTCATTTCAACAGCCCTAGGGTCCCAACCTTTAGACTTGAACTATTTTTTTTGAAAATTTTGGAAAGATTTATATTAAAGATACGTGAGAAAAAGTTTTCAAATATGAGCTTGGCCATTTTCAGCTAGATCAAGGACAAACAAGTTTAGTAAATTTTTAAAACAGCTGATTTTTGAGGAACCTGAAATTCCAAGGTTGTCATCTGGATAAAAATGATAAAAAAAGGCTCAAATATTCAATATTTTTAAATTTTATTAAAATATTATGATTCAAACGGAAGATATAGCGCCCTAGATTATTCGACTTTTTAGGCTCTAGCCGTTTAACCGATACCCGGATATGGCCAGTTCACGAACTTGTCCTTATTATTTGCCTAAATTTTGGTGATTTTTTGAATCTGTACTTCTTCTTTCCTTGATAACAAAAAAAGTAATTTTTTTAAATTTTTTAAATTATTGTCAAATCACTTGTATAAAATCACACTTTAATCTGTGGAAAATTCAGAGTGGTACTAGAACAAAAATTTTGAGATACAGTCTTTTAATCTCAAAATTGTATATCTTTCCATACTGAAATTTATCTGTTTTCGGAATTTTGAAATATAAAACCTTTGCGATATGTTAAAATAGTACATATTATTGATATTTTACCGTTTACTTCGATTACGCCTATTTCAATTTTACCTAAAATTAAAACTTGGTGAATTCGACAACGTAATAAAACAAAAAAAGTATAGTAATAAAATTAAGAAATTCAGTCTTCTAAAATGGGCGTTGCTGTTTAATGAAAAATAAATAGCGGATTAATTATTTTATTGTTATTTAATTTCGAGAATTATGACTCATCTGTGTGCTTTATAGGAATAAAGCCATATATATTCACAGCACACCGCAATAAAACACCTGTTCATTTTCTCTTTTTTAATTATCGTCATTAACTTAGCAACCATTTTACAAAAGCAACACATGGTAACGTTATTAAAATTATTCCGTTATCTAGCATTCATCATAAAAATAGCGCCCATGTTAATTTCGATTTTTGTATAAATAGAGATGCAATCACTGTTCTTTAGTTGCAATTGATTTACCAATGAAATTTGAACAGCTAATAATGAGATTTTTCTTGCGCCAACAAAATTTACTTATTTTTCTGATGGATCACCAGCACAATTCAAAAATAAAAAAATTTCGTTAACATATGCTATCACAACATGGACTTCAATATAAAAGCAGAATGGGTCTTTTTTGCTACAGCTCATGGAAAAGGACCAGCTGGTGGAGTTGGTGGAACTATTAAAAGACTAGCACGAGCGGAATCCTTGAGGACGTTAAACAGAGCGTGTTTCGCCAATGTTTGCGATTTATTCAATTGGGCAAAGGACAACATCCATGGTATATATTTTGAATATGCATCCATTGGAGAACATAAGAATGAAGGAAAAGGGTTGCGTTCACATTTTAATAATATAAATGTTTTTTATGGAACGCAAAAAATACATCATGTAATTCCGAATGATAGAGAACTCCACAACATTATATGTAAACCATATTCAACATGTAATGATAGCCATATTAAAACACATAGTTTGAAATAAAAATATTGTAATTATATCACAAAACTACCAACGTGTATTCTTTATTTTTAAATACTTTAATTATTGTTTCTGGTGATAAAAATGGAAATCAAAAAGTTTAAAGACAATTTTAGTGGGAAAGGATATGAATTGTTGATTTCAAAACGCTGTATTTCAAAATTTTTGCTCTAGTACCACTCTGAATTTTCCACAGATTAAAGTGTGATTATATACAAGTGATTTAACGTTAATTTTAAAAAATTTGAAAAAATTACTTTTTTTGTTATCAAGGAAAGAAGAAGTACAGATTAAAAAAATCACCAAAATTTGAAAATTATAAATTATTAAAATTTAATAGTCTCATTATTTTTTATATTCTGTTTTCTTTAAGAAACCGTTGAGAAAATTAAAATCGGTCAAACCATTCCGAAAATATGATGAAAAAAGTTACACATATACCCAAAACTCCTTGAAAATGCGAAAATTTTGAGAGAGTCTAACTCGAGAGTGAGAGAGAGTGGAAAAAAAAAGTTCGCTCTACAAAAATTTTTTTTTACTTATAAATCGAATAAATATCGTTCGAACAATTTTTGAGACATGTCGTGCAACTCATGTTCGATCCCATATGGAATGACCCTATATATATATATATATATATATATATATATATATATATATATATATATATATATATATATATATATATATATATATATATATATATATATATATATATATATATATATATATATATATATATATATATATATATATATATATATATATATATATAATATATATATATATATATATAAATATATATATATATATATATATATATATATATATATATAATATATATATATATATATATATATATATATATATATATATATATATATATATATATATATATATATATATATTATATATATATATATATATATATATATATATATATATATATATATATATATATATATATATATATATATATATATATATATATATATATATATATGTATATATCATATATTCATATATTCATGGCTTCATCTCGGAATTTCGGAAAAAAATTTGGTGCCAAACGACTATATATGATAAGCGGAGACGGAAAAACAAAAAAAAATTATATATGTATATATATATATATATATATATATATATATATACATATATATATATATACATATATATATATATATATATATATATATATATATATATATATATATATATATATATATAATATATATATATATATATATATATATATATATATATATATATATATATATATATATATATATATATATATATATATAAATATATATATATATATATATATATATATATATATATATATATATATATATATATATATATATATATATATATACATATATATATATATATATATATATATATATATATATATATATATATATATATATATATATATATATATATATATATATATATATATATATATTATATATATATAATATATATATATATATATATATATATATATAATATAAATATATATATATATATATATATATATATATATATATATATATATATATATATATATATATATATATATATATATATATATATATATATATATATATTTATATATTTATATATATATATATATATATATATATATATATATATATATATATATATATATATATATATATATATATATATATATATATATATATATATATTTATATATATATATATATATACATATATAATTTTTTTTGTTTTTCCGTCTCCGCTTATCATATATAGTCGTTTGGCACCAAATTTTTTTCCGAAATTCCGAGATGAAGCCCATTGCAATAGGTAGATTTTTATATGAAATCTACCTAAAAAGTAAGAGAGTTTACATAAGAAAACTAATATATAAATAGATATTACTCAAAAGCCTTTAACTTGCAGCAGAGCCACACATTTTCACCACTGAAAATAATTGGTGGTGAACTACACTAATTTAATGTTTCAAATAGATCTTCCATCTTCTAGAATGTGGTGAAAACGCGATATGAGCTGTGTCAAAGACAAAAATGTCAGAATGACATTACAAACAATAACATCATAACAAAGGTAACAATATTTAAAAATTTATCGAATCCAATATCAATATTAATTACTTCTTACTTCTTACAGCTAATTCTTATGTATATAAGGACAGCAGCGAACGTCAACGCTTGAATCACTACATAGGTAACTTATCTTAAGTTTTTAGATAAGCGTTTTTTTTAATTTTTAGGAATACATGATCCAACGTTAACAAAAGTCATATTATCTAACAAAAAGTTAAATGAAACCAATAATTTTAGAAAATGTTAAACTACGTTTTCACTCTCCATTTTTTGTTCTTTGTTTATTACTCTTTTAGTAAATAAATTTCGTATAGCTTCGTTTTTTATTATTCTTGCAACATGCGCCAACATTTTTGTGCATAAATGTGTTATGGCATGTATGTGTTATGACATGTATTATGCACAATTTTGTGCACGGGGATCTTGTAACATGCACAATTAATGCACATTTTACTCATTTTCTTAAAATCTGTTTTACAGGATTATTATTTGTTGCTCAAAAAAATTTATTAAATAAATCAAAAAAACGTTTAGTTAGATGAAAATCACAAGACAACTAAACACAAAATCTTACATTATCCGACAGAATTTTTGTCAATTGAAAAATTATGCCTAAGGTAATATGTAAATACCAGAATTCTCTCGAAAGAAATTCAGTTGGATGACGTTTAGTTTGACAACAGAAAGAGCCCAGCACAGCAAAATATGGCGATATATTAGTCAATATTACACGAAAACCATAAGTTTTTTTCAATGAAGAAGCTTGTAGTTTTGTAAAGTATTTTTAAAAAAATAATCAAAACAAAACAGCTAACCAATTGAGTCCGATACAATTGAATATCTTTGAGGGACGTACCTCAAAAATCCATCTAAAGGGATTATTCTTAAATAGGACCGATTACGGTTTAAATATTATTGGCTATATAATATTAATAGCACAAATTGTATAATAAAAATTGTAATAAAAATATTGGTTTGTGTATAAAAATTCAGTACTTACGACATCGATAAGTTGTGAAAGCCTTAATCCCATTTTAACAGTTAATCGATCTGAGTTATTCCCTACGGGCCTTATTAGACGGTTGTAGTTACTTAGCAGATCGTCGTATAAGCGTTTAGCGTCTGGGTTGGCCAGGCCGGTGGTAAATTGTAACGCTATGAACACAGCTGCAAATAGCAGGCTCCCCATCTTAGGCCAGGTCCACCCCTATAATATAATAAAAATTAAAATATTATTTAGATATTAATAAATACAATTTTTGTATGAAGAACATGGCTGCTTTTAAATTTTGCTGTCGTATAATTACTTTTATCCACGACTACTAAAGAATATATGCACTGAAAAAAAAATTGAAGTTCATGACAACCTCATTTCGAAGTTGGCAGTTTATTATTCATGCAAAGAAAAAGGTAAATATATAGAATTCTTCCGTCACTCCCGCTATTGATCGAAGGTCTGCAGGGTCGCAGAAGCGAGTGAAAATAAAATAATATATCATAAAGTATTATATCTTAAAATATTTGACCGAAAAAACAAACAATAATCTATCAGATGAAGGGATAGGTGCTGGGGGAGGGGGGGTTTGGGGGAGGGTGCTATTGATCGAAGGCGAGTGAAACATAAAGTAATGTTTTCCGCGCCCTATACATATGTATATTATTGCTCAGTATAAAAAGCTATACAACATACTCCATTTTCAAGGTCATCGGAAGTGACGGAAGAATTCTATATAATTACCAAAAATTTTTCTTTGGCCTTATATCTTGAATTTTTCATTTTAAATTTAAGTCTTTGAGATTAATTGAACTATATTTTATTTTCACATAAATATTTTGTGTGATTGTCTCTACTTCATCGATTTATAATTGTAGAGTTGTTGATGCAATTTCGTACTTTGATTCGCCATATGTGACCGCACGGTGAGGTTGAAACAATTGGATTTCGATTGGAAATAGGACATGTTTTTTTCAGTGTGCTTTCCATGCGTATATCTTCCATTGTAATTGTATTCATTCCACAACTAGTGAATTTGATTAAAATTCTTTAACACCTCTATAGTTTATTAAATATTCCCCTAACCAATTAAACAACAAACTTGTTTTGTTTTTCGCTATCTTTGATGTTTTTATTTCAATATGGCGATACAAATTTTTGCATGAAAACTTGAAATTAAACGAAATATTGTACAGTCGTGGATAAAATAGCATCTTGTATTCGCTTAGGATGATGGCAATTCTTCACTCGAATGATTCCCTCTACTCGTTACGCTCGTTTCGGGAAACTTCATCCTCGTGAAGAATCGCCTTCATTCTAAGCTCATACATTCTTTCAAATACTCGAATATTTAATTTTTGCTTCGTAATTGATGCTTTCCAACGTAAAAAGTAAATAATTTGTGAGAATTTTTTGTTCAAATTTTCATGTTTTTTTATAAAAATATATAAAAAGGATGACGAAAAGACACCAATTTTCTTCTCTTGCAAATAGATGATAGAAAGATATATAAAATAAAAAATCTTTAGGAGCGAAATCGAAAACTAAAAATATCACTAGTATGAGGAGGAGAGATGTTGAAATTATAAACATTTTGATTTAAGAATAATATTTTAGGAGTGAAATCAGTGCTCGAAGAAAATAAAATTTTAAACTCTGGACTACAAAACCATCTTAATAAATAAATATGTGTCAATGTAGAAATGAAACAAAATGGTACTCCATTACTTAACTAAAACAACGATTAACTAACGATTCAAGTAAGTATATCAAGTTTAGTACCTTAAGCTTCAAAATTTCGAATTATGAAATTTTAATTTTATTGTAAAAGCTGGTTTTCAGCTCAAAGTTCATATCTCAAAGTTCAAAAATGCTTTGCTGAACGATCTTCAAAACTACGACCTGTTTGTGCTATATATAATCTATCACAATCATCGCACAACAATTTATAAACTCCACTTTTAGAAAATTTGTTCTGTTTCATGTAAATTACGATTATTATAAAAAGAACAACTCAAATCAGTGTACTTAGAAACAATATTTCCTAGTTTTTGACTTACTCTTCTAAGTTCTATTATAATGAATTTTATTGTTTTGTTTCATGAATAGAAACAGGATTAATTTGCCTATAAGCAAGACGTTTGACGTTTTTATTAAAAATTTTATGAATTTTATGTTGGTTCGAAAGAATTTTCACTAGCGATGAATAGATTGAATGAAAAATTCTGTAATAAAATTTATAGAAGAGAGTGGAGTTTTTGTAAGTCTGAACTAGTGAATAAAGAGGTGAACGTTTAGTATTCAGAAAATGATGAACGTTTAGTATTCAGAAGGTGGAGTGTATAATCGTATCTGTGTAAGTTGGCTTATGAACAATGACTTAATAATGGCAATAACAAAATGTATAATATTGTTTTTAAGGAAGGCATAACTAAACAATAAAGCGCATGACATATAAAATATGACATAGCCTGCATGATTAGACATAGAAAATACATATTAAATTAATAATAAAATGCAAATTCATTAGAAGGCTCGTTTCTTCAATTAAGCATTGAGGGTGCTACCATGGACTTAAAACAGTTCAAACGCTAGCACTCCCAAGATATCACATTATGAGAGCGATTTAAGATAATTTCAGTGTTCCAATTAAGTAGTTGTTGTAATTTAGTAAAACCAAACATCCTGATTAATGATCACTAATAATCCAGTCGAATCATATCCAAGATGAGCCTTTGACACTTTCGTATATTCAAATATTGAAATTGTGGTCTCTTTTGTGTGTTTTTAAGAATAAATTTCAAAGTTTGCTCAAACGAAAAGTCTGAAATTGACAGAGGGAAAGCTTCAAAACTTACGTCTATGTCTATTTCTGACAAGAGTTTCTACAGTGCCATCAATTCTTTAAACTCTGGTACAAAATCTTCTATTCCCCCTATTATTGATGGTGATTTAATCGTCAATGATCCCGCAAGAAAAGCTAACGTGTTCGCTGAACGCTTTGCTCTGAACTTCACTGTTTTGGAAACTCCTAAAGAAATACCCCAAATTCAGTCTTCAAGAGTTAATTTGAATGAACTCCACTTCAAACCCATAATAGTTGCCAAACTTTTAAGGGGGTTAAACATCAACAAAGCCTCACGAATGGACAATATTCCACCCATCATTTTAAAAACCTTTTCCAAAGAACTTGCACCAACTTTGACTAAAATATTCCACCAATCCTACAAATCTCGTATATTTCCCTCGTGCTGGAAGTTGGCCAATGTCCAGCCCGTCCCAAAAAGGGACCACAATCCAATATCTCAAATTATAGGTCAAAAGCTTTACTATCGGTGCTATCCAAAGTCTACGAGCATTATATCAAAACACACATTTCAAAATTTCTGGAAGTAAATCATTTAATAGCCGACAGCCAATACGGTTTTCGGAACAAAAGATCAACCACCGAATTAAACTATGTAGCGCATTGTTGGAACAGCATACTTGATAAAGGTGGTGAAACATACGTTATCGCTTTAGACATCTCCAAGGCATTCGATCGAGTCTGGAATGCCAACTTAATCCACAAGCTCGTTGCGTATGGTTTTCATCCCAATGTTGTGAAGCTGATTCAAAATTTTCTATCGAACCGATCCATTTCGGTCTTCTTAGACGGATTTTCTTCTGAGTCTAAACTAATTAATGCTGGTGTACCTCCAGGTTCAGTATTGTTCCCAACCTTATTTTTGATTTATATCAACGAATTGTTGAAAATTATCAGCAACCCAATAAATAGTTTTGCAGATGATAGTACTCTGCACAAGTCGTTCGAGCCCCTTCCTTCAAAAGGTAAAATGCACGAACGAATTAATCCCACCCGGAGAGACGCAGCCATAAACGTGAATAAAGACCGAAAAAAAATTCGCCGATTGGGATGACCAAATCCTGGTCAATTTCAACTCTACCAAAACACAGCCGTTGATTGTTTCCAGATCAAAGACCGAGTTCCTCAAATATATTTTATTCAGTATGTGTAATGAACCAATAGGTGAATGTAAAAGCATTCGTTTAGTGGGTGTCACAGTTTCAAATGACCTACTCTGGAACGATCATGTAATGGCGATGGCAAAAAGCGCGTCTAAAAAACTCGGCCTCCTAAATAGATGCAAAAAATGTTTCACTCCATACCAATTGCTCCATGTTTATTAATCCTATATTCGTCCCTGTATGGAGTACTGTTGTCAAGTTTGGGGGTGCTGCCTCTGTTGCCATCTTGGCCCTCTTGGACTCTGTTCAAAAGCGGACTATACGAATTGTAGGTGATCGAACTTTGACATCAAAACTTGATTCCCTACAACATCGTCGCACTGTTGCTGACCTCGTTGTTTTTTACAAATATCGTCATCAACAGTGCTCAGATGAAATCAGCAGCATCATGCCCCAAACATATTCTTACCCCCTTTCCACTCGACAATCGGCTACCGCAACCAGTCAAACGGTCGATATCCCACGCTGTCATACTGGCAGATCGCAGAAAGACTTCTTTGTCCGAACTGCATACAAATGGAATAGTTTGCCGGAAACCTTAGTCTCAGGTGACTTCAACCAGCAGAGGTTTAAAAAAAGCGTTCATCATGACCTTAGAACGCCAGGTGTTGTGGGACCTAGGTCTAGACCTAGGTCTTAAAGGGTATTTATGTGTTGTTGTGACACATATTGTAAACCCTATAACACAACACATTTTATTCAAAAAAAAAATAATAAATATTACAACTGACTTTCAATGCAAACTCAACTTTACTAATAAATAAATCTGATTAAAACAAATAAATCGATATTTCAATTTCCAATTTTCTTAATTTTCATATATACGTCAAAGATACATTTTCTTTTATCTTTATACATTTTCTTTTCCTCAATTATGTAAATAAATTCACACCCTTGAATAAACGAAAATCAAATTTAAAACAAAACGAAATTAACTGTAAAAAGTATATCTATATACAAAAATAAGTGGCCGGATATTGCACTTCCTCATAGTTTTTATATTATACAGATACAAATCCATCGTTTGATTTTATTAATTTTTTTAACGGAAGTTTTATGTCGATTTTTTTCATAGAATGTTTCGTTTTTTTTTTCATTTTATTTTGAAAAATGAAAGATTATTTCTAATGATGGAGAAATTTTGGTTTGGTTATAACACAGGAAAATGTGGGTTTGGTAATTTATATTATCAAAACGGATTTATAAAAAGTTTAGAAATAAAAGCTTGCTGTATATTGTATAGGTTATGTTAAGATGACCGTCCAAACGATAAGATTTAGAAAAACAAGCGGTCTGTAGCCATTCTATAAAATATCTATTGATTTAAAACGCTACCTTTTGCAAACCACCCCAATCTGCCTCAAGAAACGATAAATGTCGCTGACGTTTATCTCGCGGACGTCCGTAAGATTATGAAAGGTGCGTGACCAAACAAAAATGAACACGATCAGAGAAGGTGGAGTACCCCAGAACACGAGCAGAGAAAATGGCTTCTCCTCCTCGTCATTGCACAACAGTTATGGAAGAAGACACCCAGTCTGAATTAAAATTAATCGACAGTGTGAATCAACAGTGTATATTTACAAAAATTTTATGTTTACAAAAATAGTAAAAATACGACGAAGCCCAAATATAACTTTAAAATTTGTATCATATCAAAATTTGGATTGGATTCTAGATGATTCAAAAAATAAATTCTTATATTGATTTGAAATTTTTTCCTGTAAATCGTTTCAATCTATTCTAGCTCTTTCGACCAACATCTGTTTTTAATATTAAATTGTCTTTTGTTCTCTTCCATTTAATTATATCAGCTTTATTTGTATGTTTTTTCGATAATAATAGTATGTATTATTGTATTGTTTTTTAACCTATAGCCTAATAAACTTAACCTATTGTCTAATGAAAATTTTCCTATAAAAAAATTATCATTATTCAATTGGTATGATTCCAATTGGTCAAATTGTTTTGATTTCATTAAAATTATTTTCATATTATAATCACAATTGCTTTGATAAGTTTTGTTCAAAAATCAAATTACTTCGGTCTGAAAGACCTATTAATTCTAACCTTAACCTACTAATTCTTACCCCCACTTTTTTTGGCATTTCTCGACGTTTTAGGACCTACTGATTCTAAAAAACAAAAAAAATTGTATGTCTGTCTGTCGGCCGGCCGTCCGTCATTACCTACGCTGCAGGGAAAACGGCTGGAGGGATTTCAAAAAAATTTTTTTTCTAAAAAATAGGTATTTACAAAGGACAGGTCCGAAAGGACGTTGTGTTCGATAACTGTTCCGGAAGTGTGTCAAAAAAATCATTATGTGTGTCAAAAATAGCAAATTTTCATATTTTTGGCTTAAAAAACCTTCATTTTAAGTGATTACGAGTAGGAACATTAAATTTGGAGAAATCTTGATGCTCGGGATTGATATGTGAGATCAAAAACTAGATTATTGCATTATAAGTTTGTCAAAAAAATGTTGTCAAGCGTGTCAAAAGAAAGATTTTTATTTATTTTATTACCTAATTTTTTGGAAAAAAAATAAAATTAATTGTTTGTTTGAAATGAAATTTTATTATTATTATTGAGAATTATGGTATTATAAGTTTGTCAAACAATGTTGTCAAGTGTGTCAAAAGAAAGGTTTTTATTTATTTTTTACCCAATTTTTTTAGAAAAAAATAAAATTAATAGTTTGTATGACATGATATTTTATTATTATTATAGAGCATTATGGCATTATAAGTTTGTCAAAAAATAATGTCAAATGTGTCAAAAAACGATTTAATTTATTTTTTTAGCCAATTTTGTGAAAAAAAATTTTAGCTGTTTTTATGACGTAAATGTAATTTAGAATGAAATTGGACATGGAAATTTTTGAATTTGTTATAGTTTTTGAAATATTTTTGGAATTTTGAAAAAGTTTGTATTTTTGATTTTGTAATAATTTTTGCAATATTTTTAGAATTTCGTCAAAAGTTTTAATTTTTGATTTTGTAAGAATTTTTGGAATATTTTTAGAATTTTGAAAAAATTTTAATTTTTGATTTTATTATAATTTTTGGAATTTTGAAAAAATTTTCAATTTTTGATTTTGTAATAATTTTTGCAATATTTTTAGAATTTCGGAAAAAGTTTGAATGTTTAAGAATTTTTGAAATTTTATTGGAATTTAGAAAACATTTAAATATTTGATTTTATTCTAATTTTTGGAATATTTTTGGAACTTTGAAAAACTTTGATTTTATTTAATTTAACAATATTTTTGGAATTTTGATTATAATTTTCCGGCAACGTATTGATGTTTCGTGTTAGTTTGGTAATAAATTTCTAAACAGAGATGAAAAATACTTGTACTTTAACAAAGAGTTATGTTTGATATACATCGCTGCCCAAAACTAAAAACCATGTCCTCATAAAAGTATTTGGCCGAAAAGTATATACAAAAAAAAAATATAAAGCTTGCCGAAACCTATATACCTTAACCCTGACCGAAGTCTTGATATCTCAGAGCTTTGAGATTTCTGCCCCTCCATATTTTTAAATTAAATTCTCTTATTTCGTTTAGTTGAACTTGGTTGATTGTATAGGATGGGGTTTTTTTATCATCAGGGTTTTTTTAATAAGAAATTCGATTTATCAATTAAAACAATAAAGATTTATTGTTTTAATTAAAGAAAATGTTTTTATTTTTTGTAATACACAATTCTTTGTCAGAGAATAAAGTATTGCAATCGATTCGTGTTTAATGAATTTTATTCTCTCGTAAATTAAAATTCTCACTCGTGCCTCGCTCAAATTTTAAACTTTTGCTTGAGAATAAACTATTTCATTATACACTCATTGATTAAACTACTATTATTTTATGAATTTTTTTTAGTTTAGTTTATGAATGTCTTTTAGAGAGCGCCATATGCAATTTAATGTGTTATCATCACCAAGGCAATAAACAGTAGACGATCAAAAGGCTTCGCGCGATAGTTTGGCGAGAAAATATATTTGTCTTACATCAGAGGCGTGATTTGATTATAGAAATTACTCCCAATTATCAGGTGCATGCAATCGAAGCCGCAAGAAACAGCTAACATCATACATATTTTTGAAATGTACTAACTCAGCCCTTTCATTTGATACCCAACACGAACCTATTAAATTAAATTCTTTTAGTTAATGACTTTATGTCCACTAGAGCAGAGATTCTTAGCAAGGGGGCTGCTTAAGTATTTGGAGGGTCGTGGAAATATTAGTAGATTTTTTGGATTTTAATATTTAAATTTTAAATAGTTTTTTAAATCCAAATTGTTTTTAAGTCTACGAATTTAAATCTACAAATCTATTTAAATTTCAATAAATGCTTTAATTTAACTGACGGTCTGCATATATCATGTTTGGAATACTGGATTTCAAATCTATGCAACACTTTCGAAGTAACAAAGTGGCAGTTGGAATGCAGAACCGCTTCCATCGTTTTGTTTAATATGTGTAAACGACAAAAACGGTTCTGAGGTGTTGATGGCCGCACATATTTTTGTTGTGATTTATTTTAGATTATAAGGAACTAAAGATTATAAGAAAAGAAAAACAGACCCGGACAAAAACAACAGAATTTTACCTGGACGTGAAAAAGGACCAGACTACCGAATCGGAACGTGGAACGTGCGCAGCCTGAGCGCTCCTGATGCTCTTATAAGTCTAGAAACAGAGGCGGAGAGGTATGGGATAAATATCATAGCTCTGCAAGAAATTAGACAGCCAATAATCGGAAAACAAGATTTGGATAGTCACTCTCTATACTGTAGTGGTCATCCTTCTCGAAGAGAATTTGGAACTGGCTTTCTTGTTGGTGCACGCATACAAGAAGCCGTGATGAAATTCATCCAGGTCAGTGAGAGGATTTGCTACCTACGTGTACGTGGTACATATAACAATATTTCTCTTATTGCCGTGCATGCACCTAAGACCGTCGACGAGAAGGATAATTTCTACATAGCGCTGGAAGAGGTTATGAAACAAACACCAACACGCGACTTCACTATGGTTCTTGGTGACTTTAATGGGCAGGTTGGAAGAGATATCTCTTATGGAAATGTGGTGGGCCCCAACAGTCTGCATTTGAATTCGAATGATAATGGTGAGAGAATGACTGAGTTTGCATTATCAAATAATTTGAGAATTGCCAGTACTTTCTTTCCGCACCGATCGATTCATAAGCAGACATGGGTCTCACCGAATGGAAACACTCGAAATCAAATTGATCACGTGCTAGTTACAGCACGATTCTTTTCGAGTGTTCTGGATGTGCGATCCTTTAGAGGTGCATACATTGGAAGTGACCACTTTCTTGTATGTGCTAAAATAAGGTTCCACTTCCAAACCCAAGCATTCCGAAATTCAATCAACGGAAACGATTTAACATCTCATCACTAAAGAATGCAGAAACAGAAGAGAAATATCAAAACCATATTGCCGAAACATTAGAGAAATCAGAAACCATTAATGGAGACGTCGATAAGTCATGGTATTTGCTCAAAGATGCTGTTTTAAGCGCTGCTGAGGGAATACTTGGACGACCACAAAACCACTCCCAGAAGCCATGGATGGATCAAGCATGTCTTGACGCTATTCAATACAAAAGAGATTGCTATCTGAAATGTCTGCAAGGACGCAACACCAGGTCCACGAAGGAGAACTATAAACTGGCAAGACAAGCCGTTACAAAGTTATGTAGACGAACGAAGAGAGAATGGTGGAAGAGAAAGTGTGAGGAGATTGAAAGCTTCAATAAGGAACATCAATCGCGTAACTTCTTTCAACAGGTTAAAACCTTAAAGAAGGGCCCTCAAACTAGATCGACTGCTATTCAAAACGAAGATGGGGAGCTACAAGTAGACCTTAAAAATACTTTAGACACTTGGGCCACTTATTTTGAGAATCTTCTCAACTTAAGTGACCAGCAACAAGTCGGGCGACGAGCAAAGCTTATTCGTGCGTCAAAGGTACATGTAGACGAACCCACCAAAGAGGAATTCGATGCGGCGCTGTCAAAATTAAAATGCAATAAAGCACCTGGTATCGACGATATAACATCCGAAATGATTGTACATGGTGGTGAAACTCTATCCTTAAGATTGTTTGAACTTGTTCAAATGATATGGAGGACTAAAGCCATGCCACAGGACTGGAACACAGCTATGCTGATACCAATCCATAAAAAAGGTAATCGCCTACAATGTGCAAACTACAGAGGAATCGCTCTACTCTGCACAGCATATAAGATCTTTTCTTACATTTTGCTATCCAAAATCAATCCTTTTGCTGAACAACTGTTTGGAGAATATCAGTGTGGCTTCCGGCGGGGCCGAGGTACCACCGATGCACTTTTCTCGATAAGGATGATTTTGGAAAAGTGTCGAGAGTTCAACATACCAGTGCACCAACTCTTCATTGATTTCAGACAGGCCTACGACTCTCTCGAACGAGAGACTCTATGGTCTGCTCTAGTGTCAATGGGAATTCCTGGTAAACTGGTATCACTATGCAAAATGACAGTACAGAACTCTCAATGCTGTGTACGAGTAGAGAACGAAATATCAAGGTTTTTTAAAGTCGACTCCGGCTTAAGACAAGGTGATGCTATCTCTCCTATACTTTTTAATTTAGCCTTGGAATATGTGTGCCGTCAAAATAAACTGCCGACTAACAACAATATCTTGTCAATAAACTCAGTACAGATGATTGCATACGCTGATGATGTTGTCATCCTCGGCCGAAGTGAAGCTGTAATGAGTGAGACTTTTAAGTCGCTTGAGAGTGGAGCTAGAAAAATTGGTCTGCAAATTAACTACAATAAAACCAAACATAAGAATGCTTCAAGAGAGTCTGAGAAGAAAGATTTGATGTGCGGCGATGAACGAATTGAGGGAGTTGAATCTTTTAAATATTTGGGATCAATGCTTGACTCAAACAACAGCATACTTACAGATATAAAAGCTCGAATCACTGCAGGTAATCGAACTTTCTACTCAATCAAACCTCTCCTTGGATCTCCGTATGTATCAACTAACACCAAGCTCAAGTTATACAAGACATTGATTAGACCGGTTGTGATGTATGGTTCACAAACGTGGACCCTTACACAAAATGACGAATCGCATTTATCTGTATTTGAGCGTAAGATCCTACGCTACATTTTTGGTCCACTTAAGACAGACGATGGAGAGTATAGAACCCGGTATAACTTTGAGATCAGAGACCTTCTTGAGGGTCCTGATATAATAGGTTGTATCCGTTCTAATAGGATTGCTTGGTTTGGGCATGTTCTACGAGCCGATTCACAGTCTGGAATGATTAGAAAAATGTACGTTAGTACCCCAGGGAGTGGGCGACCGCGAGGTAGACCACGACTACAATGGGAGACTGACGTAATAAACGACCTTAAAAAAATCGGCTGCCATGGTAATTATGTCGCTGTTGCGAATGACCGTGGTGAAGATTCGAAGCTGATTAGCCTGGCAACGCTCCTACATGGAGCATGAACGCCGTAAAAAAAAAAAAAAAAAAAAAAAAAAAAAAAAAAAAAAAACAATAAATTCTATCCTATATTTTAAGGATAGGATAACTACTCATATTTTAAGTAAGGCCTATATATCATGATATAATGGGAGAAGTAAAAATAAAATAAGAGGTAAAAAGCAAATCTTTAAAAACTTGCAGGAATAAAACTGAAGTGGGGCTGCTCTTTCTTGATCATGTTAGCATGTTCGTTTCCTTCCTTCGTATTCTTGAGCAGGTAATAACTTGCTATCGGCAAGAAATATTTCTTATCTATGAGTGGCGGTGCTACCGTTGAGTGAATTGTACTTGTACTTGTACTTCAAGTGGTATGTGATATTTTAAGTTAACATATATCAATACACGAAGCTGTTACACCCACAGATCAAAATTTGAAAATTAGAAATCAACAAAAACGGATCCCTCCATGTAAAACTGATTCTTGGACATGGTAATTAATAGATCTCCTATTTTTTGTATCCATTGTAATTAAATGTAAGCCAAAACACAGCTCAATTAGGTACTTGTATTAATTTGTTAAGATTATACACAAGATTATAAACAAAACCATAGATATGATATGAGAACAAAAACAAAACAAAATGCTTGACCAGACATAACATCAAATACTTTATTTTTATCTTATTACTACTCGATTACTACGATTATTACTATATTATTCATAGTTCACTACTGCCAACCGTTAAAATCGTTTTCTTTTCACGGTTCAGCTGAACTTAACCATAGTCTCACTTGTACAACGGATTGTCATTTAAGCTTAAGTTCAACCTCCTATCGGGTTCTACTAAGCTTTAGCTTAAACTGCTATTGTACAACCGGCCCTTAATCGCTGACTACGTCGATTATCAAGGTTTAATTTTTCAAACAAGTAGCTGGGTTTCTTAGTTTTTATAGTTTTAAAAATTAAAACACAAAGAAAATAATTGATATAAGTCCTTAGGATACAACCCAAAAGAGACTTATAAAATTGTGAAAGACGGCTAAATCGTGGTAGATGTTAAACATATCGGATACAGGCATTCAAAGCTCTTTGTAATATAGCAAGATTTCCAGCACTTAAAGAACCGAGAACAGTCGAACAATAAGTAAAATAAGGAAGTAAAAGTAACTTGAACAATTTTTTTCTAATATACAGGGAAGTAAAAGAATATGTCGCCCAAAGCCCACGGCGGCAACCATATACTTTGGAACAAACGGCTACTACATGCTGTTTCCAGTCTAATTTAGTATCAAGAATTATACCAAGATTCCGAGCATATTTAGAGTACTTTATTATTTCATCACCAAGCCGAACAAGCGATGCATTAGCTCTATGGTATTTATTGTTAGACAAGCTTAAGAGAAGTGAAACGGTTTTTGAAGAGTTCAGCATTAATTTATTTCGCTTAGTCCACTGCAGTATACTATCAAGATCTAGATTTATTTTTGATATTTTACTGGATATATTATTCGCAAAGCCATCGGTATAAATTTGCACATCATCAGCATAAAGATGCACATATCAATATTTGAGTACATCAGGCAGATCATTGATAAACATAACAAATAGTAACGGGCCTAGTACAGATCCTTGACGAACACCACAGGTAATTGAGACAAAATCAGAAAAAATATTATCCGAAACTACACATAGAGTACGCTGCTGAAGATATGATGATATCAATAGTAAAGCAGTCCATGAAAACTTGAAATATTTCAGAAGTTTATCTAACAAAATTTTATGATCAACAAGATCAAATGCCTTGGAAAAGTCTAACAATATTAACACATATATTTTTTTTTTATCTAGAGAATTTCTTATATCATCCCTTACTTTAAGAAGTACTGTTTCGGTACAAAAATTCTTACGAAAACCGGACTGAAATTTAGACATAAGTTTGAATTTATTTAGATGGGAATCAATCTGTTTGTGAACAATAGTTTCAAAAGCTTTTGAGAGCGCGGAGAAAATACTAATTGGTCTAAGATCTTTAATACATTTTACGTTAGACTTTTCTGGAATAGGGATAATTTAAGCTATTTTCCATTTGGTGGGAAACTGGGAACTCGTAAGGATGAAATTGAACAAATGAGTAATGCAAGGGGTTATACTTAGAAGAATAAGTTTTATGAATTTTGGCGGGATTTTATCAAACCAAACTGCATTTTATTTTATGGACTTTATTGCCTGTACAAAATCAGTTTGAATAATATTTTGGAAAGAAAAATTATTAATTTGTGTACAGGGGAGTCAGTAATAATAGATGGAGTCCTTAGTGTTTTATCTGAAGCTTTCGAATAGTAAAAACCAAGTTTATTTTATTCGGAGAAAACTTTATTTTTACACTCTCAGAATTAATGCCAACATTTTTCAAACGTTTCCAAATCTCCTTAGAGCTAAGACTCGGTTCAAGGAAATTATTCATATAATATTTTTTGGAATATATGATTAAGTTGCTTACCTTATTCCTCAGATGCTTAAATAAGTATATCAAAATTGGCATCACTTCTAGAATTCTGCCATATTCTATAGGCAACATCGCGTTCAACTATTGTTCTTTTAATTGTATTGTTAAACCAGGAATTCAATTCAACTTTAGCTTCTACTTCTCTTAATGGAATGAAGTATTCATATATATTGTAAATAGTGTTATTGAAATATTCTTATAAATCATCCGAATTCATTAGATTGTAAAACTGTTCCCATGGTTGTGCAAGAATAGTTTGGGTAATATCATCAACATTAACATTTTTATAATCTCGAAAGCTGTACTTGCAGCTTTTATTTTGTGCAATTGGAATATCATACGTTCCGAAAACTAGATCATGCCTTGATATACTGGGAACATCAACTTTATTAAAATTAATAATACCATCTAATCGATTTGTAATAACAAGGTCAAGCAGTGTCGATGATGTACCAGTTAAGTGATTTGGAAATTGCGAGCAGACATGCATACCATTTTCTTCAAGAAAGTCTTTGAAATTGTTTGTATTTGGATTCGACACAAGTAAATTCGTATTAAAATCACCTGTAACTACTATATCAGAATATAACGGAAATAAATTTTCGAAGATATCCCTTAGCTCAGATCTATTATCGGATGATCTGCTATTCGGATTGTATATAATATAACTCCAAAAAGAAGTTTTCGAGAGGACAAGTGAACCTCTAAGAAAATGAATTCAGTCCCACGTACATAATAATCAGAAGGCAAACAACTTTGACTATCACTCCGTATATTGGGCCCTATTCAATAAAATCTTCTATCGAAAGTTTCTGTTATTCTTTTATTTTTTGTATGAAATTTTATAACGGGAAAATAAAATTTCATACAAAAATAGAAAAATAGCAGAAATTTTCGATAGAAGATTTTACTGAATAGGCCCCATTATTAGACTGGTTAACAGATCTTGCAACAACAAAACATTTTACTCCCTTTCGAACATAGACTGCCACACCACCACCCCGACGCTTGACTCTATCGTTGCGAAATATATCATATCCCGATATTTCACACAGTTGTTATTAACATGAGATTTAAGCCATGTTTCTGAAACCCCCATCAAACTAAAATCTGTGTCCAAAAAATGTTTCGAAGCTCATCGATTTTGTTTTTATTTTTTGTATAGATACTCTGGCTATTAAAATGACAGAAGCTTAAAAAACCTTTGTTCGTACTCCGAGCTGATTTAAGAATAACATTTGTCAAGTTCACATTCCCAATAGAATTTGACGATCTCAGAGCAAGCGGCATGATTATTCTTTGCGAAATAAGCACCTGACAGAATATAGAAAAGTAAAATAAATTATTTTTGTATCAATACGGAATTAGTAATTTATGAAAATGTCGAAAAGAAAATTGTTACTGTAATACCAAAATTAGCTTCTGTATAAAGAATCTTAAATTCAAATTTAATTAAAGTGTTTGAGAAACAAAGAAGAAAAAGAAAGAGGAAAAATGAAAGAAAAAAAAGAAATTCTTTTATTTTCTTTGACTGAAATGTTAAATGCTAATTTGTCAAAATAGGTTATTCAGTAAATTATACAATAATATACTTCTATGCAAATGTAGTGATTATTATAAATAGTTATTATAACTACAGACAGAACTTACTTCAAAGAAAAATTTTTATAAAAATAATATTAAAATATGGAGGGGCTGACTTCGGTCTGGGTTAAGGATTTGTATATAGTTTTCGGCGAAATACTTTTATGAGGACATGGTTTTTAGTTTTGGGCAGCGATGTATATCAAACATAACTCTTTAAAGTACAAGTACTTTTTATCTCTGTTTAGAAATTTATTACAAAACTAACACGAAACATCAATACGTTGCCTGAAAATTATAATCAATATTCCAAAATATTGTTAAACTAAATAAAATCAAACTTTTTCCAAAATTCTAAAAATAATGCAAAAATTATTACAAAATCAAAAATTGAAAATTTTTTCAAAATTCCAAAAATTATAATAAAATCGAAAATTAAAAATTTTTCAAAATTCTAAAAATATTCCAAAAATTCTTACAAAATCAAAAATTAAAACTTTGGCCGAAATTCTAAAAATATTGCAAAAATTCAGTATAAATCTGTCCACATGAAATGACGAATACAAATAAAACTAAAGTGGTTTTCGTTTGGTTTACAGGGGTTCGATGTGAGACCTTTGAGAAAATAGATTTTTTTATAGATTCAAGTAGGGTATCATATGAAAGGGCTTCATTTCAGTATTCCTTAAAAATTTATCTTGGAATTTTACACCTCACCATTTATTGTATAATTTTGAATAATGACGTTTTTTTCGTGCTTTCTTAACTCGATTAGCTCCGAACCTAACTGATCGAAAATTTTCAAATGTATTTGGAATGATAGAAAAATTAGTACAGTTTTAATAAAAAATATATAAAAGTGTCATATTCTCATAATTAGATTTATTAAGGGGGTGGAAATGAGGAGGGGTAAAAACACTATTTAAAATGTGGTCAAGTGGGGTGTCATTTGAAAGAGCACCTAATTTAAAAATCATTGCAATTTTTTTTAGAATTTTGCAATGCACAGTTTTTGAGTTATTGTCAAAAACATACCGTTCCCCCCCCCCTCCCCCCCTTCGTTTCGACACTGATTGACAGAAAAATTTGGAAAAATTCACAGAGTTAGGCAATTTGGTAAATTTTGTATGAAAATTATAGCAAGGTCTCAAATAATTATATTTCTGTGTGTTTAGGGGACCGGTGTAAAGAGGGTAAAAAAAAAAACATTTTTGACCCAAGCGAGTGGGGTGTCATTTGAAAGAACACCTAATTTAAAATTCGTTGCAATTTTTTTTAGAATTTTGCGGTGCACAGTTTTTGAGTTATGGACAAAAAAGTGCAAAATTCAAACCGTTCCCCCCCCCTACGTTTTGACACTGATTGACAGAAAAATTGGAAAAAATTCACAGAGCTAGGCAATTTGGTAAATTTTGTATGAAAATTATACCGAAGTCTCAAATAATTATATTTCTGAGTGTTTAGGGGACCGGGGTAAAGAGGGTAAAAAAAAAACTTTTTTGACCCAAGCGAGTGGGGTGTCATTTGAAAGAACAGCTAATTTAAAATTTGTTGCAATTTCTTTTATAATTTTGCGGTGCACAGTTTTTGAGTTATGGACAAAAAAGTGCAAAATTCAAACCGTTCCCCCCCTACGTTTCGACACTGATTGATAAAAAAATTTGAAAAAATTCACAGAGCTAGGAAATTTGGTAAATTTTGTATGAAAATTATACCGAAGTCTCAAATAATTATATTTCTGTGTGTTTAGGGCACCGGGGTAGAGAGGGTAAAAAAAAACTTTTTTTTGACCCAAGCGAATGGAGTGTCATTTGAAAGAACACCTAATTTAAAAATCATTGCAATTTTTTTTAGAATTTTGCGGTGCACAGTTTTTGAGTTATGATCAAAAATGTTCAAAATTCAGACCGTCCCCCCGTGTATCAAATATTTATTAATCGTTTTGAAAGGGTAGGAATGGTAAGGTGAAATAAAGCTTTTTTAACCCGAATAGCAACATCGAGTGGGACTGGCGTGTACATTTTTAGTCATGTCATCCTTTATACTGATTCTTAGAGCAATTCCTAATTTTGCAACTCTTTTAGAGTGAATATAACCAGTTATCCAAAAGAAAGAAGACTTTATTTCAAAATTATCACGGTCCTTTACTATCTATTGTATATTGTGTTGTATTGTATGCCATAAGTGGGCCCAAAAGGTGGCGTAAATTCTCAAGGTTCAAATCTGATTGATGTGATTTGTTAGTTTGTGTTAAGATCCACGTTTGTAATCCATTCATAATTACTGGTTTAATAAATTTCTTGTATAACTTTAGAAAATGTTGAGTTTTAATTGAATGGTAAGTTCGATAACCTGCAATTATTTTAGGGTTAATATTTGTTTAATATGCTATTGTTTAAGTCAAACATTGATCTTTTGTTAATTTTAAATATTGTTAAAATTATACGTTGTTTTTCAAGCACCGACCTAAATGTCGAACTTATGTAATCTAACACAAAAAAATTGTTGCTATAGAAAGAACTGAAAATTTTAGTAAAGCGATGAGCCTATAATTCTATGGAACACGAAAAATATAGCGAAGCTTCAAGTGATTTTATTTCTATGTGTTTAGGAGATGGGAGTGGGGAAGGGTGAAAAATTGTTTTTTGACCCGCATGAGTGGGATGTCATTTGATAGAGCACCAAAATTAAAAAACAATACAGTTTTTTTAGAATTTTGCGATGCACCGTTTTTGAATTATTCTCAAAAAAGTGCAACAAAAAGTTGGTCCCCCCCCCTCTACGTTTCTTCGTTGATTGACAGAAAAATTTGAAAAAATTCATAGAGATAGGAAATTTGACAAACCCTTAACGAAAAATATAGCGAAGCCTCAAGTAGTTTTAGTTCTACGTGTTTAGGGGATAGGAGTGGAGAATCGTGAAAAAAAGGTTTTTTGGCTCGCATGAGTGTCATTTGAAAGAACACCAAAATTAAGAAACATTACAATTATTTTAGAATCTTGCGATTCACAGTTTTTGAATTATTGTCAAAAAAGTCCTATTTTTAGCGTTAACATCACTCCACCCCTAAATTTCGTCGTTGTTTAACAGAATTGAGTCGTTCCTTAGCTATGGATATCATTTAACCTAAAGTAATATTTTTTATATCATTTCGATCAATTTAGATGAGATTGACATTAACTATTGATATTTACGATGAACCATTTAGTTTTTATGTGTCTATGGTCTGGCAATATAAACCCTTTACAACACAACTTTATGTAAATTATTTTGATATTGTTTTCTTTACATTCACGGAACCCTTGACATGCGAATTTTATTCGCACTTGTCTGACTTTTATATTTAAAACATTCATTAATTTTGAAAAAATGGATCGTATAGTAACTTTCTTTGGTTTTCAGATGCAGTATAAGGAATGCCGATAAGGTTAAAATAATTAGACAAGAATTCCAATTCCAGAAATTTAGTACGTTGTAACATATTATTTTGTTGAATTTCAACCTTCTTATCTCTTGAATCCATTTCTTGATGTACATATATCAGCAACTGTATTTGAAATCTCATTTAGTTTTTTAGCAAGGTGTAAGGCTAGATCGTAATTCATCAGTTATAGCATTCTAATTCATCAGCAATAGCTGAGAATGTAGATAAAGCTGATCTAGTTGTAAAAAATTTAGTATAATAACATTTTGGACAACTCCATGACATATTGTTTAAAGTAAAGTAGTTGTATTGTATAGCAGAAATGAAGTTTAAGCCAAATTCCGAAATACAATCATTGCAATGCATATGCAATTCATCTTTCAATATTTGTTGGCAGATAGACCGGATATTATCCATAGTTTTAGCTCGTCTATCTTCATTGGAAAGAGGTGATGGTAGCGTTCTAGTTACACTCATGGTGGCTAGCTCTATAAATAGTTAATTTATTGGAGTGCGTAATGGCGAATTATACTTTATATAACAATAAAATCAGCATTCAATTTCCCAGTTAAAATGATTAAATTATAACATTTGTTTAATGCAGTACATTTGACGAAAAAATTGATCAGAAATATAAATAGTTCTTTATAGTGTTCCTGTTATGAAAACAAGTTTCTGAAAATAAACAAATCTTGTTTCAGAGAGCACTAATTTTGTTGAATAAACGGTATCAAAATCACAAAAACCACAACAAAAGTTTTTTTTCTTAACAACTTGTTTTAACAACAATCAGTTTATCTGATATTTAATAAAATCAATTACCAGTTATTTAAAAAATTGATTGATAATTAATATTAGATATTTTCTATATCAAAAACACAACTAGGTTTATATCATGAACAATTAATATTTTCTTCACCAACTAGTCCATGATGTTTTCTTCACTAACATTCACTAGTTAATTTTTATAAGATTATTATTACTCACTAATTTTTACCAGAGCGATTTCAAAATAGTGTCAGTCGAACGATTAAATTTTTTCCATTTTTTATGTGTTTCCAGGTGCCACCACTTCTAAATAGAACGAATAGTTGCAAACATCAGGCTGTTGCAGATCAAATATCGTTTTTCACAAAAATTGTAATTATCGAAAACAAGCATGTAGAGTAACAGGACAATTCTTCCTAAAAAGTTTTTGGGACTAAAAGGAACAGTTTGGTTGGAAAAGTGGTTCATATACGGTTTTCGAAACAAAAGATCAACTACCGATCTATTAAACTATGTAGCGCATTGTTGGAACAGCATACTTGATATAGGTGGTGAAACATACGTTATTGCTTTAGACATCTCCAAGGCATTCGATCGAGTCTGGCATGCCAACTTAATCAACAAGCTCGTTGCGTATGGTTTTCATCCCAATCCCTCTGAGTCTAAACTAATTAACGCTGGTGTACCTCAAGGTTCAGTATTGTCCCCAACCCTATTATTGATTTATATGAACGAATTGCTGAAAATCACGCAACCCAATAAATAGTTTTGCAGATGATAGCACTCTGCACAAGTCATTCGAGCCCCTTCCTTCAAAAGGTAAAATGTACGAACGAATTAATCCCGCCCGAAGAGACGCTGCCATAAACGTGAATAACAATCTAAAAAAAGTCACCGATTGGGGTGACCAAAACCTGGTCAATAACACAGCTGTTGATTGTTTCCAGATCAAAGACCGAGTTCCCCAAAGATATCTTATTCAGTATGTGTGATGAACTAATAGATGTATGTAAAAACATTCGTTTATTGGGTGTCACAGTTTCAAATGACTTACTCTGAAACGATCATGTAATGGCGATGGCAAAAAGCATGTCAAAAATACTCGGCCTCCTAAATAGATGCAAAAAATGTTTCACGCCATACCAATTGCTCCATGTTTATTAATCTTATATTCGTCCCTGTATGGAGTACTGTTGTCAAGTTTGGGGTGCTGCTACTGTTTCCATCTTAGCCCTCTTGGACTCTGTTCAAAAGCGGGCTATACGAATTGTAGGTGATCAAGCTTTGGCATCAAAGCTGGATTCCCTACAACATCGTCGCACTGTTGCTGGCCTAGTTGTTTTTACAAATATCGTCATCAGTAGTGCTCAGATGAAATCAGCGGCATCATGCCTCAAACTTATTTTTACCCCCGTTCCACTCGGCAATCGGCTACCGCAACCAGTGAAACGGTCGAGATCCTACGTTGTCATACTGGCAGATCGCAGAAAGACTTTTTTGTCCGAACTGCATACAAATGGAATAGTTTGCAGAATCCTTAGTCTCATGTGGCTTCAACCCGCAGAGGTTTAAAAAAAGCGTTCATCAACACCTTAAAACGCCAGTTGTTGTGGGACCTTGGTCTGGACCTAGGTCTTAAAAGGTATTTATGTGTTGTGTGACATGTATTCTAAACCCTATTACACAACACTTTTAATTTAAAAAAAAAAAAATATATATTAAATGTCGTTTTTGCTTAAAAGTTATAATTATTGAAAAGGAGCATTTACACTTAAAGGATAGGTTTTCTGAGAAGTTTTCTGTACGAATGTTAAAACATTTAGGTTTGAAAATATCAAGTAATATACGAAATGTCGTATTTTACAAAAGATGTGATTAGCAAGAAGAAGTATTTAACCTATAAAAAAGCGATTTTCTAGATCAATAGGAGTAAGTAGGTTGTAAAATATCAGCTTGTGTCAGGTGTAATTGTTGAAAAGAAATATTTAGCTAAACGAAGAAGTTTTCTAGACTAATAAAAATAGTAGAAAAAGAAGTAGAAAATAGCTCGTCACCACTTCAGGGCTACTATATAAAAAACCCTAACTATATAAAACAAAAACTATATAAAAACCCTAACACAGACCGAAGTCTTGATATTTCAGAGCCTTGAGGCGTTGGGTTTTGCAAAAGATTTTTTTAAAACCGACAAATTTTTTAGTTTTTCGGTATAGCGAAAATATATCTCGAGAACTTTAAAAATATATCAGAAAATGCCATTAAATTTTATTATACAAATCAATTAGTAATAAGAACTGAATCTTGCAAATATTGTGCAATTTATGATTTTTTTTTGAATTCATACAATTGTCGATCGATTTATTTTCGATCTACTTTAAAAAGTTTATCATTCCATCAGGGTTGGCCTCAGTGGCTAGGCTAGCCCTCATGAGAATGGTAGGCTTTTTTAAATTAAAAATTTTATCGACATGTTCGACAGTTGTTGGAGTGACACACATGGCCAAATAGCAGCTCTTTGAATGAACGAGTGCGGCTCTCGAAAAGAAATGAAAAAATTTAATAACATTTAAAAATTTATTAAAATTGTAATAAAGTTGTAATTAAATTACCAGTATACTAGCAGCTCTTAATCCAAAATATCGAAAAATGGGATAACTTTCGTTAATTAAAACAAACAAAAAATTAACTACTTCCCCATCAGCAAATTTTTTCAAAGAAAAATACTATCCAGAATTAAAGGTTGATCACTGGATTAATGACTGTGTATTCTTAACTGATATAATGGAGAATCTACAGTTCCCAGCCTAGCATTACAAGGAAAAGATAAAGTTGTTACTGATCTTATTCAAACAATTCTGAGTTTAATTAAAAAAAATTAGCTTTTTAACGCGATTTAACTACAAAAATGTTAAACCACTTTCCTCGTCTGGAAAATAAACTCTCTAAAATTGATGATAAAAAAATGAGTGAATACAACAGTAAAATATGAAGGGACTGACATCTCAAAGCTCTGAAATATTAAAACTTTGGTCTGTCTTAAGGATTTTTATAAAGTTTTCGGCAAAAGGCCTTTATGAGCCCTTGTTTTTAGTTGTGGGCAGCGATGTTTATTCAGCATAAAAAAATGTTTAATATACATCGTTTAGAAGTTTATTACAGAACTAACACGAAACATCAATACGTTACCGGAAAGTTATAACAGATCATAGATTAAAATAGTTTATAGTGAAAAGATGATACACTCAACAAACTTCTCAACAACCTTTCCATTTAGCGTTCAGCAATTTCAACTTTTCAAATACAAATAATCCATTATCTAACAATTTCATGTTCAATTACATTTCATGTTATACAAATAAATAATTTAATTTTTTTTTCAAGTAAAAGAGGTCTGATTGAATTGATTTCAAAAAATTATAACAATAAACAAAATCAAAAATTCAAACTTTTTCCAAGATTCCAAAAACTATAATAAAATCAAAAATTGCTACTTCTTTCAAAATTCTTAAAATATTCAAGAGAATAATACAAAATCAAAAATTACAAAAATGTTCTAATAATTTAAACTTTTTTGAAAATTTCAAAGATATTGTAATAATTATTACAAAATCAAGGATCGAAACTTTCTTCAAAATTCTAAAAATATTGCAAAAATTATAACAAAATGAAAATTCAAACTTTTTTCCAAGGTGATTCAATCAATCAAGATTAAATCTAGCAAGATGATATGTTAAGTTGATTCAATTAAAAAAAATTTTTTTTTTGTCATACAAATAATTAATTTTATTTGACAAATGTTTATAATCGAAAATGTTTCCATCGACCTTCCATCTCTTACAATTAAGTCTTCCTATTTTTAAAATCAATGCTTATTATTAACGATGGATTATCGATTCCTTATTATATTTTGAACAAAAGTTCCACAGGAGAAATGGAATTATTAGAAAGTCAGGCACACATTCTTAAAATGCACCACAAATCAACATCAATCTGTAGTTTTGGAAACGATTATCTCAATCAAAGTAACCCAATCTGAAAAATGCTGCTTGCAGATTGCTGTCCATATTCGGCACATCATACCTTTCTGAATCACTTTTTCCTACAATGAAATTTATAACATCAAAGCAACGTTCACAACTTAAAAATAACACCGTTCACAACTAACAAGCGTCGTACCGCGCTAACGAGCTATAAACCCGATTTCAAACAAGCTACAAACACACATGCCATCTTACATCTACCAGAAATTAATAGCTGTCAGTGAAATGTTACAAAATTTAAATAAACGTATATATTCATAATTAAAGTATTTGCTTGAAGACGGTGTATACAACTTGCAAGGAAATAAAAATTCCATAACAGCTTTAATGTTTTATTTTTTTGTTGTCTCTCGTAACGAGAATTTATTGAAATCCGGCTCCACGTGTGACGAAGTTTGGCCATCTCTGTTATATCATAACTAATTCATTAAACAATTAATTACTCTGTGAATTGCTCATAAATCTGTTAATTTGGTCGACTTTGACTGAGTTTAAATTATTCTATACTGTAATTATTCTATTATTGTTAGTGATCCACTTTTGACAATTAAATTTAATTCTCTACAACATCACACAGACTGAGACAGATATACGAATGAAGGAATTGGTTGGTCGAACTGCAAATAAATGTGAATAATTATCAAACCTCAGGTTTCTTCAACTCAGAAAGATTAATAAAAACCGACCATGAACTCATCAAAATGCATGTTGTTGTGGGATAAAAATTTTGCAAGATGTTACTGTGATGATTAAAAAGCTACTGTACACTGTACACAACACTTTTATAATAAAAACGAAAAATATAATTCCGGTTTTCAGTGCCAAACGACGTCACGCCGTTGATTCAAAAATAAGAAAAGTTTTTTGTCTATTTCAAGCTACGAAAATGTCATTTTAATATATAGTAAAACCTATGTGAAAGGGAAACTTTTTCTAAGTAGTGACTGAAAATGTTTTCAGTCACTAGGACTGAAATTAAATAAGTTTCGGTGGTCGCTTACACGTGGTGGTTATTTAAAGGATTTAATATTTGAGATTGAATTTGATTTACTGTTTCTGTTGTTGTTTCGGTTGCTGTGTTTATTTCTGTCAATATTGCAGTATTTTGAAGGGATTGAATATTTTGAATATTTTGATCGAATTGAATCGAAACTAATCATTATATAAATTGTGTGTAATTAATTAATTAAACTAATAATGAGTGTATTTTTTTTCTATATCGGAGAAATCGGAGCGATAAAATAGAATTTGTATCAGATGTATCGTATAACTTTTTCCTCCGATAATTAACTGTCAGTTCTGATTAACTCTGAGTTCTTTCCACCAAAAAAAAAAATAAAAAAAATTTATTAAATAAATAAATAAATTTTATTAAAAAATTTATTTTTATTTGTTTTTAATTAAAACTTTACCTACAATTTTTTTAATTTATACTTTAAACGATGACTTCCAGTCGGTAAAAAAATATTTGTTATATCTGTAAAAGTTTTTAGAGAAAATATATGAACTATTTTCATTATTCATATTGTCAAGTTCATCTACTAAAAACTTACAAAACGACATATCTAAATTTGACTGTGTAAAAAATAAACAAGATTGTATTTATATATAGCATTTTTGCCAGTGTAAAATAATGTTATTATTGTATTCGCCAGTTATTATTCCATCTGTAGGCGAACACAATAATAACATTATTTTACACTGGTAAAAATGCTATATATAAATACAATCTTGTTTATTTTTTGCACAGTCAAATTTAGATATGTCGCTTCGTAAGTTTTTAGTAGTTGAATTTGTAAATATTATCATTTATATTTACAAGCGTAGAAAAAATAGCGTTTTCTACGCGTGGTAAAAACGTTTTTGCGTTCCTGAACTTATTCCGAACAAACCGTTCAGTCACGCAAAAAGAGACGTTTTCACCACTTGTATAAGAATCTACTATTATCTTGTTTTGTGTTTAAAACTGATAAAGTTTTTTATCAGTTTACATTTTTACAATATTTTATTTTCAAGTAGGATTAAGATAATTCGTCTTATATAAAGGCATCATTTTTAAATTAGTAATAAATAAAAGAAATCCAATTAAAATGAATGATAAATATATCACTTTTTCTCTGCTATTACATTTTCTTAGATAAAATTAAATTGAAATTCAATCCAAAAGAAATATTTGTCGTTATTTTATCGTAAAATGATAATGACAAAAAGCTATTTCAGAAAAAAACATCTTAAATAGAAATGTTTATGTATATATAGTTGGGTGATTCTTTTAAATATGTACATCGATTTTATTTTAAAAATTCTAAAAAATTCTAAGACATAAAAACTTTGTTCTATTCGTCAATACCAATAACTTACCAAATTATCAGACTTTCAGACAAATGTACATGTGCAAAAAAATTACCCAGTGGTTATTGAAATTGAATAGACGATTAAACAAAATCAATTATATTTGCCTGCAGTTGAAAACGAGTTAGAATTCTTTATTTATATTTTAAATTTCTTCCTTTTTTGTAAAAGACAACTTAATCTAAAACGGATTTAATTGTCCCAAAATGTGAGAAAAATAATTTGTTTTTTCTTGGATTGTTCTTGTCAAATCAGCAGTTAGATGTCACGATATAAACCTTAAGTTTTTATCGATTTTAAGATTAGTGGTATTGCTTTTTAAGAAAAATCATAAAAAAATGATTATTAAACAAACTGAATTTGTCAAAAAACAACTCGAATTTGAGGACTTGTAGAACATGCAGGGAATTTTATTTATGTATTTTGTGCTTTAATTGCATTGAATTACATTGAGGAGAATTACATTGAGGAGAAATTACGCAAATGGACTCACCCATAAACACAGTTGAAAAAGTTAATGCAATTTTTAATACAAACTTTGCAATATGGGGTTGGAGAGCAATATGGGTTAAATTGCAAAGCAAATGTTGAATTAAAATTCATTTTAATGCAATACAAAAATTTTTATATATATATATATATATATATATATATATATATATATATATATATATATATATATATATATATATATATATATATATATATATATATATATATATATATATATATATATATATATATATAAGTATATCTATATATATATATATATATATATCTATATATATATATATATATATATATATATATATATATATATATATATATATATATATATATATATATATATATATATATATATATATATATATATATATATATATATATATATATATATAGATATATATATATATACATATGTAAATATACATACAAAATAAATACATATGATATATACATATATAAATATATATATATATATATATATATATATATATATATATATATATATATATATATATATATATATATATATATATATATATATATTTGAAAAAAAAAAAAAAATACGTTTTTTGGAGTATGCCTAATGTAATTTTTTATTATTTATTAAATTTTTAAAAAAATTTATGAATCGACGCGTTTCTGTGCCATTTTTTAAGCACCATTATCAAGAAGTTGATTTTAAAAAAAAAAAAAATATAAACAAATTTTTTCTTTTACAACAAAATATGAAAAAATCTAATGCATAAACAAAACTAAAGAAAAATATTTAAACTGTCACACAACAAATAAATTAAAAAATCAAGGTGAACTTATATATAGGAGAAATATTTGTAAAAACTCAAGTTCTTTTTAGAATATTATCATAGGTATCTTTAAGATATTCACAATCTTTCTGTTTATTGATGGAGTTAAAACTTTTTTTAATCATTAGCATTTCCATAATATTTCTCTTTTTATAATTTGGTTCTTTTTTAAGAACTTTAACATTGTCCATTGAAAAATTATGGCCAGTAGATCGTATATGTGTAGAAATTGAACTTTGGTTATCACTAGCAGGTCTCTTAGCATCATTTATATGTTGGCTAATACGAGTTTTGAGGTAACTTTTGGATTGCCCGTATATTCAGCAGTACAATTACATTTTATTTGATATACTATGTTTGATAAAAGGCTTTTCGGTATTTTATCTTTTAATTGTGAGAACAAACAAGTTCCCAAAGTGTTCACAGCTCTACCTACTGCTGTGATGTTGTATTTGGCTAAAAGTTTCTTTAAGTTGTTGAATAAAACTGGTATATATGGTAAAGAAATATACTGTTTTGGCTGTGAATTATTCGTAACAATTATTGGTGGTGGATGCAAATATTTATTTTTTGCTAACTTGATTTGATTTAAGACCATTATTTTGGGGTAGCCATTGTTGATTAAAGTTGTTTCTAACAATTTTATGTTTTTGTTGTGATAACATTTATCAGAAAGATGAAGGATTTTGTGCATAAGAATGTTGATTGTATTGAATTTATACGATGATGGAAGGTTGGATTTGTAGTCTAAGTAACGACCCGACCATGTATTCTTGTGGTGCCAATCAGTCGATATCGTGCCATCTTCGTTATGGTGTAGTTCCAGGTCAAGAAACGATATTTTATGGTCAACTTCATTTTCCACAGTGAATTTGAGATGTTCATTAAAATTATTAAATGCATCTAATAACTCAAATATCTTTTCAGTGGGAACAGCAGTAATGATATCGTCAACGTATCTATAAAAGAAAGTTGGAGTGAACGATAATGATTTGAGGACTTCTTGTTCGACATGCTCCATTACTAAATTAGCAACAGCTGGGCTAACTGGAGAGCCCATTGGAGAACCAAAAATTTGCTTGTATATTGTATTATTAAAAGTAAAAACACAGTTCTTCAATACCAGTAATCCATCTAAGAAATGACTCTTATTAAGTTTGGTTTTACTAGCTTGTTTTATGCTCATCCAATTCTTCTTTACTAAGTTTATGACAAGATCGTGGTCAACGTTCGTGAACAAGGACACCACGTCTAAAGATAAAATAGTGTAGCCTGCTGGAACCACGACATTTTTTATTTTGTCTTTAAACTCTTCAGCATTCTTTATTGCAGTATTTGTTTTTCCAACATACATGTTAAGAAGTTTTGAAAAATATGATGAAAGTGGATACAAAGGAAAGAAACGCGTCGATTCATAAATTTTTTTAAAAATTTAATAAATAATAAAAAATTACATCTCCAAAAAACGTATTTTTATTCAACAATATAAAGCCTAAAAAACAAAAAACAAAACATATATATATATATATATATATATATATATATATATATATATATATATATATATATATATATATATATATATATATATATATATATATATATATATATATATATATATATGTATATGTATATATGTGTATATATATATATATATATATATATATATATATATATATATATATATATATATATATATATATATATATATATATATATATATATATATATATAAAAATATTATTAAAATTTTGTATATATATAAAAGCATATTATTTTTGACTTGTTCGAAAACAGTTTGTCTTCTGTTTACAGATGAATTGTTTTCTGATTGGACATCATAATTGTTGTCAGGGTCTTCTTCGTATCGTTCTTCTTTATTATAATTAATATCGTCATTATCCTCACAAAGATTATGAAAAACGACTGCAGCGATTGTTGTTTGGCAACAAATTTTCTACTGAGATTTTGGAAACCTTGTAACCTTCTAAATCGCTCTTTTAACAATCCAAAGGCATTTTCAATGCCGGATCTGATGGATATAATTAAATTTTCGTTGGTCTTCAGTTAACCTTCCATTGTCCTTAAATGGAGGCACCAACCAGTCCAAACACATGAATGCAGAATCTCCTAAAAGAAATGTCCCATACATTCTTGAGTTGTTATTTTGTAATATTTGAAACAATTTTGATTTGTTTAAAAAGCGAGCATCATGTATTGACCCTGGCGCTCCACAATGGACATCAATAACTCGTAGATTGTGATTTACGACACCTTGCAACAAGATGATTGGAAAACCTTTACTATTAATGTAATCATTTTGGTTTTCCTTGATGTGTTTAATTGGAATGTGTGATCCATCAATCAGGCCTTATACGTTTCTCATTCCCTTTTCTCTATAAATAAAATTGGAAGTAACATCAGCATCTTCTGCAGTTGGCTATTATATAAATTTAGAGGAATGAAGCACAATAACATCAAGAGTACTACTAATTATTCTATTAACACTACTTATTGTGATACCAAATAAATTTGATAACTCTTTAAAACAATTGGTATTTGCAAAATACCAAATAGTGATTAAAAGCCGAAATTCAGTATCTGAATAGTTTCAACATCCTCTACAAAATTCTCCACTCCACTCTTCTTTTATTGTTTTTTTGACCAGGGTAATCCGAAGTTGAAGAATCAGTACTAGATCGTAATGAAGAGGACGATGAAAATAATTGTTCGTCTTTTAAAATTTCATGTAAAACCTACAAAAACCAAATGTCAAATAAAATACACATATATTATCAGAATTATCTAGTAAACTTACGAATAACTCAAAAGTCATTATAGTTTAAATCGTAAACTAAAATTATAATAAATTATTACTTAAATTATTTAATTTAGTTATTTGATTATAATTTTAATTTGCGTCAACGTTTTAAATTGTGGTTTATATTTTTTAAATGTCAAAAAATTGTTTTTTCTCTTGTTTGGGCTCAATTTAAACAAAATAGCTCATTTTGATGAATTACTGAATATTAATTAGACCAATTGTCTACAAGTGAATGCTTCACCAATTCACTCGATTGGAAGGCGGCCATAAAGATTTTAAAACATAACATAACTTTATGTCAATTTCTTTTGATATTGTGTCTTTACATTTTGGGAAGCTGATAAGTCCAGGTAAAGCCAGGTGATGTATCCGGAAATGAAAGAGATGATGATAGATGCCAGATGAATATTTTGCTGGAAATTCTATATTAAACTTGAAGTGTAAGATGCGATCGATCCTTTAGCGTCTTCAATAACAATTAAAAGTATACTTGTTTCTTGAAATGATTTGTTTCTCTCAAATGAAGATGACGATTTATAGTCCGTACTATTTTCTTGTTTTATTATATTCACGTTCTTTTTGATTAAAATATACATAGTTGAACAAACTCGAATCTTATCAAACATTTATCCTTATTAGAATCAATTAACAAATTTCTTACAAACAGTATTTATTACAACTAACAAAGAACAAATGTTTGGCGGAAAAGCATATTATATTAACTATGGTCTATGACGTTAGTTCTTTCAATTTCAATCCTTTCAATTTGTATTTAATATTATTAACAATTAGCTTAATTCTTCAATAGCTTTAAATAATATTTCCTATGAGGATGTTGTTATTGAATGAATTACTAATAATGGAGTTGTTACAAAATAAATTTAATGAAATTAACATTAATGGCGCGGAGTAAAAAACTTAATTATTTTTCTTGGAGTGACAGTCAATAATGGGGTAGTGAAATCAGAAATTCTACGTCCACGCCATGCTATCTGGGTAATGCTAACAGAATTAGGTTGGTGTAGTTGAGAGGGGCAGAGTAAATACTGCTTATACTCAATGATTCTGCACCATGGCGAGTCATTGGCGCCACAAAACCAATGCAACTCAAGCGTCTGTTCTCCATGTTAGGGGCGGCTTGGAGCGGGCGTCTGTCTTGGATCAAGCGGCTCGCTATATAAACGTGTAGCAAGCGTCTGTTCTCCATGTTAGGGGCGGTTTGTAGCGGGCGTCTGTCTTGGATTAAGCGGCTCGCTATATAAACATGTAAAAAGGTTGTTTCTGGTGACCTTAAGATGCAAAACGAACCCATTCACGAAAATTTGGGTTGGGCAAAGGGCTAACACCTCATTTCCGTAAAAAATTACTTGTCATGAATTCTGTACACAGGCCTCGGATTCATTATTGGAACGACCTCGGAAACTGTACCTGGACTACGATTATAAAATGGGAACCTGGAACGTGCTAAGCCTCAGAAGACCAGAAGATCTACTAAAACTTACAAACAAAATCAATAGCTATACACTGGATATAGTGGCGTTACAAGAACTAAGATGGCCAGGGAGTGGAATCCACGAAACAGCCAAGGGATACACTCTCTACTATTGCGGTCATGAAAACGGAGGAGAATTTAGAGTTGGCTTTCTCATACCTCGTCGCGTGAATCAACATGTTATCGACTTTCGCCCAATTAATATGCGGATATGCACAATGAGAATCCGTACGCAAAAATTTAATGTAACGATCATCAATGCTCATGCACCTACTGAAGACAAAGCAGATGACATTAAAGACCTGTTCTTGCTAGAACTCGAAGAAGTCATAAATAACATCCCGCGGCACGATATAAAAATCGTGGTAGGTGACTTCAATGCGCAAATTGGTAGAAGTGCAGAAGTTAAAACACATGTCGGCCCTAACAGCTTGCATCATACTAGTAACAATAACGGCTTTCGCGCAGCTGAACTGGCTATGATGTATGATCTAGTAATTTCCAGAACTTTCTTTCCTCATAAGAGAATCCACAAAGCAACGTGGAAATCAAATGATGGAAGAACTGAAAATCAAATCGATCACGTCATGATTTCTAAGAGACCCTCTACAAGTGTAACTGACGTTCGATCATACAGAGGTGTGTAACGATTAGCAGTGCAACCTGTGCCCCCAAAAAGGAGTAAAGATTGCCCTGGCCAACGTTAAAGAATTGTCACTCTGACTGAACTCCAAAGTCGCTCAATCGACTTCGCTCAGTCATTTGGGGCCGTGGGGTTGTTCGGCAGTCAGAGTGTCTTAGATGGTGAGCGATATAAAACAAAAACCTGATAAAAGATAGACCACCAGCCCTACCCACCAAGCGATCCCTGTTCTCAAAACATATTGAATTTATATGACGCGAGTGATCATAACTTAAATAAAAGTTATTTATCCTAAACAAAATTTAAATTAAGGGTGTATATAACATTTATGAAATCAAAGATTTACGTCGGATTTTAAAATATATTACAGAATAAACGTTCCTGCATCGATTGGAATAAAAAAAATTTAGATCTCACCGACTATTTTTGCGAAATAATCAATTTCAAAGTTATCATTCACTATATGTTATATTTGGCGGAAGTATCAAAATTTGTTAGAAAAATTTAAAATTCAGAATGCTCTTGCAAAGATATCCGAAAAAACTAACGTTCAGTTTCTCTGTGCGATTTATGATTTTTTTTAGCCCAAAAAACAGCGGTGTCACCGGCAATCAGACGTAAATATTCAATTTAAAAATTTATAAAATCTACTGCGTACACCGGAAAGCTAACCGCCTTTTGCAGTAAGAAAATCTGACAACGTTGTGTGTGTCGGTCAAAGAGAAGTCTTTTTTTCATCGTTCTTGTTCATAATAAGATATCGTGACAATCAGATTTTAAAATAAAATACTAAAAATATTTATTTATTCCTACAGGACACGCAACAATAAAACAAAATAATTTTAATTTAAAATAATAAATATGTTTGACTGACTGCGACGTTGTCAGATCTACTCTTCCATATAGTAGCGGTAGTCAAATTAGAGACACATATTTTTTTAGTACTGTGAAATTATATAATATTTTGGAAATATTCCATCATAGAAAATTGTTGTAATTGATAAAAAGCATTCCTGTATTGAAATTTTTGCATAATAATTTGTTTGAAATTTTATTAGATGTACTACGTGATTTGACTATCTATACATCCTTAAACAAATCATGAAAGATCTTACCATAGAACTACACTCACTGGTTTTTCTGGTCCTACTCCATCTGCTGATCCCCAATGTGATAATCCTAGTTTTATTAAATCCAGCTGCAACAATACCATTCGCGTACATATGTGGAGGTCCACACCAAAACGCTACATTTCCATTTTCTTAAAAAAATAAATTGTGTACTTAGATCGGCTCCAATTTCTGTATTCGATCGAAAACTCAAAAATTTATCTATGCTTAAAGTAGAACTGTTTTTCTCCTTTGTATAATAGATCTTGCTTTAGACATAATGTAATCAGTGTAATTACGTAATCAAATTTTCTTGAACTGCGTTGAAAAAATGTAATAATGGAAATGTAGCGTTTTGGTGTGGACCTCCTCATATAATCCAAATGGTATATGAACTAGTGATGGGAACAATCGAATAAAAACAATCGAATTATTCGATTGTTGAAACATTTCGAATTATTCGATTGTTCATTACAGACACCGAATAAAAAATTCATTCGAATAAAAATAGTTACTAGTTTTTTTATTCGAAGTGTTTTCATTACTAGTTTTTTTATTCGAAGTGTTTTCATTACTAATTTTTTTATTCGAAGTGTTTGTACTACTATTTTTGTTATTCGAAAGGTTTTTTTATTCGAAGTGTTTTTTTATTCGGAGTGGTTTTACTACTAGTTTTGTTATTCGAAAGGTTTTTTTATTCGAAGTGTTATTTTCCGGAGTGTTTTTACTACTAGTTTTTTTATTCGAAAGGTTTTTTTATTCGAAGTGTTTTTATTTGAATAACTATTTTTTTATTAGTAATTGAATGGAACAATCGAATAAATAGTTATCGATAGGTTGAAAAATAGTTGAACTAGGTCCTGTAGGTAGTTTTCTTTTCTTGATTTAAAAAATTATTTGCAAAATATTTCTGAAAATACTTCAACTATACAATGAAAAATCTAAAATGTTTTGAGCTATAGTTATTTAATATTTTATCAAAATTTAAAAGGAATAATTGAAGAATTATTTTATATATATTATTGATAAATATTTGTTTGTGTATCTTTGTCTTTTAATCCCTACAAAAAAACTATTTTGCTGAAAAAATTGGTATTTGATGTGAGTTATTATTTGGAAAAATTATAAATAGAACAATAATATCCCAATAATATCAAGGGATGATAATTTTACATTATTTTTTATAATAGGCGTAGGTACTTGGTAGTTTTGTTTTATTTATCATTCATTTGGAAATTAGTGATTCAACAATTAATTAAATAACAATCTAGGTCCTAAAAACGAGTTGTTAAAACATCGACTTTATATATTTATATGTATAGTAGTACAATAACAATGAAATAAAAAATATTACATCAAAGAAAAAGTATTTGAAGAAAAATTTTATTTTGTGTTTTGTTTTTGAGGATACTTCAATTTGTCATAAATAGATTATAGTAAAACATTTTGTTTCGTTTTTTGAGATAAAGGAGTAAAATAATTTAATGACTATTGTAAATTTGTAAAAGTATATGTATGCGCGTTGTTTATTTATATTTAAATATGAATTTTTTCTTGGTAGTGAACGAATTAATTTTGGAAAAGGAATAGAAGAATTTTATATATCCGTTGTTTATTTATGTTTAATAGTTATTTGTTTATCTAGGCAGCAAAGTAGTAGATTGACTGCCGCGGCTGATAGTTCATAGCCGAGCGAGCGAGGCTAGGAATTCAGCCAAGGCAGTCAATCTACCTTGCTGCCGAGTTGAACATATAATTTTTTCTCCGATTAATTACAATGATATGTAATTTAATAATTATTACTTCAAAAATAAAGCAAAATTTTAAAAATGAAATAATAAATCGATTAAAAAAATTTTTTTTTAATCGCAATATCTGTTTATTTCTATGAAGTCTAATTATTTTGCTGCCTAGGCAGCAAAGTACTTGCTTTGCTGCCTAGGCGGGAAAAGTGCCACTTTGCTGACTGAAATAAGTCTGCAAAATTTATATTTGCTGTCTATCGGAGAAAAATATATTTTTCCGCTGTAAATAAATTAATTTTTTTGTTATTGAAAAAATTGGATTTATTGATTTTGACAAAAATATTATTCGGAATTAAAACGAGGATTTTAATTAGAATTTTTAGTTTATTGTTAAATCTTAAAATTTTGGGATTTCATTAAGTAGGAGAAATTAAACAAACTTGTCTGTTGAATATATTGGTTTTGCGTAGTTTGATTATTGTTGAGTTATGACTGTTGATTTAATTAACTTAAGATGTAACAGGTATCAAGACATTAAAGTGTGAAACTCAAAGTGTTTGCTGAAGATTTTTTTGAAATATTGTTTTATGAAATTTATCTATAACGATTGTAGGATTTATAGGTTTAAGATAGGATACCCTTACCACTGTACCAAAAGATTAATTATAGCCATTTGTGATGCAAGTAATTTTACACGAATTAACTGCTGATTAGTTTACGAAGCAGGCAAGGTCTTCACCGTAAACAAGTACATATTCAATATAAATGTTTTTCAAATGAATAAAATGGACAAATCACATAATGTTAATCTGTTGTTACTTTACGCAGATACCTGATTTAATAATTTTAATGGAAAAAATAAAGAAGACAAAGTTTTTTTTATAATTTTACTCTTACTTTATGTATATTTACCTTGTTAGGCCATCTTCTGGATTCTCACTTAGGCCATCTTCTAGACTGTTAGAACGAAGGCGGAAGCAAAGTTGAGAATGTTTTGGGTCCTAAAATATTGGAAGACATCATAGTGGCAATAAAAGATCAAAATTTGTTGTTTTCACTAATGTAATGATTGATTCGTCAAGCAAAAGTAGCCAAACTTGTTTTATTACAATACAGTACTTTTTATGAGTAACTGGCTTACAACATAAGTTTATTGATTTTTACAAAAGTGCCAATGAACCAGCAGATAGTATTTTTAGCTATACTTCTGAGTTCTTAAAACTCTAAATTTAAAATTGTCTAGTGTTACTCCATTGGGGACTGATAAAATGGCCTCATCCATTACACTTAAACTTTGAAAGTGCTAACCAAACAAGTTAGAATAAAATACTGAAAACCCATGTGATATTAATTTTTAAAAAATGTAGCTAGATTGTTTAACTCAATACTGAAAATACGCATATAGACATATTCATCCTTACCTAATAGAAACATAATTTTTTTATTATTAAGTTTTTTTTTAAATAGAAAAATGAAGTGGCCAAAATCCGACGAGTTTTTTAGTTTTGTGACCCTAGGGGTGGTGTGTTCTACTTTGTTGACGACAAAAAAACACTTCGAATAATTATTCGATTGTTACAACATGTCGACTACTATTTATTCGATTGTTGAAATCATTCGATTGTTCCCATCACTAATATGAACCAAACAAATATAAATAAAAACAGTGAACCAAAATTATTTTTTTCCTTTAACACTATTCTTTTTATTTTTATTTCATATTTTATTTTTATTTTGATTATATAAAATCAAATTCTAAAAACATTTTTAAACGAGAATTCTATATTTTTTTTTTTTTTTGAATCTCTGTCCACTTTTGAATCTCTGTCCACTTAAAACACTTTCATTTGTATTATTATGAAATATGAACCAAACAAATATAAAAAAAACCGTGAACAAAAATTATTTTTTTCTTTAACACAATTCTTCTTATTTTTATAAATATATTTTATAAAATTAATTTCTAAAAACATTTTTAACGAGATTTTAATTCATTATTTTTTTAATATCTGTCAACACTTAAATAAATCACTATCATTATTATTTCTGTTACAAATATGATTACTACTCAAAGATCAATCATTTTTACACTTGTTATTATTATTACTATTTGAATTGAAACAACTTATGCATTATATGAAAAGTAATCAAAAGAATTTTTTTTCCATGACTTTAGCCAAGTGCAAAACCTCCTGACCATACTGGTCAGGAGTTATTATCCGACTGCCTAGATCTTCGTTTGTTTTTTTCAAACGTTGATCTCAAAAAAGAAAGAAAAACAAAATCCCACGGTTTAAAAGCCATTCGTGGACAAAAACGTTGAATTCCAGAAAATAAAATATCTGATTTCAGAAAACTGAATCTCAGACTCAAACGAAATTTAATACAAATTTTAATTTAATGATGTTTTTGCATAGTTTGTAAGGACGAAACATGGGAAATTGTGTTAGAAAATTAATATGATGTGATAATAAGATAAAATTGGAAAAGTAAAATATTTTCTGGAATTAGAAAGCTTGCGACGAAGGGAAGATAAAAAGTTTTTAGCTTAAAAGTAATGAGTCCAAAATTCCCTTCGTCACAGGTGCTGATATGGACACCGGTCATATGCTTGTCATCTTTAAGTATAAGTGCAAATTATCATCTACATTTAATAGGGAAGCAAAAAAGACCGTGCGATGAAATGTCGAAGCATTTAAACACCTGGAAACACTGAATAGATATCAGGAAATTGTAACGCAAAGCATAGAAGAGCATGACATCCCATCTGAGATGCCATTAAACATACAAGAAGAATGGCAAGCGCTTCAATCAACCATCATATCTGCAGCACAAACTACAATCGGAAAACGACCACCGAAATCACGTAACGAATGGTTTGATAACGAGTGCCGCGAAAGCATTGCACACAAACAAAAACTGCGAGAAAAATGGTTAACAAGAAACACCCGAAGCTCCCAAACTGATTATCTATGCGCCAGAAAAGCCTCAGCAAAACTCCTACGGAAAAAGAAACGCGAACACATGAAGAGCTGTATCGAAAACATCAACCAACATGCGGCTAATGAAAATTCGAAAAAGTGTTTTGCCAATGCGCGGAATCTGACCAAAGATTTCCAGCCAAGATCTACAGTCATCAAAAATGGAAACAACGAGCTTACAACAAGTGAACGTGATGTGCTGGAAATATGGCGATCCCACTTTCAAGACCTACTGAATAGGACGAATGAAGTTCATCCTATTCGAGCAACTGCTCCGTCAAGTGAGGAGATTTTTGTCCCTTTCCCAACAATAGAAGAAGTGGAAGCTGCCAACAAAAAATTAAAAAATGGCAAATCACCAGGTATCGATGGAATTCCTGCAGAACTATTTAAGAATGGAGGAGCAGCTCTGGTCTCACGTATATACGATCTGATTCTTGCAATCTGGGACCAAGAAGAACTACCTGCTGATGGAAAACGGCTCTCATTGTTCCGCTACATAAAAAAGGTGACCGCCTAAAGTGTGCGAATTATCGTGGAATCGCACTGTTGAACACTGCATATAAAATACTAGCTAATGTCGTACTCGCTCGGCTCATCCCGTTCGCCGAATCTATCATCGGCGACTATCAGTGTGGTTTTCGTCCCAACCGTTCAACCACAGATCAATGTTTTACCTTAGGGATGATTCTGGAAAAATGTTGGGAGTACAACATCAGCATTCACTAGCTCTCCGTTGATTTCAAGCAAGCATATGATAGCATCATCCGCGACAACCTCTGGTCTGCACTCATATGCCTTGGTATTCCAGCGAAACTTGTTTCTCTGTGCAAACTCACAACATCGGGATCAAACTGTAGAATAGTAATCGAAGGGTCAGTTTTTGACTCTTTTGATATAACATCAGGTGTTCGACAAGGTGATGCACTCGCGCCCGTACTATTTAATTTGGCGCTTGAGTACGCGATAAGAAAAATCCGCATTGAGACACAAAACTGTATATATAACAAATCTAGTCAAATTCTTGGCTATGCAGATGATATTGTGCTTCTCGGACGTAGAACAAGCGATATCAAGGATAGTCTCCCTCAGTTTGAAAGAAATGCTAAACGACTTGGATTATGCATTAACACCGGCAAGACTAAACTTTTAACAACATCCAGGAATATACCTCCCGGCAATCTGAATACTGGCGACTATGAAGTGGAACGTGTAGAAAGCTTCAAATACCTCGGGTCTGTAATAACATCGTCAAATGACATGCAGGCAGATATTAAAGCCCGTGTCTCAGCCGCATACAGAGTTTTCTACGCATACTCAAAACTTTTGCGATCCAAACATCTTTCGCAGTCGTGCAAACTCACACTTTACAAAGCAATAATTCGACCTGTGCTTACCTTTGGAAGCGAAAGCTGGACACTGACTTCCTCCGATTGTAGAATTCTATCAGCATTCGAGAGGTAAGTCATACGTACAATTTATGGTCCATGTAAAGTTGCTGAAAATCAGTATAGAATCCGAATGAATCATGAAATCAGACAGATTCTTGGAGGCTGCGATGTAATCGGATTCATTAAATCTAACCGGACTAGATGGTTTGGTCATGTAGAAAGGGCACCATTAGATAGAATGATTAAAAAAGCGTCCCAACAACAACCAGCTGGTGTTCGTCGAAGAGGAGGACTTAGACAACGCTGGTGTGATGACATCCTCCAAGACCTTCGTGATATAGGATGTCAAAACTGGGGTCAACTGGTCATGGAACGAGACGATTGGAAGCTGATTACACAGACGGCAAAATCCCTCCATGGGATGTAAACGCCAGAGAGAGAGAGAGAGAAACAGTCAATAATAATCTTAACATTATACATACGTTTTTAAGATCACAAGTAACTCCTTCCTTTTTACACCGTGAGTTTCTGAATGTTTTTATGAAATATCCGCGACGTGATGCGTAAGGAAATTTTTGTGTGTTGAAATTATATTTATGACGATATAGAAATTATTGTGCTATAGCACAAAGGAAGCGAGTAGGGGTGGGAGTGGTTCTACCTGCTCGTGTAATTGTGGATGCAGGTTGGAATAGTTGTGTTTGAGGAATGAGATTGAATCTCACCTTTTTTGTTGAAATAGTCGCTTTAGCGTCGCGTTTCCTCGCATCTTCAGAGGTAGAAGGGAAAGACGAGGATGTGTCCGGAAGAGTAGAATGGACTTTATCTGTAGAAGACGAAATTTCGTATGCGCGACTGAGAACAGTACTCAATGTAGGTGAGATTTGAGTTAGGTCATCTTCAGATTGTTCCCTTAAGCAAGGTTTTAATCTGTCGATGGAAACTCGAATGTGTTGACCTTTTCCGTTAATAGCGAAATTTTTATCATCACGACTAACGACTTTGAAATTTTGAAATGAGCTTCCTATGGAGGTTGAAAAGATTAACGTACTAAGTCAATACGTAAGAAGACATGCGAATAAGTCTCGCGAGCTTTGGAGACGAAAACTTTAGGAGAAGTGTGTCTTGATGTAATCATCAATAGCGCTCAGATGAAATCAGCAGCATCATGCCTCAAACTTATTCTAACCCCCGTTCCACTCGACAATTGGCTACCGCAACCAGTCAAACGGTCGAGATCCCACGCTGTCATACTGGCAGATCGCAGAAAGACTTCTTTGTCCGAACTGCATACAAATGGAATAGTTTGCCGGAATCCTTAGTCTCAGGTGACTTCAACCCGCAGAGGTTTAAAAAAAGCGTTCATCAACACCTTTGAACGCCAGTTGTTGTGGGACCTAGGTCTAGACCTAGGTCTTAAAAGATATTTATGTGTTGTTGTGACATATATTGTAAACCCTATAACACAACACATTTTATTCAAAAAAAAAATAGAGGGAAATGAAATGTTGTTTCAATTCAGAAACGAAATCAGATTGAGGAGTAGAAGTAGAGTTTTCGGTAAAGAATTCAACAGGAAGATGTATGTTAGTACCATAGACGAGCTCTGCCGATGCAGATTGGAAGTCTTCATGGAAAGTTGTTCGTAAACCGAGTAGTATTGAAGGTAATATACGCGTCCAGTCCGTTCTGTCGTTTTCCATTATTGCGGATTTTAGAGTTACATTTAGGATTGTAACTTGTAGTTCGTTTGCGTTCGAAATCAACTAGTTTTGACAACTCACTGAAGAGATTGGATTCGAATTGGTATTGGTACTGATCAGTAACGATTACTGCAGGCACTCCGAAACGAGATATTCAATTGGAGTAGAGAGCTGATGCTACCGTTTCAGCTGTGATATCCGAGATAGGAATGGCTTCAGACCATCGAGTATAGCGGTCAATAATAGTGACACAATAGCGTTTGTCCTCAGAGGTAGGAAGTGGACCAATAATGTCCATGTGAATCTCGGAAAATCTTTGAGAAGTGGAGGAATAGTTACCTAAAGGAGATTGAGTATGGCGAGAAACTTTTGCCTTTTGGCAAGCCAGGCGGTTCTGAGCCATTTGTCGTACATCCTTTTTAATGGATAGCCAAATGACTTTTTCAGTTAGGAGTTTGACAGAACAGAAGAGGTATCACATAAAATAGTTTTGGCATTAAAATTGCCAAACGATACTGGAAAGGATCGGAATTGAAGTGTGGGACTAGTGTCCTCTAATTCCTTTAGTTCGATAACTTTGAAATGAGCGTCAGCAATTTCATCGTAGTTAATGTTTTCTGGAATTGATATTTGCTCGATACGAGAAAGTGTGTCGGCGACTACATTATCAATTCCAGAAATGTGGCGAATATCAATCGTAAACTGACTGATACTTAAAATCTAAATGACGGAATTGGCGAGGACTAGCTTTGGTAGTGTTCTGTGACAAAACGTAAATGAGTGGCTTATGATCGGTGAAGAGCGTGAAGGTTCTACCTTCAAAGAGATACCAAAAATGCTTAATTGCAGAGTAGGCTGCAATGAGTTCGCGATCATAAGCGTTTTTTTTGTTGCGTTTCATTGAGTCGCACAGGAAAGAAACTAAGTGGTGTCCAACAGTCATTAAATTTTTGTTGGACAACAGCGCCAAGTGCCTTATTGGAAGCGTCGACCATTACGGCAAGTTGGGCAGAGGGTAAGGGGTGAGAAAGAATTGTTGCCTCACTGAGTTGCCGCTTGCATAAGTTGAAGGCTTGAATGGCGTCTTTGGACCATTGGATGACACGTTTGTCATTCTTTTTGGAACCGTTAAGGAAATAGTTGAGGATGGCTTGGTTGCCACCAGCGTGAGGAATTAATTGGCGGTAGAAGTTAATCATTCCGACAAAACGGCGGAGCTGCCTAACTATTTCAGGACGTTCGTAACGATTGATAGCATCGACACGTTCAGGAGTAGGTTTGATTCCAGTTGAATCAATGGAATGTCCGAGGAAGTCAACATTGGTTTTAGCAAAGTTGCATTTATCAATGTTGATAATGAGACCAGCGTCGGAAAGACGCTCAAAAACAGTTCTTAGATGTTTGAGGTGTTCCTCAAAGGTTTCAGAAGCAATAAGGAGGTCATCTATGTAGATGAAACAGAAATTTAGGTCTCGTAGAAGGGAATGCATAAACCGTTGGAAGGATTGCGCAGCGTTTCGCAATCCGAAAGTCATTCGAACGAATTCGAAGAGTCCGAACGGAGTTAAAATTGCAGTTTTTGCAATATCGCGCTCATCTATACGAATTTGATGATATGCGCAGACGAGATCAATAGTGGAGAAAAATTTGCATCCATGAAGTTGATGCAAAAAATCCTGAATATGTGGAATAGGATATTTATCAGGAATAGTGACATTGTTAAGAGAGCGGTAGTCACCGCAAGGTCTCCGACCGCCGTTCTTCTTTTTGACGAGGTGGAGAGGAGAGGACCAAGGGCTGTTTGGCGGTCGGCAAGTGCTTTGCGACAACATAATGTCGAATTCCGTTTTTGCGATGGCCAGTTTGTCAGGAGCTAATCGTCGGTACTTATAAGCGACGGGAGGACCGTGAGTCTCAATGACATGAGTCACGTTATGTTTGACCGGCTTAGCCAGGTCATGGGGAGAAATGATACCCTTAAAATCGTTAAGGATACCTCTAATTTGAATATCAACCGTATCATTATTGATCGTTGTTAGCGAGAGCGTTGGAGAAGTGGAGATTCTGGCAAGCGTGAACAAGAATGTTGGTGGATCGACGAGGCGTCGATTTTTAACGTCCACTAGGAGACCATACTTGTTCAAGAAATCAGCTCCAAGAATAGGGATGGTAACATTGGCGATAACAAAGGTCTGACAGAACACACGTCTGAGACCAATGTTTAGAGTTAGAGTTTTGTTACCATATATACTAACAGGCGTAGCGTTAGCAACGTAGAGAGTGAAAGCTGATTTCTTCCAGAGTTTTGCCTCTGTTGTTGCGGGGAGAACTGACACTTGTGTTAACAGCACCTGTTTCAACCAAGAATTGTCGACGGGAGTTGATATCAAATATCAGAAGACGTAGTTTGGAGAAGCTATCATCACACGCCGCCTCATGTGATGAGCTTAGAAGTTTTTTGGAGATGAAAATTTTGGGCAATATAATTTGCAATCGGGGTCACATTTGCGTGCGTTATCCCCGTAAGTGTGATGGTAATAACATATACCATCGAACATTTGAGTGCGCGACTTGGAACGAGGTCGCGCGGAAGATTGATTAGGGCGATTGGGGCAATTATGCCGAAAATTGTTATAGTCGTTTCGATCCCTGGATCTACTCCGACTACTAGTGAAGGGTCGAAAAGAATATTTGTGCTGCAAGGCATTCAGCAGCTGTGCGTGTTGGGTCTTCAATTCTTGATACCGCAGAGCCTAGACCTTGTCCTCACTGGAGGAAGAAGAAGAAGGAGCGGCAGGACCGCTTCTACCGCACTTAGGTGAGGACCAACTATTGTGGCAAAAATTTTGTTGGCTATCTCAGCAGTCTTTGGCAAATCAGCCTGAACTACCACGATAGCAGTACGCACAACCTGTGGGAGCTCATCTCCCCAAAGAATTTTCAACATTTTCTCTGAAACGAGACCTTGGGATTCAGCAGTTAAATCCCGAAGAAATTGTGGGGGCTTTTAATCCCCAAGTTCCATACCGCAGAGCACGTTGTGCAAGCGATCAGAAGGGCTGCTTGATAAGCGGTCTAGAAGAGCTTCTTTAAGCTTATCATATGGGTTAACCGCATCTGGTTGGGAAATAATGTCTCTTACCAGCGTAACAAGAGACGGCGTTATGACACCAAGTACATAACCGTACTTGGCTTGCTGGGACTTAATGTTGCTCAGAGTGAATTGGCTCTCAAGCATGATAAACCAATGTTCTGGTTTATTAGACCAAATGGGAGGGACTTTTAGGGCAATGGCGTTAATTTAGAGAGCGGATGCTGGATAAATTAATTCAATCGAATTTGCAGGTGGCGGTTTTGAAGAGGAAGGTGTAGATGAGGAGGCAGATGTTTGATGGAGTTGCATTCTGGTAAATGTATCTTCCATCCGTTCATATAACATCTGGTCAAGCTGCTCTTGCGTTACCGTGAAGGTCTGAGCAGCTTGTTCCTGTTCAAGTTCGATTAGATTAATGGGTGGGTCGATAGCAGACACCACCGGGAAATTGCATCCGAGACTGAAGCGGGCAAGGAGGACGGCAACAAGATAAAAGAATGTTGCTGCTAATAAAACTTCCAGTGCGTGTTGGTTCGCGATAACCAACCCAAACATCGCGACAAATACCGCAACAATAACAACAAGAATTTCCTTAATAGCATGCATTATATATTTTTAAAAATAAATGTATATTTAACCGGACAAATTTGAACAATTTAATGAAAATATTTACACTCTCGGTTAAACAAGGAAAAAAATTACTTGTACTTTTAGCTATCGGGGTCACCAATTTTGGTAGCTGATAAGTCCAGGTATAGCCAGGTGATGTATCCGGAAATGATAGAGATGATGATAGATGCCAGATGAATATTTTGCTGGAAATTCTATATTAAACTTGAAGTGTAAGATGCGATCGATCCTTTAGCGTCTTCAATAACAATTAAAAGTATACTTGTTTCTTGAAATGATTTGTTTCTCTCAAATGAAGATGACGATTGATAATCCGTACTATTTTCTTGTTTTATTATTTGTTTAATTTGCTGTATTTTTATTTACTATAAATATTCACGTTCTTTTTGATTAAAATATACATAGTTGAACAAACTCGAATCTTATTAAATATTTATCCTTATTAGAATCAAATAACAAATTTCTTACAAACAGTATTTATTACAACTAACAAAGAACAAATGTTTGGCGGAATAGCATATTATATTAACTATGACGTAAGTTCTTTCAATTTCAATCCTTTCAATTTGTATTTAATATTATTAAAAATTAGCTTAATTCTTCAATAGCTTTAAATAATATTTTCTATGATGATTTAAATTCATTTTTTAGATTTAAATTTTAATTAGCTTTATTCAAATTTCGTTTTTTTCTTAACTTAGTAACAAAATGTTTTTGAAATCGAAAATTTTTTTAACATATTTACGTTTAGTTTTTTCTTTTCTTTTGTATTATTATTTTTGACTGTTTTCATGTAAGTTTTAATAATTTCTTGTAAAATATTGTTTTTATTCGCCTACATATTAAAGTGTTACTTTATTACTGTGATTTGCGGCCTTAAAGTGTCCCTATTTAACTATTTATTTTGTTGCCATAGCTCCGTCCAAAAAACTAAAAAGCATTTGTATTTGATTAAATCCTATGAAAAATAATTTTTTATCAAAGCAACCCTTAAATTCAAAATTTCATTTTCCAATTAAAATAGTTGTTATCATTTGTTGTCATGGTTATACAATAATTTGGAAAAAATAGCAAATATTTTGTCAAAGGTTACTTTGTTCCACATATTTTTATTTTAAAATTTATGCAAATTTATAATTTTAAATTAGAATAAAAACATTTTTTTAAATATTTTGCTTGCGGCGAATAAAATATAGTATATGATGCACGGACGTAAGCTATTTTGGACTTTACATCCGTCCAAAATCTTTAGCTTTATGTCCTAGCATCATAATGTACTATTTTTGCTTTTTTAATATTTTATGATATGTTTTTAAGATTTTTTCATTTGTATTCATTTTTGTTATAGTTTTTTACCATTTTCTGAAGATGATATAAATACATATCGAAACGTCAAAATAAATTTATAAATAAATAATTATGCTTCAACCAACGAATTTGTATTAATTTTGAAAAATATAACTATAGATGAAACTTTTTCTTTCGCATTTGATCTTTGTATCACAACTTGTTTTGGATAAGTTCAATGATTATCATTATTCGATTTCGTCTTCTGAAATCCGAAAACCATAATTAAAACGAATCAATCAAACCCATAGTCAATCATTGTCAATTTCTTTTTAACAATACATAGCCAACTCAATCAAGATCCATTTGAGTCATTTATATATGTATTTATCTTTCCTTTCACTAACAATCTATTTGAAAATTGGAATTTATTTAAATAAAATTTATTTTTTTTTTAATTTAATCTAAATTACAACAGAAAAGAATGCATACAATTTGGCCATTCCATTAAGTTCACAATATCATAAGATTTTTAGAATAAAAACGAAAATCTCATTTTGATTACGCTCTTTTCGTTTTGGTTTTTATGCATTGGTTCAATAAATCAATAAATTTTTATTGTTCCACCATTTTTAATGTATTGGAATCGTAGAATGTGGATTCCGATTAAGAATTCAACGAAATTAAAAATATGCATCAAACTTAAAAATTTTCAAGCTAAATTAAACAAAAAAATTGAACATTTAACATCAACTGCATATCATCATGAGACAATAGGGTCACTAAAAAAAAATTATTGAGCATTGAACATGTCGTTCTTAACAATTACAACTGGGACGAATGGATAGCGTATTCCGTGTTTTGCTACAATATATCACCACATACAGATACAGGCTATTCTCCTTTCGAACTTGTATTTTGAAAACTAACAAGTTTTCAAACGATATAGAAGATTATAAAATAACACCACTATACAACTATGATGACTACAATCTATTGTTAAAACATCGTCTCGAATCTGCACATATTGACTGTAGATTCATAGATACAGCTAAAGTTAGAAGAAAGTTAAATTGTGATAGATCGACAAACCCAAAACAACTGCAACCAGGCAATTTGGTGCTCCATACAAAGTAACATCCATAGAAGGCGTGAATGTAGGAGTAAAGATTGGCCATGAAATTCGCAAGGTCCGTAAAAATAGACTAAAGAAGTTCGTAAATGAACGAACTGAAAATTGAAATGTAAATGAATTCTCAAAGCGATAAAAATAAATAAGAATAATAAATAATAAACAATTATAAATGAATTACATAAATATAAGCTCTAATAAATAAATATTAATTTTTATACGAATAATAAACAATTAAAGATGAACTACAAAATAATAATAATTAATAACGAATTAAAATAAAATTTTCTTTAGATAAATATTGTTAATGAATTAATACAAAATTTTTTGAAAAAAAGAAAAAAATTGCTAACAAATTAATATAAAAATTATTTTAAGAAAACAATTGCTAACAGTAATAAAAAAATTTTTCTTTTATGTTTGAGCAAATGTACACATTAAAATGAGTTAAAAATTTGATTATTATAAGTTTTGATTATTACAAGAAAAAACGTTTTATCTACACTTAGAACGATAAACAATATTAAGATTAACCATTAAGATTAATAAAGATAATAATAAATATTAAGATGTATGTATAAACATTTAACAATCTTAAATAAAAAAAAATTAAATTAAAACTTTATTCATATCAGTTATAAACTATAATTTCAAAAGCTTGCAAATAACAAAAAATAAATTATGTTACCTAGAATCATAAATAATTTTTTTTTCTCGGAAGAAGGGGATATAGTGAACCTGGTATGGCATGATTGAATTTGATCGGAAATTTTTATACGAATCGAAAATACTACGAGAAATTTTTTCCCACGTATGATTGAAATGTTTCGTAATATTTTTGATACTCATATAAACACACTCATTTAGTACAGAATTTAAAAATGTCAAAACCTTTTAATATTCGTATTTATCATTTGTTTTGTGTTGATATTGATAGAATATATAGTTTAAATGGCGAGTTTAGTTTTTTTATGGTTATGTATAGCTTTTCCATTGTAATATGTTTATCAAACAAATGTAAAATTAATATAAAAAAACACAACGTATAACTTAATATAATTTACAACAAAACCGTACATATATATGTACACTGTACATATATTCAATATTAAAAATATTAATAAATATGATAAAACATAAATATAATTTCCCACAGAAATATTTCTGAATAGCATAAGCAATATTATATGAAACTGTTAAAATATATAACATATTTGTTGACCAAATTACTTAACATTAAAACGCAAATTACAAATACTAAAAACCGTGTATCAGCATTATTTTTCTGTAAAAATACTATGTAATTATAAATTATTTATTTCACTCAAATATTAATTTATCAATATGCAGATACAAGCAATAATTTTTAAATTAGTTTGGGATTTTTGTATTAAATTTCTAGATATTACGATGTGTGAATTCATAGGATGAGAGAATATTTCGTCAACAAACATCTAAGTCAACATTCTAATCAACATCCTAAGTCACGAGTGTAAAGTCATTATTGATTGTTGTCAATCAATGCGAAACTTAATATCTGACGTTAGTCAATATGTTGTTATATTTTTGATTAGGAAATATAGACAACTTTAGGGGAATTTTAATTTGGATGGGATTTGGATAGGCTTTTTGCTCCTTCAGCTTGTACAGAAGTCTATACAATACCCTAGGGATTCACGGAGATAATTTGCTACGAATTATTATCCGTCAATTACTTAATTTACTAATTAAATATATATTTGAATCTCCATAATATTTAATTGAAAATATTATGACCGCGTAGTAATCAACAGTTTACATATCTTTTTCCGTCAGCCAATTTACTGTTTTCGGTTATATTCATTTCTGTTATGTTATGTTATGCAGAAGAAAAGTTTTAGTTATTTCGTTTCGTGCTATTTAAAATTTCGACATATGTACATAAATGTTTAGTTGCAAATTGCAATACAATCTTTTGTTGGATCTAACAATTTATATAAAATATTTAAACACATTGTTAAATGAATGCTCAATAAAAACTTCTCATCAATAAATTTGTATTTTCTTTAATAACATCATTAATCTTTGTAACAAAACAAAAATTACATCGAATAAACATGAAAAAAGATAAACATCAAAAATTTTGTGATATTGATGGAAAACGCAATTGAAAATTTATAAAATATTTTATTCTGATTGCAGCTTTTGTTTTTGGTATTTTTTTTTCTGGCCTTTATTAAATTTAGGATTTTTAACATGGGTATAGTTAAAAAGTTTTAAAAAAGGGGTTATAATCAACACTTTTCGTTGATAACTCTTGACTTTAGTTTTCAAATAACATAATGTCAGACCAGACTCATGTTACTTTACCCAAATGACTATAGTTTAATAAATTTAAAGAAAAAAATAAATAATAGCTATTTATGTATTAAGGGCGTAAAGTTAGTCTTTTTTGTTTGAGTGTGAAATTATAAAGGAATTTAGAGGCTTACTCACGGTCGCAAAATTTTCTGTGTTTGTTGTGGCAAATAATCTCTTGGTGAAATTCGCGAACTGGCCATATACGGGTACCATTTAATCGGCTAGAGCCCTAAAAGTCAAACAATCTAAGGAGTTATAACAGCCGTTTGAATCATAAAATGTATAAATATTGAATATCTGAACCTTTTGTTATCATTTTTTTTTCAGATGACAACTTTGGCGTTTAAGCTGTTTAAAAAATTTAACAAACTTTGTTGTCCTTGATCTAAAGCAAGAGCACATTTAAAAACTTTTGCACACGTAGATACAACATACATCTTTCCAAAATTTAAAAAAGAAATTATCCAAGTCCAGAGATTCAGACCCTGGGGCTGTTGAAACGAATAAACGCGTCATCATTTTTGAGTTTATGCTGTTTAAGCTCTAACTTTCTTTTAGATACACTTCTAATTTATAACCCTCAGAGACTTTCTCTCCCAAGAGGTTCAATGGAATTAGCTTTATACTAACCTAATGCACGGTACTCTAACTCCATACAATTACAATAAGAAATAGTAAATAAATTTTCTTTTGTTTCTGTTTGATTTAGTGATCTGTTTGAGTTTCTATTTTTAAAAAAATTTAAATAAAAAGAAACAAAGTTGAGTCTTTCATTATTCTTTTGAATTAATTAATATTTTCTTTGAAAATTTGAAATATTTGGAAATGGAAAACTGGAAAAAGTTGTAATAAATTTGTATTGACTACACATTTACAAAAGTATTTTTTAGGTGTAAAAGCTGTTTGATAATTTTTGATTATAAATTATGTGTGGTAGTATTGTAGGTGTGACGTGGTTAGAAAGTTAATCCACCAAAGGATTTAATATGTTATTAAGTAGTTTTAACACGGATAAAAATGAAGCTATGATTGGAAGTAATAAGTTTTGTTTTGTTTATTCCTGATAAGCACTTTTTATAACATTGCTGCAATATCCAAAACGTTGAGGCATACATTTTTATGAATATTTAGTCGTGGAATATAAAACATAAGAATAAAATATTGAAAGAAACGAAACTGAGATTACTCGTCACAAACAATGTTAATTTGTATGCCTAATAATCATTTTATATTTCAAAATGTGCATGGAATAGATCTAGAAAACATAACATTTTATGAATAGTAAGATACACAATATTTCACCTTACATCATTACTAAATATTAATTTGTGTTTTCTAGTTAAGTTATATGATTTGTAAGCATGGAGTATTCTTTATTAGTACGGAATTTCACGTTTGGTTTTTTTCAACAATAAAAATAATTAAAAAATAATAGACAAAACAAAACATTTTTCATAATTTACTAGACCTTTTTGTGGAAAGTAAGTTGTATATATACAGACTTTGTATTTATCATTCGAATGATAGATAAAAATGAACATAAGATTTACTATATGATTATAATTTATGACAAATCATGACCATAGGGATTATACGGTACCTTTTACACTTCATCAAATGTTTGAAATATAAAAACTGGTTCTGTAATTTATTATTGCCACCGCCATTTATGAATTAGCGGCATGTTATTTTATGAAAAATAGGTATATTTTGTTCTCTAATAAGTATGAAATTTGTTCATCAAAGCTTTCTCTCTGTTCCTTATTTGTCATGCTACCTACCCGATATTCGTAAAATTCTATGCATATAATATTCATAATAAGATCCAATTTGATTTTTTGAAATATTATTCCTTATAAGTATATAATATATCTCTCTGTGAACCAAATTAAACAAAACTGTTCCGAAATTGCATTGATAATAGTAGATTCTTGTATGAGCTTAGAATGAAGGCAATTCTTCACGAGGATGAAGTTTCCCGAAACGAGCGTAGCGAGTGGAGGGAATCATCCGAGTGAAGAATCGCCATCATCCTAAGCGAATACAAGATGCTATTTTATCCACGACTGTACAATATTTCGTTTAATTTCTAGTTTTCATGCAAAAATTTGTATCGCCATATTGAAATAAATACATCAAAGATAGCGAAAAACAAAACAAGTTTGTTGTTTAATTTGTTAGGGGAATATTTAATAAACTAAAGAATTGTTAAAGAATTTTAATCAAATTCACTAGTTGTGGAATGAATACAATTACAATGGAAGACATACGCATGGAAAGCATATATTCTTTAGTATTCGTGGAAAAAGAACTTTCTGTTAATGTATTTAGTTTGGTTTGATAAATTTTTAGGATAATTCTATTTCTGTTTATTTATGTTTGTTAGGCATGCTTAAAAGTAATGAAATTATTTATAATTTAAACTTAATTTTAGATTTACAACTTTTCACATCTATCGTCATAATTAATTGCTCATGGTAGTAAAACTTTATTTTTCAAATTGTTTGATCTTGTTCAAATCATTTGGAGAGCTAAAAACAAAGCGCAGAACAGGAATTCAGCTATGTTTATATCCATGCTTAAAAATGCAAGCATATACCTCCATCGGAAGAGAATTCTATGGGCTGCTCTTGTTACAATGAGCATCACTGGTAAGCTGGTGTCACTGACGGTACAGAACTCTGAATGCTGTGTAGAATAGAGAATAAAATATTTTATTTTTTTAAGTCGAATTTGGTTTAAGATGGTGATCTCTATATTTTTTAAACGACTTCAAAAAAGAAGGAGGTACTGTGTTTCACTATAGGTTTTTTTCTTTATGTATGTACGCCGATTTCTCAAAAACGGCTCGTTCGATTTGGATGATTTAAATTTTATTCTATTTGGGTTCATTCCGAGAGGGTCCCACAATTTTCTATGATGTGAAAAATACCGTTATTAATAAAAAGCCACATTTTTAATGCATTTTCGCTGATTTCGTCAAAACATATTAATCTGTTTGGATATTTTGGGCAGTATTATATTGCCATACTTGTCAAGGTTATTGTAAATAATTTTCTATCACGGGAAATATGTATGCCGTTTGTGCAAAAAATGCAAAACCATAATTAATAGATTGTCACTGATGACAGTTTTTCCGGCATTTAAAGTTATTACTTTTAGAATGCTTTCTAGCCGACATTTGCTTCATGACTACACTAAAAATAAAAAAATAAAAAACTTTAGAAAAAAAAAATAGAACCAACTTCAGAAAAAACAAAAGATTCCCGAAAAAGTGAAACATAACTCAATTGTGGCTTTTAGAGACAAAAATACGTTACATTTTAATTAATTTAATTTAATTATACCTTACTATAGACAAAAAAATTATGCTATTCTACAAAGTTGCTATATTAAAATAGTTACTTTTTATTATAATCATTATAGTTGTTATAATAGTTATTATATTTTAAAAGTTATTTGTAGTACAAAACTGTTCGAAGTCGGTGCCACATTGACGAAAAACCGACTAATATGTCTCGGGCTTGGCACCGATTTCCAACAGTTTTGTGCTACAAATAACTTTTAAAATATAATAACTACTATAACAACTATAATAACTTTAATAATTAAATAAAAGTAACTATTTTAATATAGTAACTTTGTATAATAGCGTAATTTTTTATTCTATAGTAAGGTAAAATTAAAAATAAATTAATCAACATGTAACGTATTTTTGTTTCTAAAAGCAACAATTGAGTTTTTTTCACTTTTCTGTGCCTCTTTTGTTTTTTCTGAAGTCGGTTCTATTTTTTTTGGGTAGATTTCATGTAAAAATCTGTCTATTGCAATGGACTTCATCTCGGAATTTCGGAAAATTTTGGTGCCAAACGACTATGAATGATAAGCGGAGACGGAAAAACAAAAAAAAAATTAATATATATAACGATATATATATATATATATATATATATATATATATATATATATATATATATATATATATATATATATATATATATATATATATATATATATATATATATATATATATATATATATATATATATATATATATATATATATGACAGTTTCCATGTTACGTACAAAGACAATCAACCGCTCTAAAAATTGCTTGATGAGCGACATTATTTTTATAAACATTTTTTAACATATCATTTTTTTGGCATTTTATCATTACTTTCAACTAGTAAAAAGGTTTTTTCAAAACAAAATTTCAAAACAAAAAAAAGGACGTTACGTACATAAGACAAAAAAAGGCCCGCATTTTTTGGAAGTCTGTTTATTTATAAAAATTTATCGAATGTATGACGTTTATACAAAAACCAGAAATAGTATCTGAAAGTAAAAGAAACGCACTTATTTTTAATGCTTTTATTTAACCTTTAATTTAACATTTTCAAACGTAAAAATTCAAAAACTAGCGTTACGTACATGTCTCAAAGCGTTACGTACAAAGACACCGATACAAAATATACTCGAAATTCAATTAGTATCTTAAAGTAAATGTTTAATTCACTTAAATATTATTTGTAATCTTGATTTTAATTAACTTGGGGGATTTAGCGGTTTGTGAAGCCAATAAAAAATAATCACCATTTGCAACATCCAAAGTAACTTCAAAGTGATGTTTTGATTGAATGTGAGGAATACTACGTACATCGGCCCATCGTTCAGACAACAGCTTGCGAGTGTTGAGAACAGTATCCTTATCCACATAAAATATTTTAATTGTTTGAACAGCATCTGTTGCCGCTTCTGCAAATTGTTCAGCAGAGTAAACTTCTACATTTCCAGCTTTTATCATTTTTGGTTTTCCTGAAACTTGGCATATAAGTAGTATGGACAAGATAAAAAATACGACTTATTTTAAAAATTTTTTAAAGTGCATAGTTTGAGCATAGGGCACCCCAACATGCATGAAAAATAAAAATTCTGCTAATCCGATGTAACTTTGAAGCTAAATTGCTCAAGAACGGCTATACCGATTTCATCAAACTTTTTGTTGTTTGATAGATGATTAATTAGTCGTTTGAAAAAAAAATTAATTTATTGTTTTTATAATTAATTTTTAAATAAAAATATTAAAAAACTTTTTTAAAGATGGCGCTAGGGTCAAATATCAATTGGAATTTAATTAATTTTTTTTCTGAAAATAGTTCTATCCTTACTCTAAAATAAATCAAATTTACAAAGAGGCTAAAATTCTTGTTCTTGAGATATTTAATTTTAAAGATTTTTAGTACGGCTGAAATTCGAATTTTTCTTCATTTTTTCAAACAACTTCCATTAACAAAAAATTTTAAAATCAATAAAATTTTAACTTTTTTTTGTTAAATATAGTTCTAACCTTCCTTTAAAATATATCAAATTTACAAAGAGGCGTTAATTCGTGTTCTTCAGATATTTAATTTTAAAGATTTTTAGTCCGATTAAAATTCTAATTGTTCATTATTTTCTCGAACTTCAGTGGTTAAAATTTTTTGATGATGAAAATTGTTCGAAAAAATAATGAACAATTAGAATTTTAGTATGACTAAAAATCTTTAAAATTAAATATCTCAAGAACACGATTTAATGCCTCTTTGTAAATTTGATATATTTTAAAAGAAGGCTATGCTCAAACTTTATGCACTTTATGCTCAAATTTTATGCACTACTATGCACTTTAAAAAAATTTTGAAATAAGTCGAATTTTTTATTTTGTTCATACTACTTATATGCCATGTTTCAGGAAAATCAAAATGGTCAAGTTTTCACAACTCTGTCTAGAACACGTTTTTCATCAATTATAAGAGAAGATAAACGTTTTCTGTTTTTTTTTTAAACTGGAATTTCCCTTAAGTAGAGGATGAGACGTCATTTTAGAATAATAAATTATTTCTTATCAGATTACCCACTCTGACAATATCAAATGTACTGTATTCACTAGTTAATTTTTAAACTAAGCTAATTTGTTACGTACATTTTGATAAACTTAAAAAATTGTCTTATGTACGTAACGCTTAAAATTGAAACTTTAAAAATTTTTGATTAAAACTTTGTCAAATTTTATTAATAACTTTAAAAACCGCATAAACAATTT
>OY856187.1:252997079-253134714 GCA_963693315.1 Diogma glabrata | reverse complement strand
ATAAATAAAAATCTTTCTTTTGACACACTTGACAACATATTTTTGACAAACTTATAATGCCATAATTCTCAATAAAATTTCATTTCAAACAAATAACTAATTTTACTTTTTTCCAAAAATTGGGTAAAAAAATAAATAAAAATCTTTCTTTTGACACACCTGACAACATTTTTTTGACAAACTAATAATGCCATAATTCTCAATAAAATTTCATTTCAAACAAATAATTAATTTTACTTTTTGCCAAAAAATTGTAAAAAAATAAATAAAAATCTTTCTTTTGACACACTTGACAATATTTTTTCGACATAATGCCACAATTCTCAATAATAATAATAAAATTTCATTTCAAACAAATAATTAATTTTATTTTTTTCCAAAAAATTGGGTAAAAAAATAAACAAAAATCTTTCTTTTGACACACTTGACAACATTCTTTTGACAAACTTATAATGCAATAATCTAGATTTTGGTCTCACATACCAATCCAATTACTTAAAATGAACGTATTTTAAGCAACAAAATATGCAAATTTCCTTGTTTTGATACACTTGACGATTTTTTTGACACACTTCCGGTACAGCTATCTAACACATCGTCCTTTCGGCTCTTCCCATTGAGTAAACCTATTTTTAGAAGAAAAAAAAATTTTTGAAATCCGTCCAGACAGACAAAAATTTTTTTTTTCTCTTTTAGAATCAGTAGGTCCTAAAACGTCGAGAAATGCCAAAAAAAGTGGGGGTAAGAATTTCACTTTTAGCTCATGAATGTAATACTTAGGTCTTTCAGACCGAAGTAAAATAACAAATAGAATGTTTTTGATGAGTTTAAATTATAAACAACTAACAATGGTAATTTTTCGGTATGTTCGCGATAAATTTTCACTTCTGCAGGGCGAAAACTGCATGAAGAAATGTTCAGATGTGGTTAGTATATCATAAAAACTTAATAATAAAATATTTGATTGGCTACAATTTTCTGTTAGATTATTAGTTTTAATTTTCTGCGGTTTGGCTGCTATGGCCTCAAAACGGTTAAAAAAATGGTAAATGTTTGGAATTTTCGTGTTTTTGGTCATGAAGATGTGATTTTTTTCTGTTTGATTTTTCAGTAAATTTGTAGTTGAGGTCAAGAGCTACAATCTACTTATTTTATTCATCGTAAAATTTTAAATGGTTTACGAGATATGAACCTAAGCAAGTTTTCACAAAATATAAATTACGACAAAAAAACTTCAAGCAAAAATTCGCAAGCTCGATTTTCACCGTAGATATATGGTCTAGTGGACTTTTTTGCTCAGTACAACTCCAGGAATCAGAATCGCGAGGGGCCCATGAAGATTTTTTCCTTTTTCCCTTCCATATAAATCGCCCCACCCTAATATATATATATATATATATATATATATATATATATATATATATATATATATATATATATATATATATATATATATATATATATATATATATATATATATATATATATATATATATATATATATATATATATATATATATATATATATATATATATATATATATATATATATATATATATATATATATATATATATTTGTATATAAATATATATATATATATATATATATATATATATATATATATATATATATATATATATATATATATATATATATATATATATATATATATATATATATGTATATGTATATATATATGTATATATGTATATATATATATTTATATTTATATATATATATATATATATATATATATATATATATATATATATATATATATATAAATATATATATATATATATATATATATATATATATATATATATATATATATATATTTATATATATATATATATATATATATATATATATATATATATATATATATATATATATATATATATATATATATATATATATATATATATATATATATATATATAATTAATATATATAACGATATGAGCTATTACGGAATTTACCGGCACTATCACGATCGCATTTCTTGACCTACAACGAAAATTTTTTCTGTATACGTTGCGGCAAAAAATTTTTTAGACAAATTCGCGAACTGGCCATATCCGGGTACAGGTTAAGTGGCTAGAGCCAAAAAAGTCGAAAAATCTAAGGCGTTATAACTTTCGTTTGAATCATAATATTTTAATAAAATTTATCAATATTGAATATTTGAACATATTTCTATCATTTGTTTCCAAATGACAACCTTGGCATTCCAGGTTCCTGAAAAACCAGCTGTTTTAAAAATTTAATAAACTTTGTTGTCCTTGATTTGGCTGAAAATGGCCAATCTCACTTTTGAATATTTACGCATACGTTAACTAGAGCATAGATCTTTCCAAAATTTTAAAAAAAAATAGTTCAAGTCTAGAGGTTGAGACACCAGGGCTGTTAAAACAAAAACAAACGCAAACAGCCATGTCTTCCTCATTTTTGAGTTGATGTTGTTTAAACTCATACTAGCTTTTAGATAAACTTTTTAACTATAATCTCAGAGATTTTCAGCTTTCTAACCCAAGAGGTCTCAATGTAATTAGCATTAAACCTAATGAATGCCATTCAATTACTACAACAACTTCCATAAAAATATAAAAATATCCCATAGAAAAAATATAAAAAAAATTTTCTTTTGTATTTTTTTTCAGTTATTAGTTTTTTTCGCAAAAATTAAAAAATTAAAACAAAGCTGAGTCATTATTGTTTTAAATTAAGGAATATTTTCTTATATGGGTGATTCTCCAAAAAGGGTACATTCTTATGTCCAAGCAATTTTTCTTATGTAAATAATTGTACAAATTCTGTGTATGCTAGTGGAGATTGCAACGTGTTTCTAAGAGAATTAAGCAACAGTATAAAAGAAGCAAATTAATTTTATTTTTATTGAAAAATATGTTCTTGGAACCTGATAAATCACGTCCGTGGACTGTCCCAAGACTGAAGTTTTAAAATAATAAGATTCAAAATCAAAATAATAATTACATTGAAAATAAAAAATATACAGTATGAAATAAATAAATATGTCTACTTATAATACCTCAAGCCTATATCATGAACATATCAACAAAATCAGTTTTACAGCAGAAAGTAGAATGTCCCAAGAATTTTAGTCACTTCCGTGGACAAAATGTTTATTTCTTCTATTTCGTCATCGATGGCAGTACAAGAACCAAATCTATGATTTATAAATTGTCAGTAAGCCATATTAGCTTTCGAGAACTTTTGTTAGCAGGTTGAGTGTTCTAATAGTGTTCAATTTGCCATAGAACATCAAAATTTTAAGTGGGGCAAGATCATAGAGTCACATTCGTGGACATCATAACTCTGTAAGGAATTTCTGTAAAATTTAAATTTTTATTGTAGTTATAGTAAAAATGAATTATATATATATATATATATATATATATATATATATATATATATATATATATATATATATATATATATATATATATATATATATATATATATATATATATATATATATATATATATATATATATATATATATATATATATATATATATATATATATATATATATATATAATATATATATATATATATATATATATATATATATATATATATATATAATACATTTCAAAGAACAACTTCTCAAAACCAAAATGTCATCATTCATAGAATGTTTTTAATGAATTTATCACATTCGTGATATGTCGGTCCATGGACATTCAATGTCTCCGTCGGGACAGCTAAGTAACAGACGTGACACAAACAATAATAGTGTGATCTTTAATATTTATAAATGATTTTTGTTGATAAAACTTAAATTAACTTACATTATTATCATGTTATAAACAAAATTAAGAAGAGCTTGTCCTTACACTTAAATCCTTAAACACTGTGATTTTTCACAGAATTATAACTGCAAATATTCTGAAGAAGTACAAGCAGTACACTTTGGCGGATCAAAAAATCAGGTTTCTTTACACACAGTAGTTGTTTATTATCACAATGGTAGTAATTATTTATTACCACCATCACGTCTGTGGACAAGTAAAGATTTAAAAGTTTTTTTTTCTTAAAATTTCTCAAATATGATCTGGGCCAATAGTATGACTTAATACAGCAAGTTATTATCTAATAGAAAACATAATGATAACGATTTTTATTTCATGTTTAAAATTCAAAAATTTGTTTTTTCAAACTACCCCTTTTCAGGAGAGTGACCCATATGCATATGAGCAATTTCACGCAAGTTCAGCAAATTTTTGGGAAATTTTGACTTGACCCCTTTTAATTTTGGTTATTTTTTGTTTATAGATAGTCTTTGATAAATAAAAAATACAAGTTCTCTTAGAATTTTTTTTTTCGACCAGGGGTCTTCACAGGGTGCCCCTCAATTTTTTGTTATTTTGTGATGTGACTGCATTTTGACGAGCGATTGTAGAAAAACTACTGAATCGATTTTCATAAATGATATGTCGTTGAATAGGTATTAGAACAAAGTTTTTAAAAATGTACACTGTTAATTTTTTGAAATAATTTTTAACGGTGTAACATAAGAAAAAAAACGGTGTAATTGAAAAAAAGATGGCATAGCCTCTTTTTTTTTTTTTTTTTTTAAACTAAATTGAAGCTTATTTTATATCTAACCACTTGTGAAAGTTGAGGACACGTGTTATTTTTTGTTTTAACGATAAAATTCGTTGTGCATATGACTGTCGGGAATCAGTTTTTTTTGTTCTGAAGGAAAATTATAAAAATGGCGTTATAAACTAAGAGATATTTTTTTTATGTTAAATATCAAATATTTTATTATTAGATGAACTTTTTAAAATATTATAAAAATTATATATGCAGTACAATAAATAAAATAAATACAATTGTTAAAAATGATTTACTTATTTTACAAACAGAAGTTTCTTTTGAATAGAAAGCACTTCTGCAATTATTTTCTTTGTATTAGATGGCATAAAAATGAAATGTTTATTTATCACTTTTAGTAATCACTTGTCACTCTTATAAAAAATAATTTGACAGTCTTGACTGCAAACAAAAAAGCCGTATAAACAACTAAATCTATTTAGGAACTTTTGACTGGAGAAGTATTATGTTCGTATTATGTTATTATGGAATCATAAAGTAAAAGATTGTTTTTCAACATTAAATCACAAATATTTTATTATTGAATAAACTTTTTAAAATATCATACAAATTATATATGTGAAAATAAATATAGTTATTAAAAATTATTTACTTATTTTACATTCAAAAGTTTCTTTTGAGTTGGAAAACATTTTTGCATTTATTGTCTTAGTATCTACTGGTACAAAAGAATGAAATGTTTGAGTTCCACTTATAGTAATCGCATTTTTATATCGATTTTGTAATTTTTCTTTTGTTAATTGATATTCATTTTTATCGGCGTATCCAAAGTTCATGGTAGATTCCCATTTTAAAGCCCATTCGAAAAGTTTTTTTGGTGTATCAATAATATTATCTTCGCTCGCCATACTATAACGGTGTGCAGCACGCTTCAGTGTACCACCAATTCCATCACAAGGTCCCTTTCCATGGCTGGTAGCATGAAAATGCCATTCAGCGTCAACCTTAAAGTCTTCTTTATGGTGGCATAAGTTAATTAGTTAATTTAAAGTTGATGCTGAATGGCATTTTCATGCTACCAGCCATGGAAAGGGACCTTGTGATGGAATTGGTGGTACACTGAAGCGTGCTGCACACCGTTATAGTATGGTGAGCGAAGATAATATTATTGATACACCAAAAAAACTTTTCGAATGGGCTTTAAAATGGGAATCTACCATGAACTTTGGATACGCCGATAAAAATGAATATCAATTAACAAAAGAAAAATTACAAAATCGATATAAAAATGCGATTACTATAAGTGGAACTCAAACATTTCATTCTTTTGTACCAGTAGATACTAAGACAATAAATGCAAAAATGTTTTCCAACTCAAAAGAAACTTTTGAATGTAAAATAAGTAAATAATTTTTAATAACTATATTTATTTTCACATATATAATTTGTATGATATTTTAAAAAGTTTATTCAATAATAAAATATTTGTAATTTAATGTTGAAAAACAATCTTTTACTTTATGATTCCATAATAACATAATACGAACATAATACTTCTCCAGTCAAAAGTTCCTAAATAGATTTAGTTGTTTATACGGCTTTTTTGTTTGCAGTCAAGACTGTCAAATTATTTTTTATAAGAGTGACAAGTGATTACTAAAAGTGATAAATAAACATTTCATTTTTTATGCCATCTAATACAAAGAAAATAATTGCAGAAGTGCTTTCTATTCAAAAGAAACTTCTGTTTGTAAAATAAGTAAATCATTTTTAACAATTGTATTTATTTTATTTATTGTACTACATATATAATTTTTATAATATTTTAAAAAGTTCATTTAATAATAAAATATTTGATATTTAACATAAAAAAAATATCTCTTAGTTTATAACGCCATTTTTATAATTTTCCTTCAGAACAAAAAAAACTGATTCCCGACAGTCATATGCACAACGAATTTTATCTTTAAAACAAAAAATAACACGTGTCCTCAACTTTCACAAGTGGTTAGATATAAAATAAGCTTCAATTTAGTTTAAAAAAAAAAAAAAAAAAAGAGGCTATGCCATCTTTTTTTCAATTACACCGTTTTTTTCTTATGTTACACCGTTAAAAATTATTTCAAAAAATTAACAGTGTACATTTTTAAAAACTTTGTTCTAATACCTATTCAACGACATATCATTTATGAAAATCGATTCAGTAGTTTTTCTACAATCGCTCGTCAAAATGCAGTCACATCACAAAATAACAAAAAATTGAGGGGCACCCTGTGAAGACCCCTGGTCGAAAAAAAAAATTCTAAGAGAACTTGTATTTTTTATTTATCAAAGACTATCTATAAACAAAAAATAATCAAAATTAAAAGGGGTCAACTCAAAACGTTGTTGAATGTTCGTGAAATTGCTCATATTGATTACACATTTACAAAAGTCTTCCTAAATTGTAGACATTTGAATTATTTGAGGTGTAAAAGTTGTTTGACAATTTTAAATTATAAAATTATGTGTGGTGGTGTTGTAGGTGTGACGTTGTGAGAACGTTTATTTGCTCTTTGGTGGATTTATTATGTTATTAAAAGTAGTTTTAACCAAATTAAATAAAACTGTTCCGAAATCGCATTGATAAAGTAGTTTCCGTTAATGTATTTAGTTTGGTTTGATAAATTTTTTGGATTATTCTGGACTTGGACTATTCTTACAGTTGCCACCTTTTCAAAATCACAAAATGGGACATATTCGTTATGCTTAACTGAAGCCACCACATTGGCTACTGATCTGCTTCAACACTTTGTCTCTCCAACGGCCTCCTCATCTATCCCTCTCCACCAACAAAATAGGTAATAAGAAAGAAAATAGGAGTCTGTAAGTGTGGCAAATTTTATTTAGGAAGCATATTTCTGAAAATAATGCATCCTCGTCCAACGAAGATATTCCCAAGTTTTGAGCAACGTCAATAACTTCACTGAACAAAAATTCTTCGTTTAAATTGAATTGTTTGTATTTGTAAAAAAAATTTCTGTCAGTCAAACCACTTATTCAAATAATCTAAAATGTTTTTGTACACCAACATTCCTTTCTTTAAAAATATTCTTTTTCACTGCACTCTAATTGATTTGAAATCTGGTTTGCTTTAAATCCAAAAAAACGCTTTTCCAATCTGTTGGAAAATTCAAGCTTAATTTTTTCAAAAATATTATATACTTCCGTAGGTTGTATATAATCACTTTCTAAATGTTTTAAATGTGATGACTGAACAAAATAAAGACAAGCTTCAGGTAATTGTTTCTCATCATTTTTTACTTCTGAACTTTGATCCCCACAGATAAAAGTCCAAATTATTTTAGAAACCTTTTCTTCTCCTTAGCTTAAAAAATATGATTTTAACACCGGCCAAGATTGTAGAATACGATCTACTGCTGGAAATAACGTCAAAAATCTGATAGTTGAGTGTCCAAGTAACTGCACATATTCTGATTCCATAAAAATAAAAACTTTTTTAAGTTCAGCAAGATTTTTAGCGCTTTATAAAAACTCACTAAAAAACCGTAATTACAAAGCTTTCAACATCAAATGATAACGATTGTAGAGCTTGCTTTGCGGTATTATGTACAATATGTGCGTGGCAATGTCCAACCACTAAATTTTTTAAATTCAGCATTCGTTTTGGATTTTGGAATACTGATTTAAACTTTCTATAATTTACAGAAGCATTGTCGGCTCCATATGCAACTAATCTATTTTGTAATAAGCCGCTTGATTGAAGACATTCAATTAATTTTATTGCTATGGCCTCTGATGTTTCGTTATTATCTTCATAAAAATTAAGGAGAAATGTCGTTGGTCCTGGTTTCTTAGAAAAGTATCTTATAGCTATAGGAAACAGTTTCTTATTACCTTTATTAGAAGCTTCGGTAGCAATCGAAATTGGACCATTTACGAGATAAACTAAAATATTCTCAACAGAAAAAGGACCCAAAACATTCTCAACAATTGCTTCAGCTTTTGTTCGACCGCAGTGAATTTGCATTGTGCTTTTTTGGAATCATTAAATATAATTTTCTCACTAGTTTGTTGCCACAATCTTGAGTCAAATTACTGTGATTATGCTTGACCCCATGGTACATGAGAGTAATTTCGGATATCACAGCTGAAGTAAAACGTGTTCTAGACGGACTTGTGAAAACTTGACCATTTTGATTTTCCTGAAACTTGGCATATTAGTAGTATGGACAAACTAAAAATACAACTTACTTTACAATTTTTTTAAAGTGCATAGTTTGAGCATAGGGGGCACCCCAACATGCATGAAAAATGAAAATTCTGCCAATCCGATGTAACTTTAAAATTAAATAGCTCAATAACGGCTATACCGATTTCAGCAAACTTTTTTTTGTTTGATAGATGATTAGTTAGCCGTTTGAAAAAAAAAATAGTTAATTGTTTTGTAATTAATTTTTAAATAAAAATATTGTAAAAACTTTTTTAAAGATGGCGCTAGGGTTGGAATTTAATTAATTTTTTTCATGAAAATATTTCTATCCTTACTCTAAAATATATCAAATTTACAAAGAGGCGTTAATTTTTGTTCTTGAAATATTTAATTTTAAAGATTTTTAGTACGACTAAAATTCAAATTTTTCATCATTAGTTTAATTTCATCATCCGGACACTCAAATTCAGGATCCGTTAGCCAATCTGATATAAATTTACAGTATCATTTCCTTTTTTATTTTGTTGTGATGGTCCGTTTAAATAGGGTGGTTTTCTTTTTTCACTCATTTTGATATCCTACCAGATTATTTTAAATATTATTTATGAAAAAGAAATAAAAAAAGATTAAAATAACAGGCCTTAACCACTTTATTTTAAATAAATGTTAATGAAATCTTTGACAGTTCAAACTAAACACAATTCTTATAGTAAAAGTAAGGTATTGCCAGTTAATAAATCATAAAATGTAGTTTTTATTTTTGTATAATAAAATGGAGTGGTTCTTATTTTTGTACTAGCAATAAAAATAAATTCATAACATGTTGTTTTTCTACCAAAACGGGACAAACCGCGTCCCGTTCATAGTAACGTCGGGACACGGGACATCCAATTCTAAAACTGGTCTGTCCCGTTCAAAACGGGACGGGTGGCAACTCTAACTTTTCTACTTAAATTTTTTATTTAAACTAATCTGACACATCCAATTTCTATTTGTACACAAAGCTGTCTGGTCCCGAAATCTACCTATTTCTAGCGGATATACGTGCCGCTTGGACTTTTTTAATCTAGCTTTGGAATGTGTGCCATCGAACAACTATGTCTTTCCAATAAACACAGTAAAAAATAATCAAATAATCAACGTTATTCTGGTTGTTATCTCCGAGCTTAAGCTGTAATGAGTAATACTTTCAGGTCGCTTGAAAGTGGTGCTATACACAAATTGCGATCTCCAAATAAATTATGAATAACCCAAATATATAAATATTTTGAGGGTGGATATAACGTGGGTTAAATACGTCAATAAAATATCGGAGCGTGCAGTATTATGAATTATAAGTAGTAACCTGCTATTTTTTATAAGCAGTATATCATCCTTTACATCAGACTTCAAAAGACAGAATTCAAAAAACTTAGAACTTTGCCACCCTAAAACAGTATCATTTTAATATTGAAACCATCTTTATGAAGCGAAAGAAGAAAAAACTTCCAAACAAATTATTTTCATATCTATTTCCAATGTGTGTCATATATCAAAAACTCAGAATCAGAACGAAGAAAAATTCCAGAATGATATATACATGGATAAATCTGCAAAGTTTTATTTCGATTTTTCTTTTAAACTTTCTCAAATAAGTTCAATAGATAGATGAGGGGGTGTAATAAATATCCTTGGATAAAAGAAAAAAAGCTATAAAAAAAGAGAGGAATGTAATAATAGTTTTTTATGATTTAAAACATAAATAATATACTAAAATGGTAATAAAATTCCATTTCGAGCTTTAGAAAATTGATTTTTTACAACTTAAAGTTCCAATATCATTGGAATAATGTACATACATATGTATTTTTTGGTTGTACTTAGTGATTTTTTGTCGAAAAATTTGGTGGTAAGAAAACAAATGACCAATATTAGTATATAAAACACTTAACATCTTTAAATATATTGTTTTTAATTGAACTTCCATAGGTCGATATATATATCTATATATGTATATATATATATATATATATATATATATATATATATATATATATATATATATATATATATATATATATATATATATTATATATATATATATATATATATGTATATATATATATATATAATATATATATATATATATATATATATATATATATATATATATATATATATATATGTATATATATATATATATATATATATATATATATATATATATATACATACTGACTTATATTTTTATATATCAAAACCACGTACTAAAGGTGATAGGGGCATATGTATCATGCACATATGAATTTTACAAGGTTGTATCTCTATCTCTAAATTTTTTTAAGGTCTGTTTAAATTTGACTAAATTTCATGATTTTTTTTATTATATAGGTAACAGGATACAACATCAAACAACCTATTTAACGTAAATGTTTTATAACAGATTATTCGATAAGTGCGCATTTTGAATTTATACACATTGACGAAAGAAGAATTGTAAATATTCAACGTTTTTGGAATGATCTTTCCGAAATGAATCTAAGACATTCAGAAAAGCAAACAAAATGTAGGTTGTTTGATTTAGAATGTGTAGGAAGTTTTTAAAATAAATACGTGCGATTTAATAAGTGTAATGAAAACCAAAAAAAACTATGAATGTCTATTAATCGTCGGTTATAGGAGGCGTTGGTTGCATCTGGAAATGGTAACTCTCAAATTGAAAAGCTTTTAATAGCTTTAGATGTACCATATATGCCGAATAGCAACGACGATTCCGAAAATTGTATGGCAAAGAAAACAGCAAATATTGTAATGACTGACTTTACTCCACAAGAAGGAATCATTACAATAGATAATAATGAAGTTGATAAATTGGATGAACCCAATATTTTAACATATTCTATTATATTATATCGATCATATAGACAAATTCGTGCCACTCCAGAAAATCTTATATGACAGTTAATCTATTGCACTTTACAGAGCAAGAACTATATTGGTATAAAAACTAAACAAAAAATTATTCATGAACGTTAAATATAAAACGCATTGTGTTGTTTGCGTTTGCGTTGAATAAAAATATCGATATGCCAGTTCACGAATGTGATAGGGATTTTACAGGAAACTAAACATTATTAGGATCTTTATTAATTCTTAAAGGTTGGTCTGTAAGTGTTGCTATCCATGACGTTTCCATGACTTGCTTATCCATGATTTGCTTTCTGATGAAAAGGGCAGTAACGATAAAAAACTTGTGATACTAATGTTATAAAGTACATTTAATGCAATGTTATAGACGTAATCTTTAGAGAATGAAAAAAAAACTGCACCATTGAAATGAAAAAAATATTGTAAACCATAAAACTGTGAAAAATATTAAAAATCAATATCAACGTTTCTAAATATTTATTGCTGCAGTAAAATGGAATATAAAAAACAATCACAGTGACAAAAATTTAAACAAGATATTGTTGCTACAGGTACATATTTTGAAATTAAACGTACCATTTTATTGGGGATTTTTGAGATTAAACTCAAGTAAGTAAAGAAGGATTTTTTTTCAATTCAAAGGTATAGTTTGAAGTTTCTCAGAAAAAATCTTTCACTGCACATTTTTCGTGTTTCGAATGAATTCGAACCTTCCTCCTCAGTGCCTGGCTCAAAGCCTTAGGCAAACACGCTATCGATTGTTGTGGCCAAGAAGATAGCAGTTAACATAATCAAAAAGTTATACGAGGAAAATAAAACACACAGTTTTTTTTCTTTTATTAACAATTTTTTCAGATAAATATTATATTGGTTCACTTAAATTGTTTTACAGGAATCACTTAACATTCGTAGATTTTAGTCTAATCTTTATCAACTATTTATAAAATGTTCACTTACTCTATCCCAGTATATTTTTCATACTGTTTTTATTTACAGAGTTAATTCTATTTAACAGTTTTTAATATTTCACACAACTCTAATAATGGATTACTCTAACGATTGTTTTTTTTTCTTATTGTTACCCACGACTTTAACTATTTAAATTTACGCACAACGTTAGATTTTTTTATTTTTATATTTATTGATAACTCAAAAAATTCAATTCACGACACTTCTTTCTTTCTGAAACCAACTCAACTCTTATGTAAAAATTCAACTCACTATATTTCTAAAAATCAACTCTATTATTTAACTCTATTATTCATTATCTAAAATTCAACTCTATTATTTAACTCTATTATTCATTATCTAAAATTCAACTCTATTATTTAACTCTATTATTCATTATCTAAAATTCAACTCTATTATTTAACTCTATTATTCATTATCTAAAATTCAACTCAGCTTAAAATTAAAATTTACTTTTACTTAAATAGAAAGAAAATTTTAAAAACAATTTAAAATTTTGCTTTCTAATTAAACAAGTATAAACAAAACAAAACATTTAATTTTAAAATGCGGAAAAAAAAATAATAATACGCGGAAAATCAAATTATACAGTTTTTTCATGGTTTGTTTTTGTTTATATTTGTATCGCTTATACAAGTTAATAAAATATAAGTTAAAAATGTTGAAGGGTTATTATTTGTAAAGGGCCATTATTGGACATTGTCACTTTACACGATTACGCCGTTGAGGCGATGACAATTTCGAAGTTGAAACTTCTTCATCACTTATTTATTTTTACTTAAGTTGAATTTTTCCACTGTCATTAGACTCTATATTATGGAAATGATTTTACATTATATGGGATTTTCGGCATTAAATTTCTAGACAATACTTTGTGTGAATTCATAGAATGGAAAACATTTCTATTCTAACTAACATCCTAAGTCACGATTGCATAGTCATTATTGATTGTTTCCAATCAATGTGAAATCAATGGCTGACGTCAATTTTTAACTTTTTTTTTATTGAAGGTAAAACTAAAAATAATAATTTATGCGATCTGCGAAACGATGGATTTTTGGACGAAGTTAATAAAATTAATCTATCCCTGGCAAACAATTCGAAGAGCATGTTTAGGACTATGCAGAGGCAACTGGTCAACTTATTGCTAAAATTATTTTATCTATACCATTAAAAAATATATTTAACAAAAAATCTTTCAAATTAATTAATTGTTTCGAAAATTTGAGGATGGTAAAAAAAATTTAAAGATACATAAATGCATTCAATCAAATACAAAATACGACAGTTTACAATGAATGGAATACTGCCTGCCTGAGCTTGGAGTACGAATATGGTGATAAACCTGCAGCTAAAGTTATTTTATCCACGACTGCTATACATACAGAATATATGCTTTCAATGTGTATGTCTTCCATTGATATGTTATACTTTCTCTCACTTGTTGTAGAATGTAACGATTGTTACATTCTTCAACAGTTCTATAGTTTATTAAATATTTCCCTAACAAAATCAAATATTATCATTTGTTGGTATAGTAATATCAGAAGGTTAAAACGAGAACAATACATATATAAAATATAAAATAAAAAATTAACATTTTCCGTTTTTATATTTTATATATTCTAACGTTTTGATATTTCGATACCAAAAAATGTAAATATTTGATTTTGTTGATTATTATGTCAATTGTTTTGTTTTTTTGCTGTTGTTTTCTATGCTGTCTATGATGTATTTCATTATGGTGATAAAAACTTTAGCAGGCAAACTGGAAATTATTCGAAATGTTTTGCAGTCGTGGATAAAACTCGCCTCGCTCGTTCCGTGAAACTTCATCCTCGTGAAGAATTGCCACCATTCTAAACTCATACAAGAATCTACTATTAGAAAACAATGATTCTATTGAAAAATTAAAAGATACTAATTTCGGGAAATTATGTGCAACGTGCAAGCAACAGCTTTGTTATTTTGAATATCTTCAACCAGGAATAATAGTTTCAAACATTAGAAATCAAGAAATTCGTGGGTCAAAAAAATCAATAAATATCGTTTGAGATATAACAGTGATCATAACATATTAAGTATGACTATATTTTATTTATTTATTTATTTAATTATATATAATAAATTACAAGTAGGGCACTCCTCTCAGAAGTTACAAGCAACTGTAGGGCCCTTTCTATGTATGTAATTTTTATTTTAAAAAGAAAAAATTATTAACAATAAATAAATTTGATTAGGTATATAAAAATTAAAATATAATGTATTAAATTAATTAAAGTAATAATTTATGTTTATATAAATTATTGTATATGTAAATGGTAATCCACGTTAAGAAAATGCGCCGTTACTCTTCCTCAATGGTGGGATGGAAAAAGAGCAATTTAGGCTAAACATAATTACACAGTTTTGAAAACATGAAATTATTATTGAAAATGTGTTTTAGAATTTTACACCGCATAGTGTTTTGTATTACTTAGAATAATAGCATTTTTAGTAGTATTTTTTAACGGTAAATAATACCCAAGGGCAAAATATTCATAACCGCATTTATTAATGTAGTGGGAATAAGAAGGTGTACAATTAAAAACACAAATTAAAACTCTGTTAAGTGAGATATGATTTGTAACAGCACTTAATTTTTGAAACGTTATAATTTTATTCAAAACATTGAAGTGCACCACTTTTCAATTACTATCGAAAAAGTGCAAGTTTAAGTTGGTCGCTCGCTTGGGTTTCGAGCCTAATTAACAAAAAATCGGAAAGGTTAAAATGCTTTTTTACCCAAATAGGTAAGGTGTCATTAGAAAGAGCGCCTAATTTCATAATCATTGCATTTTTTTACAAATTTGCGGTGCACGTTTTGAGATTATTGTCAAAAAAGTGTAAACTTTAAGTTGGTACCTTTAATCCTACCACATATTAAAATATGATATAGACCAGTATTTTATGATAGAATAGTGGAAATAAAAAAAATTGGGTATCCATTGATCCAGCTAGAGGCATACTCCTCAATATTGTGACTATAAAATTATTAAAACCCGCATATAGATTGATATGGAAGCTCGTTAATTCGAGTAAGATATAACGTCATAGCACATAGAATAATACTCCATAATTATTAGCTATGTTTGAATAATATCTTTAAATCAAACGATTGTCCATCAAAATAAATTTTGAATCGCTTCGATATGAAAATAGCTGCACTGGTAGAAATATGAAACAACCGTTTGTATTGTTCTGGCATCGAATAGGTTTTTTTATTTCTGTGCCTGATTTCGCTTCCAAAATATGATGACCGTAACTAAATATTATAATTAATATATATAAAGGAAAACTGAAAATTTTAAGGGAAATACAAACAAACACAACCCCAGAAGTTTATCTATTATTAAATCTTCTCTTTGATTCTATATAATCTTAAATCAGATTATCTCAAATCTAAACTAAATAAAAAATAAAAACTAGCACAAAAAAATTATTCCGAAATTTCTTTGTCTAATGACACCAAATGCGTGTATATAATATATAAGAGACAATGTGACTACAGTTTCCTTTTTTCAGTGACAAAAATTAATAGTTTGCTCTTTATCTTTTATAAAAAAATTTAAACGGAAAAGAGTAGTAGAAAAATTAAATCTAGTCATAAGGATTTTTTGTTTAAGTTTCGTTTTTAGGGTTTCGTTTTTTATAACGAACCCTATTGGTGAGAGTACAACGTGTTTTCCACATTATATCGATTATCTCGTAAGGAGGGATCCCGCAGGAGGGATCGATTTTGATCAATTATGATCAATGTTGATCTACGGGTCTGACTACCCTGCGTACTCCAGTCCCTGCCATTGACATATGAGTTAGCGTGAGATATCACATACCACTGGCAATGGCAGGAGATGTCATTAGCCAAGATGATATCTTAGGGTGCTGGCGGACGAACTTTAATTAGTCAACGGCAGCACTTCCAGTCTTAGCTGGGCAGCGTTCCGTAGCGGTACCGCTCATTGGCTCTTCCAAGGAATCGAACCAACACGTAGTTATGTGTGGGCTTTGTGCCTCGATTAAGGTGGTGGGCGGTGCGTCTGGGGTGCGCTGCATCAGCTGGATTATTGGCATTTAGTTTTGTTTTGTTTTCTGCAAATTTCTCACAATTTGTTTTTCACTTATTATTTTGTTATTATTTCTTCATCTTATCATGAAATATTGGCATATGTCATATTTTGTAGTATGATAGGATTTTTTACTTAGTTATGCATTTTAAAATAAAACACAAAAAAATAAAATAAACATTTTGATATATATATGGCAGTACAACCGAAAAAAAATAAGTCTGCAAGTGGTAAAGCAAATTTGCGCAATCCACCCGCCCATAAAGCGGCATGTCCACGGAATTTGCAGGGACAAAACATGTATGAATCAATAAAAAATTTTAAAATACATGTTCAAAACATCTGCGGATTGAACGCTAACCATGACCACGTGCAACATCATCTTGAGCACGACAAACCGAACATTCTATTCCTTACAGAAACACAAGTTTCTGAAAATTTTCTCTTTATAGAATCGCTTAATTCCAAATATAGGCTCGAATCAGCTTTCAAACTCCATCAGGGCGTATGCGCATCATTCATAAGAGTGTTGCGTACACGCGCTTTCCAAAGTTTGAACTACACGGTGACGGCTTCAATACAATGGTTTTAAAGATTTGTCTTCCAGAAATGACTTTTTTTACAATAGCTTTATACCGGTCCCCCAACAAACGTAACCCAAACTTTTTTAATATACTGACAAAAATTATGGACGAGATTAGAGCAAAGTCCCCTAATTGTGAAGTTATCGTTACCGGTGACTTCAACGTCCACAACAAATCATGGTTGGAATTCTCCAAATCGACCGACGATGTTGACAATAGTGGAAAACTGGCAGAAATTTTTGCCGCGTCTCAGGGCCTATTCCAAATTGTTAAAAGCCCGACTTTCACTCCCCGTAATGGCGGTGATAATAGTTTTCTACTAGATCTCTATCTTACCACAATGCCAGATATTACGAGTGTCGATGTTGCGAAAGGTAGTATTGGAAATTCTGATCATTATTTAATCTCATCAGTTATCAAAACTGATTTACTTAAAACTACAGCTCCCAAACCCCGTAAAATATTTCACTACTCAAAAATGGATAAGAGTGGTCTTCAAAATTTTTTCCATGGTTTCCCTTTCGACCGTCATTGTTTTTACACTGAATATGTAAATGTTTCTGCTCAAAACTTTACAGATACCATCCAATTTGCTATCAATAAATTTGTCCCTTTTTCCATAGTAAAACCCAAACAAAAATACTTGTATTCGAAAGCTGCCAAAACGGCACTTAGAAACAAACGTAGATCATTTAATATTTGGATTCATAACAAAACTCCCACTAATCGATCCCAATATCTAAAGGCCAACAAAATATCTAACCAGATTATCTCAAACGAAAAGTCCGAAATTGACAGAGCGAAAGCCTCAAAACTTACGTCTATGTCTGTTTCTGACAAGAGTTTCTACAGTGCCATTAATTCTTTAAATTCTGGTACAAAATTTTCTATTCCCCCTATTATTGATGGTGATTTAATCGTCAATGATCCCGCAAGAAAAGCTAACTTGTTCGCTGAACGCTTTGCTCTGAACTCCACTGTTTTGGAAACTCCTAAAGAAATACCCCAAATCCAGTCTTCAGGAGTTAATATGAATGAACTTCACTTCAAACCCAAAATAGTCGCTAAACTTTTAAATGGGTTAAACATCAACAAAGCATCAGGAATGGACAATATTCCACCCATTATTTTAAAAACCTTTTCTAAAGAACTTGCACCAACTTTAACTAAAATATTCTACCAATCCTACAAATCTGGTATATTTCCCTCGTGCTGGAAGTTGGCAAATGTCCAGCCCGTACCCAAAAAGGGACCAAAATCCGATATCTCAAATTATAGGCCAATAGCTTTACTATCGGTCCTATCCAAAGTCTATGAGCATTATATTAATACACATATTTCAAAATTTCTGGAAGAAAATCATTTAATATCCGACAGCCAATACGGTTTTCGAAACAAAAGATCAACCACCGATCTATTAAACTATGTAGCGCATTGTTGGAACAGCATACTTGATAAAGGTGGTGAAACATACGTTATCGCTTTAGACATCTCCAAGGCATTCGATCGAGTCTGGCATGCCAACTTAATCAACAAGCTCGTTGCGTACGGTTTTCATCCCAATGTTGTGAAGCTGATTCAAAATTTTCTATCCGACCGATACATTTCGGTAACTTTAGACGGATATTCTTCTGAGTCTAAACTAATTAACGCTGGTGTACCCCAAGGCTCAGTATTGTCCCCAACCCTATTTTTGATTTATATCAACGAATTGTTGAAAATCACCAGCAACCCAATAAATAGTTATAAATAGTACTCTGCACAAGTCGTTCGAGCCCCTTCCTTCAAAAGGTAAAATGCACGAACGAATTAATCCTGCCCGGAGAGACGCTGCTATAAACGTGAACAAAGACCTGAATAAAGTCGCCGACTGGGGTGACCAAAACCTTGTCAATTTCAACTCCACCAAAACACAGCTGTTGATTGTTTCCAGATTAAAGACCGAGTTCCCCAAAGATATTTTATTTAGTATGTCTGATGAACCAATAGGTGAATGTAAAAACATTCGTTTATTGGGTGTCACAGTTTCAAATGACCTACTCTGGAACGATCATGTAATGGCGATGGCAAAAAGCGCGTCTAAAAAACTCGGCCTCCTAAATAGATGCAAAAAATTTTTCACTCCATACCAATTGCTCCATGTTTATAAGTCCTATATTCGTCCCTGTATGGAGTACTGCTGTCAAGTTTGGGGTGCTGCCTCTGTTTCCATCTTGGCCCTCTTGGAGTCTGTCCAAAAGAGAGCTATACGAATTGTAGGTGATCGAACTTTGACATCAAAACTTGATTCCCTACAACATCGTCGCACTGTTGCTGACCTCGTTGTTTTTTACAAATATCGTCATCAGCAGTGCTCAGATGAAATCAGCGGCATCATGCCTCAAACTTATTTTTACCCCCGTTCCACTCGGCAATCGGCTGCCGCAACCAGTGAAACGGTAAAGATCCCGCGCTGTCATACTGGCAGATCGCAGAGAGACTTCTTTGTCCGAACTGCGTACAAATGGAATAGTTTGCCGGAACACTTAGTCTCAGGTGGCTTCAACCCACAGATGTTTAAAAAAAGCGTTAATCTACACCTCAGAGCGCCAGTTGTTGTGGGACCCAGGTCTAGACCTAGGTCTTAAAAGGTATTTATGTGTTGTTGTGACACATATTCTAAACCCTATTACACAACACATTTTATTAAAAAAAAAAAAAAAAAACCATTAAAATCCTATGGACGTAAAATTTGAGGTGCTTATAAAACTAACCTAATTTTAGGTACAATGTGAAGCCTTTGAGAAATTATATATTTTATCGAAACGAGTAGGATATCATATGAAAGGGCTCTACTTTAGTAATCGTTAAAAATATATTTTGGACATTTACACCTCACCATTTTTTGTATAATTTTGAATAATGACGTTTTCTTTATGTTTTATTGCCTCGATTAACTCCGACCCTTGATCAAAAATCTTAAAATATAATTGAAATGATAGAAAAATGAGTAAGCTTTTATTATAGGGAAGAGTCAAATACTCATAATTATATCTATTAAGGGGGTGGGAGTAAAAAGAGGCAAAAACATCATTTAAAACCACGTCAAGTGCGGGTCCTTTGAAAGAGCACTTGATTTTAGAAACAATGCAATTTTTTTTTTGAATTTTGCAATGCATAGTTTTTGAATTTTTGTCAAAAAAGTGCAATTTCCAGACCGTTCTTCCCCTACGTTTCAAAAAATTTGGAAAAATGCGCAGAGACAGGAAGTTTGGTAAATTGTGCACGAAAGTTATAGCGAAGTCTCAAATAATTATATTTCTGTGTTTTAGGGGATTTGAGTGGGAGGATAAAGGAATTCTTTTTTGACCTAAATAAGTGATGTGTCAATTGAAAAAGCACCTAATTTAAGAAAGTACCCTAATTTCGACGCTGATTCACATAAAAAATATTTTCAATTTAAACCATTTACAAGCTGGTTAAATCTTTCTTTAGTTAACATAAACGGTATGCTATCAATGTGATCAATGTAAATGTGATTGACGTTTACTATTGACGTTTACGAATAAACATTTATTTTGTTATGCGTCTACGATCTGGTAATATAAAGAGTTTACAACACAACTTTATCTCAATTTTTTTACTATTGTGCTCTTTAACATTCACGGAACCCTTGGCGAGCGAGTTTTATTCGCACTTGTCCGACATTTTTTACCTTCTGTACTCTTCTGATTAGGATTGTTAGAGTTTAGAAAGATGTTTAGTAATAGGAAAAATAACAGAATTTTTACATTAAATATGCCTAATACGTATACTTAAACACATAAAACACACTTTTTTCGGCCAGTTAAGTTTACAGTCTGTATTACCTCACACCATCTCTTCATTACTGTACGCCTTCTTATTGTTACTTTACGCCCTCTTGTACCAAGTTTAAAAAATGTTGTAGTACCAGTGGTGTAGTCTTAAGATTTTATTAAGCTTAGGGAGTGGACTAACGTTTAGGTCAACAAATTCTCATTTGGGCTGAAATTTATAACTTTATACCCTTGTTACACAAATAACTATGTATAAGTTTGATTGCTTAAATCAGTTTAATTGCTTAATCAGTTTTATGACATAAATTTTGGTTGACTTTATACTGAATTTCCCATCATGGAGACATATTTTGAAAAAGGCTGATAGTGCACTATGATTAAATTTCACTTATGTGTTTGTAATCAATATAAAGCAGTTTTATAACAAAACGGAACTCCAAATTTATCAAAGTTCAAGTATTATTACTCCATTTAACCAAAAAAATAACGCAAAAAAAAAAACTTAAAAAAAAAAAGAAATCGACTTCAGAAATAGAACCGACTTCAGAAAAAACAAAAGAGGCACAAAAATGTGAAAATTGACTCAATTGTTGCTTTTAGAATCAAAAATGCGTTACATTTTGATTAATTTAATTTAATTATACCTTACTATAGACAAAAATATTGCGCTATTATACAAAGTTACTATATTAAAATAGTTACTTTTTATTATAATTATTATAGTTATTATAGTTGTTATAATAGTTATTATATTTTAAAAGTTATTTGACTTCGAACAGTTTTGTACTACAAATAACTTTTAAAATATAATAACTATTATAACAACTATAATAACTATAATAATTATAATAAAAAGTAACTATTTTAATATAGTAACTTTGTATAGTAGCATAATTTTTTTGTCTATAGTAAGGTATAGTTAAATAAATTAATCAAAATGTAACGTATTTTTGTTTCTAAAAGCAATAGTTGAGTTATTTCTCACTTTTTTTTTGCCTCTTTTGTTTTTTCTGAAGTCGGTTTTCTTTTTTTTTTTTAAGTTTTTTATTTTTTTATTTTTAGTGTAGTCGTAAAGGAAATGTCGGCTAGAAAGCGTTCTAAAAGTAATAACTTCAAATGCCGGAAAAACTTTTATCAGTGACAATCTATTAATTATGGTTTTGCGATTTTTTGCACAAACGGCATACACATTTCCCATGATAGAAAATCGTTTACGATAACATTGACAAGTATAGCAATATAATACTGCCCAAAACATCCAAACAGATTAATATGTTTTGACGAAATCAGCGAAAATGCATTAAAAATATGGTTTTTTCTAAATTTCTGAATAACAGTATTTTTCACATTATAGAAAAAATTATGGGACCCTCTCTGAATGAACCCAAATAGAATAAAGTTTAAATCATCCAAAACGAAAGAGCCGGTTTTGAGAAATCGGTGTACATACATAAAAAAAAACCTACAGTGAAACACAGAACCTTTTTCTTTTTTGAAGTCGGTTAAAAAACTCACAGTGAAACACAGAACCTCCTTCTTTTTTGAAGTCGGTTAAAAAGTGAATACAATGATTTTAATTGTTTAATTAGCAGATCAAAATAAGTTAGCATTATTATATAAATGTGGTTTATTTTATTTTACATCTTACCTTTCTTTTTTAACCTTAATTCACTCCTTTTTCTTAATACAAAATTGTTCTATTCAAAGACATATTTATTATTTCCTTCAAGCTATTTTCATTGAGTCATTTTGTTTATAATGTCATGAGGATTATGAGTAATAACAAATACGACAAGAACTACTACTATCGAAAAATAATGACTTCCATTAATAAGAAGATGACAATTTGATGACTGAATTTTTCTATTTTTTTTCTTTTATCGACTACAAATTGATTTGTTTATATGGTTTTTTGTGGTGTATATTTTATCATGGGTTTTTTATGCAACATTTTTATGGTATTTTATATAACACTAATTTAATTTAATCATGGATCATTTTAGTCGGTATCGTTCAGGTTTAAAATTATTATTTTAGCCATGAAACTGGACTGGTTGAAGTTCAACGAAGGGAAATGATTTGAGTTTACATTGTTGCTTACCATTGTTTGTCTAATTTCAAATTCCGTTTTAATATTTCCAGTTACTAATCATCACTACATTAAAACTCGAAAGTTTCATATATTAAAAGAAAACGTTTTTACTTTTCTTACATGTTTCTCTCAAACTTTTGAATATTTAATGGCCAGTAATGTGTAGTTATTTGTAAAATAATCGACGCCTGGAAAGATCAGTTTTTGTTGATTTGTAATTTTTTATTTATCTTGTAATGTATGTATTAAGAAGTCATTATGTATGTAATGCAATTTATGTGTTTCAAATAGAATGTTTAATTCATTATAAAAAATTCAAATACATATAATTATATGTAATTGAAAATATAAACAAAACATTAATTTATAATAGTGGAGTCAAATTAGTAAAAAAAAGTGATATATTTGATGTAAGAGCAAAGTTTAATTTTTTTTTGCTTTACGTTAAGGACATAAAAGTTAGTGGGCATGTAATTATTTAGCAAATTTGGAGGTCCGGAAGTGCCTCAAAAATGGCAAAAACAGGTTTTTTGGTGTTTTTCGAGTAGGTCGCTTCACTATTTTTGAAATATTTCGGGATCTAATGACCATAAAAAAAAAAAAGATGATAAATGTTTGTGATTAAATTTTAAATTCATCTATGGGTCTTAATAGTCTTAATATGGGATTTAATTTTTATGAAAAAATTTCAATTTTTTCGGCCACAATTGGCATTTCTCGTTAAATTTGGCAAATGGTACCATTTTATGAGAAGTCATCCAAAATAAAAATTTTTTTTTAATCTGTGCTTCTTTTTATCTACTTTAACCTAAGTATAATTAAAATTATGTTGCCTTAATTTAAATGCCCATTTTTGGGCATGAAAAAAAAAACATTAATTTTTGCATTCTTTTTACATTTTACCATATATACGGTATTATTTATGCTATTATCATGTATTTTGCATAAAAGTGAAATATGCAATTCAATTTAATAAAAAATATTTTTTAAAATTATACATAACCTACAAATTTTTTTTTCTTGCAATGCCCTAAATTGCTTTTGGTAAATAATTAAAATGTTATTACAATTATTGTAGATATTTGATATAAGATTTTGAAAAAATGTAATATTCAATTTTTTTCAAACATATAAAATACACAGCATAAATAATTTTACGCCAATTATGTTTTCAATTGAAAATTCTATATGCGTTATTATGGTTTTCCATATTATTCACTGTTTGTGTGCTTTTGTCACTTTTGAATTAAAATGCAATATTTAAAAATATACTTTTTGCTGTTTATTTTAAAAATTTTTATTTTATTAATAATAATATAAACTTTCTTATAGTAACAATTTGAATTTAATTTTTATTTTATTGAATATCGATTTCGACTTACGTCATCCTCAGTTTAAATTATTATTACAATTTTTGCTGAAACTATTACTTATATACATTACTTATATATTTTTTATTAAATTGAATTGCATATTTCACTTTTATGCAAAATACATGATAATAGCATAAATAATACCATATATATGGTAAAATGTCAAAAAAATGCAAAAATTAATGTTTTTTTTTTCATGCCCGAAAATGGGCATTTAAATTAAGGCAACATAATTTTAATTATACTTAGATCAAAGTAGATAAAAAAAGCACAGATTAAAAAAAAAAAATTTGTTTTGGATGACTTCTCATAAAATGGCACCATTTGCCAAATTTAACGAAAAATGCCAATTGTGGCCGAAAAAATTGAATTTTTTTCATAAAAATTAAATCCCATATTAAAACTATTAAAATACATATTTTCTGAAATTTTCATGAAAATTCGACGATTTTTCCGCCCCTTATCATAAATTTAGTAAAAAAAAAAAAGTCACGCGATTCGGTTTTTTGAGGTTAGGTTACACTTTTAAAGTATCTAACTCCCCTAGATAGATTTGAAATTTAATCACAAACATTTTCCATCCTTTTTTTTTTTATGGTCATTAGAGCCCGAAATATTTCAAAAATGGTGAAGCGACCTACTCGAAAAACACCAAAAAACCAGTTTTTGCCATTTTTGAGGCACTTTCGGACCTCCAAATTTGCTAAATAATTACATGCCCACTAACTTGTATGTCCTTAACATAAAACAAAAAAAAAATTCAACTTTGCTCTTACATCAATATAAAATGCTAATATGACTCCACTATAATTAAATTAAATCTAAACATTTTTATTAGATGGTTTTTGAAAAATATGTCGGAATTAAGGTTTGTACAGTTTTCATTGAAATCCCTCTGTCAATTAGATTATGCTCTGCTATTTCTAGATGAAGAAACATCTCACTAAGTCATTACTCGCTGGCGTAATTTTTAAGTTCTTTTAAATTTAAAGACTCTTTAGTGAGTGTTATAGGTAACGGTAGTTTGAAAGTTAAATCTTCACCATCAGACGATGAACTATTGTTAGTTTCTTCATTTTTAAAATTTTCACATTTTAAAATTGTGATCCATATTCTATTTAAGTGTACGTACCTTAATTATTAAATTAAATTAAACTGAATTACGTAGGTTTAATGTAATATTATTCTAATAAAATTTTATCAAATAGAAATTAGTTCTTGTACAGCTACCCGAGCAGATATTTGTCAGGCTGAGTGTTACTCAAGTAAGGCCCTGATCAGGTTTACCCTAATCCGGATCAGGCATTGGTAGGGCTGCCTGATTAGGTCCTGATCATGAGTGTAACGCTTTTGCCCTATCAGGTCCTGATTGAGACTCGCGGATCAGACCCTGATTGGGATAATCGGATCCCAGACCCTGATATATATTTATATATTATATACACAAATTAATCAAATTAAAATAAAAAAACTACAATGGAAAAAATTAAAACATACATACCACCTTAATCACTATTATTATAGACTTTCAGCCGAGAAGCGATAAGTAAAACATACATGAAACGATTTTAACTATATATTTCTAAAATGGATAATACTCTAGTGAATTTTAACCAATTTAAATTTCAGCTATTTCGTCAAATACGAAAAACCTAATCAGGGCCGAATATATTCAAATAAGGTTAACCCTAAAAGGGTATTCTAAATCAAGCCCGGAACAGGCCCAGATTGGCCTAATAGGGATCGCCCTTGAAGGACTGATCAGGCCCTGATCACGCCCTGACTGTATGCAGGTTTTCCCCAACTAATTTCTGCTCGGGTAATAACTCTTTCATTTTGTTTTAGAATGAATAAATTTTCATAAATTGCATAAAAGGATATTCTTAATGCATATACTTGTACATATAACGTTAAAGACCCATTATTACCAAGAAAGTTTCTTTTTATTTTCCAAAATATGTAACAAAAAGTCTAAAAATTCATTTTTTAATGGTCCAATTAGGAGGGAAAAAATCAAAAATCATACAAAATAAACGGTCCATAGGTTCGAATTGGAGGTGGTCCGATTACACATTATAGTGCTTGAAAGCTTGAAATTCATATTGTAAATCAAAGTCCGAATCGAAGTTGATCCGATTAGATAGAGGTCCTATTAGCAGGTTTGACTGTATAGTATTGAAACGATTATAAAGTATGTAATAAAATCATATCGTTTTAGAAAATATTATAAGAGAAATATGTTGCAAGATAAAGTCTTGAACGAATAAAATATAGTACGTAAAGAAACGTTGTTGTTTTAATTGCCTAATCTAGTTGTCAACTTTAGTTCAATATAATTATTATTCACAAATAAAAAAAACAGTGCGTACGACATTAATACGAACTTTTACGACTTTAAGGCAATGTTTTTTCCGGGTTATTTTATATATATCTTCAGTTCCTTAAATAAAATAAGTGCAAAAACAGGTTCAGTTTTTACGAATTTCACTAAATTTTATTGATTTGTCAATAAAAAATCCAATTACAGAATCTAAGTTTTTAGGTAAAATATATTCTATCTCCGATTCGACATTTATTGAGGAAGATAAGGACTCATTGAATGTAAAACTGTTTGAGTGTGAAAATGATAGTGAGAATTTTTCTATTGAGAAACTTGAAACAGTAAATTATGATGCAAGGACGTAAAACTAAGGTTTTTGGACGTATGTGGTGTTTTGGAATGGACCCACATTATGTCCAAAATAGCTTACGTCCGTGCGTCTTATACTATTTTTATTCGCCACAAGCAAAATATTTAAAAAAATTTGTTTAATGTAAATCAAAATTAAAAATTTGCATAAATTTTGAAATATAAATAGGTTGAACAAGTAACCGTTGACCAAAATATTTGTTATTGTTTAGAACCAATGGTATGACTATGACAACAAAAAATAAAAAATATTTGATTGAATTATGAAATTTGGAGTTGAAAGGTTGCTTTGATAAAAATTTTTATTTTTTATATAATTTATACAAATTTAAATGTTCTTACTTTTTGAACATAACTATGACAACAAAATTCCTGTAGGAAGTGGCCCTAAGAAGTGGCACTTTACGACCGCAAATTACAGTAATTACAGTAACACTTTAATATATAGGCGAATAAAAAATCATATAAAATAACGAGTTTTCTCTCAAACAAATGATTAAATGGCATTTAGCCTTAATAAAAAGGTAAATTGTATAGTTAACCAAATTTAACATACAACATGACGAATCGCATTTATCTGTATTTGAGCGTAAGATCCTACGCTACATTTTTGGTCAACTTAAGACAGACGATGGAGGGTATAGAACCCGGTAACCCGGTACTTTGAGATCAGAGACCTTCTTGAGGGTCCTGATATAATAGGTTGTATCCGTTCTAAAAGGATTGCTTGGTTTGGGCATGTTCTACGAGCTGATTCACAGTCTGGAATGATTAGAAAAATATACGTTAGTACCCCAGGGAATGGGCGACCGCGAGGTAGACCACGACTACAATGGGAGACTGACGTAATAAACGACCTTAAAAAAATCGGCTGCTATGGTAATTATGTCGCTGTTGCGAATGACCGTGGTGAATATTCAAAGCTGATTAGCCTGGCAACGCTCCTACATGGAGCATAAACGCCTTTAAAAAAAAAAATTGTATAGTGCATAGGTCTCGTTAAATTAAACCATTCAAGAATGTTTTGTTAAAATTCAAAAACCAATTTACATTTATATATGATCTAACCACAACAATAGCAGAATGCGGTTCAAAATAACAAACTAAAAAGAATAAAAACTTTATCCTAAGCTAACAAATTTATAAAGTTATCGATTGATTCAAATATTTACTTAAACATCCTACAGGCTTCTGAAAGACAATAAAGCTTGATTAATTTATTTTTAAAACAATGGAAATAAGAACACAATGAAAATAATAAGACTAAAAAACTTATTCACAAAATAAATGAAATGGATGTTTAATGTTCTGTTTATAAAAGAAAAAATATAAGAAGGAACAGTAATTTGTTTTGCAAGAGCAAATAAAGTTTAATTTAATCACAGTTCTTAGGGCTTCTTACATAGAAAAACCAAAACAAAGAACCCTTGTGAAACTATGGTAGAAATCACACTAGCATGTTGAAAACCAACTTGTATTTTGAAATTTTAGTTTGAATATCCATGTGAAATGATTGTTACTTGTGAAATAAAAAAATATATTTTATCCATTTTCAAATATCTTAAACTCGTATTAGTATAAATGGGCTATTATTTTGAAAACGTACATTTTTTTGTTGATTTTTAAATTTTTGATTTTTAAAAAATCTGAAATTTTGATATATTGTTGGCATTGACAAAAGGAAAAAAGTGATTTCTGCTTTTATTTTTTGTGTACTCTGAATCGGAGTTATGCGCGGTAGAATTTTGAGGCTTTTTCACGTAGTTTTTGGTAATGGTGGCAATGTTTTGTGAATAGGTGCCACAAATTTCATCCGACTTACGTATGTTTTTGCAAGTAAAAAGGAAAATAATTGAATAATTGAAATAAGTAAGTTTAAAATTAATAACTTTTCTCTTTTCCGCTAGGCGGCGCGTAAAACCTTGGTTTACTTCAAAGCTCATATCTCAAAAAGTGGGCTTTTTTTTTTTTTTGTTTTTCACAAATTTTAAAGTAAACATATGCAGCTATGAAATTGAGAAATAAAAAGTCAGCAATTCAATATGGATTTTTTCTTACGATTTTTTAAAGTTTGGTATTTGAAAAATTCACATGTGTTTTTTTATTAAGTTAATAATCCTGTACTAAATGTGGATCTAATAAATTAAACATTTCATATTTTAACACCTGCAATAAATTTGAACCATTTTCTGTGTATTTCTGATTGAGAAACAGGTTTTTATTCAGAATAAGAATTGGAGATCCCAATGATCGAAGATTTTGTTATAATTTCAACATCACCAACACTAACATTAGAAAAAAACATTAAAAAAATATTTTTCCTATAAACATTATAATTTAATCAATATTATAAATAAATACATTAAAAAATTAATTTATATATTTTTTTTTGCCTTTAAATTGAAATATTTATGATCATCAGAAAAAGAAAACATTTTGGCAATTATTTTATCGGGTGTAGTGTTATCCGGTAAAAAACAGTGGAATCCTTGAGTTCTTTGTTTTCTTCCAAGAACATTTCGAAGATGTCGGTGAGGGTCCATAACACCAACCGCTTAGATTTCTTAATTTTTGTCGATCCTTCTGTAATAGTAACAACATCTTTAAGGCCAGGCATTGTTCTACTAATTTCTTCTGATAAGAAGTATGTTTGAATTTGTTTTACTATATTTTGTGACAAACTGTGCACTTGTTTGCTTTGAGGCCAACTGTAAGGACCTACTGTTTCCAACAGATCCATGGCGAATTCTACCAGTCGTCTTGATGCATTAAATTCATCCATGGATACGTTGATTTGACCAAAATTTACGTGGTAGAGTTGTCAACAAAAACACTTGTTTTGATTTGCAGCTGGCATCTTTAAACTCTTTTTTAAGGTTCATAAGCCATGATGTATATTCACATTCCTCGTTTGGTGATAACACTTTAACTGAATCTACTTGAAATATTCTTTGACTTATTGCCGATGTGACACTTGCAATTTTTTTATAACTTCCTGTTGTAATATGATTTTGTTTGATAGGAGATTCGGCTAACCTTCCAAGAACATTGTTAATATCTTCTAAAATGTCATTAAGTAGTTTAGGAACTGGTGGAGATATAGTATAAACCGAAACTGGTGATGGATCTAAAGATGCTGGAGGTATTTGAATATTTTCGTTCGTTGGAAAATTTTCAACATCCTGATTTATAGAAATAATTTCACTATCGATAGTTTCCGAACATGAAAACTGCTGTATAGAAAATATTAGTTGCAAATGAATTTTTATTCATTTTAATAAAATAATTAAATTTACCTTATTTTTATAGATATAAGTGCGACATGTTTCACATATAAACTGGTCATCACGCAAAGTAAAATTTAGGGTCGCAGCTTTTTGAATAATAGCTGGTGTGACCAGTTTCACATTTTTTGATGTCCGCTGATGATTTTTGAGACCATACAAGTTACAGCACAATTATAAAGGCATTTCTATTATTATCTTTTCTAAACGTTATGTCTTCTAAATATTTTGGAATATAATTGATTATAAGGCAATCCAATCAATATATATATATATACCCTTGAAATAGTTTTGACATAGGTAGAATCAGGTAAAATTAGGTAGGTACAATTTAATATATTTTGATTGGATGCAAGTATAATTTGGTCAAAAACCGTTTGTGGGCGTCATTAGAAATTTTAAATGTTAAAATTATGAGCCTTTAATGAGATTTTAATTAGTAAAAGGGGCTGAATAGACATTTTTTAAAATGAATAAACATTTTACACACCCTTTTAATAATTTAAACTCCTTTATTTTACCACTTAACTTAAATTAATTTTTAATAAGTTTTTAACCATTTAACCGCACAGAAAATGGTTCAAATTTATTGCAGGTGTTAAAATATGAAAGGTTTAATTTATTAGATCCACATTTAGTACAGGATTATTAACTTAATAAAAAAACACATGTGAGTTTTTCATATACCAAACTTTAAAAAATCGTAAGAAAAAATCCATATTGAATTGCTGACTTTTTATTTCTCAATTTCATAGCTGCATATGTTTACTTTAAAATTTGTGAAAAACAAAAAAAAAAAAGCCTACTTTTTGAGATATGAGCTTTGAAGTAAATCAAGGTTTTACGCGCCGCCTAGCGGAAAAGAGAAAAGTTATTAATTTTAAACTTACTTATTTCAATTATTCAATTATTTTCCTTTTTACTTGCAAAAACATACGTAAGTCGGATGAAATTTGTGGCACCTATTCACAAAACATTGCAACCATTACCAAAAACTACGTGAAAAAGCCTCAAAATTCAACCGCGCATAACTCCGATTCAGAGTACACAAAAAATAAAAGCAGAAATCACTTTTTTCCTTTCGTCAATACCAACAAAATATCAAAATTTCAGATTTTTAAAAAATAGTTGTTTTTTTTTCGATGTACGTTTTCAAAATAATAGCCCAAATATTTAGTTATAGTTTTTATCTACTATCATACTGTAATGTCAAACTTTGTAACATTTGAAATAATTGCGTAAGGTCTTATTTAACCGCAATAATTATTATTACAGCATTATTTTACACAACTCAGTTAGTTGGATGTGATAATATCAATGTATATTAATATTTTTCTTCAATGTGTCCATAACGAAGATGACTTCTCTTTTTCAGACTTACCTGCAAAATAGGGTGGCAAAATTCTCTCAGATACCTCCTTTATATTTTTTCCATTGCACCATTTTTCAAATTTTTTATACTCCTTTTCGTATCTCACTTTTGATTTTGCTGGTATCAGTAGTGAAATCGCTGCATTTGCCGCAATTTCCAAATCGGAGTCTTCTGCCCTTTCACTCATATTTAACTATTATTTGCCTGTTACTAAATGGTAATAAGCAATGAACAGAATATTGGGAAACAATGACAGTAAACAAACAGTAAAAAAAATGGAATTTTCAAGGCAGGTTTTACATGATTTTGCTGACAAAAATATTTTAAATGAAAATGTATTTAAATTTACAATCTCTCAGTAAATTAGTACTTAAAATATAATTGTACAGGCTTTTTCTTTGAATTTGACATTCCGTTTGTGATTTTAGTGATGTTTTAATTGGAAACTACTAATATTAGTGTAAATAAATCCATTTAGGTATGTAAAATATTAATTTCATATGCAATCAATAAATTTCGGAAACTATAAGTTGTCATAACGGGCTAATAAATTCATGCAAATTCATTATTTGTAATTGAACTTCGAAGTATATAGTTATAGTTATAATTTATTACTAGTAATAATTTAAAAATAATTTTAATATTAAAATTTTTTAAAAAGGTAATATAAGTAAAGTTATCTATATGTCAAAAATATTTAACTTTTTAAGTATGTTTTAATTTTTCAACAGCATAATGCTCGCAGATCTGTAAAATCCGAAAAAGCCGAACAACAAGAGCCCGAAATATTTGGGATATGATGAATGTCCCTAAAAGTTGGTTAAATGCCTGGACGGAACGAATCTATTCTGTTCGAAAATGAACTTTTTCTAAACCGTTTATGAATTTTTTTAAAGTTAATAATGTGCATGAAAATAAAGTTAATAATAACAAAATAAAATAAATTTATTAATTAAAGTTTTTAATAAAACAAAATGAAGTTATGAAAATAAAGTTAATAATAATCAAATAAAATAAAGTTTATAATAATAAAAATAAAGTTAATAATATGTATGAATAAGGAGATGAATAAAGTTTATGTTATATGTATTTTAAATATGGTAATTGGAGCGAAGCTCCATTTTCCCCCGATTCGGATATTCGATTGTCCGCATACTCCTCCCAAACTATTAAAGATATCAAATGAAATTTTACATGTAAGACGACATCTAGCCATAGATTGTTTACAAAAAAAAATATTGAAAATTAGACATACCACGGAGGAATAATCAAGGAAAAACGGTTCCCATACAAATGGGAAAATTTCACATTCTTTTCACAATACTTAAACAAATTATTAAATTTTTTTTTGTTTGTTTTTGTTTTTTTGTGTTTTATTTTTATATATATTTTTTTTTTATTTTTTTTTTATTTTTAATTTTTTTTTTTTTTTAATTTTTTTTTTAACTGCAGTGATATTGAAAGTCTAAAAATAAAAGTTTGTTATTAGTTGATTTTAAAAAAGTTTAATAACACACTTTTTCCTACATTGAACAAGTTTGATCATGTTTTCAACCTGGACGAGTTTTTATTTGGTTCGTTCACCTTTTTTTCTTTGCCGTTTTGTTAAAGTACTTTTTATAGACAAAATTCACGATACTATCGTTGTAGTCAGACATATCGGTTTCAAATCCGTTTAAAAAAAATTTTCATTGATTTTGCACTAAATCTATGCCAAAGGTAGATGCAGCAATATTTACCACACATTAAACTGTAGCGATTTCGTAGTTCTTTTGCATTGTAACATATCTTCGGACATATCTTTTGGATTGGACATATCTTCGCTCCTTTTTATCAATTGCATTCTGCATTGGTCACCTAGTTTTAGCTCATAATTCATTTTTTATAATTGGTTTTGAGACAAAGAATTGACTATCCAGTAGTTGAATATTACGAACGAACAATGTAAAATCGCATTCAGTAGTCCGTAATTAAACAAAAACGGTATTTAAAATTACACTCATGTTCTGTTGTTTTACACTTCTTTCCCGCAGTATTTTACTGTAATGTTATGCAAAATTACAGATGGAAATCTAGATTTTTTTTTTTGCTTAAAAGGGTATATTCCATGCTTAAATTACGTTAATTCTCAATCTTGAATAAGCCAGGTGTATTATATACTTATAAGAAATACTTGTTCAAAAAATCACTAAGGAGCTTATTATCTTATATATTAATACGCTAACGAAACACTTTGAAGAGCCTAAGGCTGTTTGATTCGCAGATGGATTCATTTAAAATTTTCACTGCTAACTAATGTTAGTGTAACCTAGATTTTAAAGATTTTTCACACAAATCGGATCATAAATAAAAAAGTTATAGACGAATTAAAATGTATTTTTGAATTTAACGACCCCCGCTATACAATATGAAATGGACTTGTCCAAGTCTTTTCTTTGTTTTTTTATTATTATTATTTATGTCGTGTTCTTTGGCAAAAAAAAATTGATCTGAGATCAAAAAAACTTGATCTGAGATCAAAAAAATTAGCTGTCAGATCAAATTAGCTGTCAGTTTGTGTTCTTTGGCAAAAAAAGATTGATTTATTTTTTGATCTAGATCAAGTTTTAAAAATCTAGATTTTTTGGTAGATTTTACAAATACATTGAAATATTATTTTTAACTGTCAAATTTATGTAAGCAAAAAAACCCGCCATTTTAATTATTATTGTTACGATTCAGAAAAATCTAGACGATTACGGTCACTTCCAGGAAAATAAAATCAACAAAACACAACAGACAAATTAATGAAATGAATATTTTTGTTGTTGTCTCTTCTTAGAAATAGGGTCAACATAAACGATTTTATGAATCAAATCAACATAACGTAAAGTAATCGAATATTCTAATATTTTCTCAAGGTTTCTGGAAAGTGATGTCGAATTATCTAGAAGTATTGCAGAAGGTATATAAGAAAAATACCTTTTGTAGTTTTTAATTAGTTTTATTTTAGACCTGCGACAGTAAAGTGAATTTAAATGTAATATTAGTGTTATTTTAAACCTGCGATAGTGAAGTTAAAATTATAAAAGTAATTTTTAAATTATTAGTTATTAGTTATTAGTGAATAAAGTTATAAGTGTTATTGAGTAGAAATAATTTGTGTATTGTTTTGAACGTTGTGTTACTGGAAATTTCTACAATAAACCGTTGGAGTTTCTGAAGCTGTTCAAAGAATATTCTAGTTAGGAATATTGTTTGCTGTATTGTTTCTTGTTGTTGTGGAACAATCAAGGTGTTGAATACTTATTAAAACCTGGTGTTTGTGCTTACTAATCAGTGATCGAACTCAGGAAGAGATTGGGGATTACGTTTATCGAATTGAGAGTAAGGCCAATTCGAAGTAAGGTTGGAAAAACGTAACATTATTATTATTTTGCTTAAAAATAATTTATTATTATTTAAATTACTAATTAATAATAAAGTTATTACAAATAAAATGATAAAACGTAAAATCTATCATTTTCGAATGTAAACATAACCAAACATATCAACTGATAGAACAAAAAGTCAAAACAATTTACTACTACATATACAAAAGTAGATTGATTTACTTTATGCTGTTCGTTGGCAAATAAATAAATCAATTTTTTTTCGATCAAGCCAAAGAACACGACATTAGTATTTTATATTTTCTTTTCAAATTTCAATTTAGTTTATGCATTGCTTTCGGAGAGGATAGACGTATTATTTTTCTTTGTTTTTTTATTATTATTATTTTCCTTTTCTTTGATTTAATTATTATTTTTCTATGTTTTTAAATATTTTTTATTGATTAGAAATTAAAGAAACAATTCATAAAATTGATTTGTTCTTTCTGTGAAAAACAAGATAAGCAGGCTACAGATCTTCAATCAATTTGTCAATCAATTGAAAACAAAAATAAAAGAAATAAAATTTAGGGGATTTTTACACTAAATTTTATTTCGTTTATTTTCGTTTTCGAATTGATTGACAAATTGATTGTAGGTCTGTAGCCTGCTAAAGAGAAATATTTCATAAAAGCCGTGTTCGATTTGACTGAAACAACTGAATTATCTGAAAAGAATATATTAAGCATAATATGTAAAATGTATTTTAGCTAGAGCATAAAAAACGTTTCGTTGTCATTGTCGATGTAGTGGGTTGTGAGAGAGGCTCGGGGTTCAACGCGGACCCTATATTGATTTTTTAAATAAAGTAGGTTAGTAGTTAGGTAGGTAGTTAGGTAAGGTAAGTAGTTAGGTAAGGTAAGGAGTTAAGTAAGTTAAGGAGCTAGGTAAGGTAAGTAGTTAGGTAAGGTAAGGAGTTAGGTAAGGTAAGGAGTTAGGTAAGTAGTTAGGTAAGTGGTTAGGTAAGTAGTTAGGTAAGGTAAGGATTTAGGTAAGGTAAGGAGTTAGGTAAGTAGTTAGGTTAGTAGTTAGGTAAGGTAAGGTGTTAGGTAAGGTAAGGAGTTAGGTAAGGTAAGGAGTTAGGTAAGTAGTTAGGTAAGGTAAGGAGTTATGTAAGGTAAGGAGTTAGGTATGTAGTTAGGTAAGTAGTTAGGTAAGGTAGTCAGTTAGGTAAGGTAAGGAGTTAGGTAAGGTAAGGAGTAAAGTAAGGAGTTGGGTAAGGAGTTAGGTAAGTAGAGATTTTATACAGACAATAATAAATGCTTATGTAATTTATAAGTTTATTTACCAAATTTACCAAATTACACTTCCTTCACTAATTTTTTAGTCTTCTTATGTACGTTGAAGTGAATGAATGTGAAATTTTTGTTCTGTTTTTTCTTGATAAATGAATGGTGTCATGAATGATGTTATTGGTGAAATGAATGTTGTGAATGAAGAAATGAATTGCTCGTGGTATTTAGCATTTTAAAATTCAAAATATTTTTTATCATCGTACTGGTGCTTTAATTCCTGCCTGATGTGTTTGTTAAATTTGTCAGATGAAGATAGAAGTTGATGGTAATGAAATGATTAATAAATTTGTATGTACTGAAATCTCTGATCCCATTCTTTTTCTAAATTACATGAATATGTGAAACGTCATATGATGCATGGAGCATGTGGTGCTCTTAATCCCAATTCTGTTTGTATGAGAGATGGTAAATGTAGTAAGAATTTCCCAAAACCTTTTTCTGAAAATACTAAAGAATCTGGGTTATCCTTTGTATCGTCGACGTGATAATGGTATGAGTGTTAATGTACGTGGTGCATCTCTTGATAATAGATGCTAGGAGGGCCCGGCGTGCTTCGCTACGCTTATAAATAAAGTTTTTGCGTAGACATTTTGTTGACGTAGAAGCTATGATTTCAAAAAGTGGTAATGAGAAATGCTAGCATATAATTTTTAATTTTTCTTTTTAAATATATGAATGAAAGATAATCAGAACTCTAGCTGATCAGTTCGGATATATGAAAAATTAGCGATCAAATAAGTTTTCAAGTAAGCTTATTTGATCTCTAACTTATTTGATTGCTCATTTTTCATATATCCGAACTGATTAGCTAGAGTTCTGATTATTTTTCATTCATATATTTAAAAAGAAAAATTAAAAATTATATGCTAGCATTTCTCATTACCACTTTTTGAAATCACTGCTTCTACGTCAACAAAATGTCTACGCAAAAACTTTATTTATAAGCGTAGCAAAGCACACCGGGCCCTCTTAGTGAATATTATTCAATAAATCTTATAAATATAGAGCACGTAGCATGACTAATTACAAAGTTTGTATATATACAACTCACATTCCACAAAAAGCTAGATAGTAAATTATAAAAAATGTTTTTTTCCTATTATTTTTTAAATTATTTTTACTGTCGGAAAATTCTATGACTTCTAAATCTATTTCATGCACATTTTGAAATATAAAATGATTATTAGACATGAAATTTATCACTTTGTTATTCCTTTGTTTGTGACTAGTAATCACAGTTTGGTTTCTTTCAATATTTTATGCCAAGGTTTTATATTCCATGACTAAATAATCAATATTCATAAAAATGTATGCCTTAAAGCAGACATGTCAAAGTCGTGGCCCACTGCATAAATTGTTGTGGCCCTCAACACTTTTCCACACCTGGTGTTTTAATTAAAAAAATCATAAATGCGTACAAAAATAAATTAATTTATCAAAAACACAATCAAAATACAAAATGTACTTAATACTTATGATTGCTATCAGAAAATATGAACTTGCAATGCATAACCTAGTGTCCTTATGAAAGGAGCTAAATGTTGTGTCGTCGCCAGACTAAAAGATTATGTTAAAATCCAATATAATAGATCTTTTCAACACGTCCATTACATTATCACCAGCAAGTCTTATGTTCAAAAGTAATTAAAATTGATACTGTATTTAAAAAAGTTGCTAAAATCGTTAAATTAATTCGAGCACGTGGTTTAAACCATGGGGAATTTAAATCATTGCTAAAAAATGTAGAATGTGATTACAAAGATTTGCCATATTATACTGAAGTGCGTGCAATGGAAGCTTTCGAGTCATAACGTTTTATGAAGAGTTTGTACAACTGTTGGACGAAATCGTACTTTTTTTAGATATTAAAGATTGTGCCTGCTCTGAACTGGAAAAAAAATTGATTGGATACAAGATTCGGCTTTTTCAATTGACACACTGGCCATCTCAGTCAACTCAATATTATTCATCAGTGTAAAAACATGCTTATAACCTCAGTGTATGACCAAATAAATTCATTCAAACAAAATATACCCTTATGGAAGATACAATTGAAAAGAGAAAATTCATGCAATTTTACTAGTGTAAGACTCTTTTGCTGAAACATCCAGAGCTAAAATTTGAGAAATATGAAAAACAACTGAAAATATTGGTAGACGATTTCGAAAAGAGGTTTTTTCTATTTTGCGTCTAAAATAAAGTCATTTAGATACCAAAATGCGTATCGAAATGGCCTGCATTACGATACGCAAAGTTTTGTCTTTCAAAAAAGGTCACATTGGTCATACAAACGTCAGTAAACATTAAAACGAATAATTATGTAAATAAAATTAATAAGAATATCTAGATTAGTGTTAAATATTTTAATTAATTAAAATAATTACTAATAATAACAAAATTTCAAATTGACTATTTTTTATTAAAATACGCATTTTTTAAAATTTCGAGACAAAAAATGCAAAGTAGTAAAAATAGTATAAAAAACTCGTTTCATAAGACGTTTTATCGCACTTATCCTTTAGAAAACTTCCCGCTGCGCGGGTCGTTTTCTAAACAGATAGCGTGCGATAAAATCGTCGATTATGAAACTAGTTTCTTAATATACTATTCTGATTTTTAAAGTAGTGAGTCTCATTTCAATATTTTTTGCTCTCCGATATCTGTTGACATTGAAAATATTGACAAAATTTACAAATGGAGTTTATAGAACTACGATGCGATACGCTGTTTAACAAAAAATATAAGGAAATCGGTATTCCAGAGTTTTACTAGTATTTACCAGGCCCGCGCCTTGTTTATTTGATGATCGCCACATATTTTATGCTTCCTGATACGCCTGTCCTCGACGATCCGACAGCTTTTTTATCTGCCATTTTCCTCGATTCGACCGCCTATTCGCTCGGAGAAATTTTGTTTTTTATTAATGGGGGTGGAAATTTGTTTAAGAAAACCTTGTCCGACAAAAATCTGTTTGCTATTGTCAACTCCGTCAACCCAAACATGCCAAAAAAACAATTGTCGGACTCGTCAATAGCAGACAAATCTTTGTTGGACAAGGTTATCCTTGTTTTTAAAACAAATTTCCACCCCATTAATAAAAAACAAAATTGTTGTAGTAAATTTACAAGACTCCGGGCAATCGTCTAATTTTGGCGTTTCCCGAGTGGGAATCCGACTCGTCGTTATCGGACAGGCACCTCAGGAAGTAGTAAATATGTGGTAGTCTTCAAATGAAAATCAGGCTGGCTACAGGAACTATCCGTGTTTGGTAGCACGTATAGATATGTGAACAACTTTTTCACAAATGAAGATGATGAAAACTGCGCAGCGAACCAGATTCACTGAAGTACATTTATCATCACAAAACCTCGAATATTCATAGGCCGATTGATTGACGCCATATGTAAAAAGCAATGAAGCCTTGCCATATACAAAAATATGGATTAGTGTTTTTGATTAAATTTTTTAAATTTTTTTTTATACGGAGTTTTCTATTTCAAGATGGCGTTAAAAACTTTTTAAATTTTTTGAGGTTTGAGGTTTAATTTCAAAAGGGGGCTATAGAATCACGATTTTTTCTATGCTATAAAAACAAGCAGGCTTACAATATCGGTGGTTTTGGTCGATATTAAAAATTACATCAAGCCAAAAACTAATACCAAATTTTGATGAATTGAAAAATGAAAGCGGTGCATTATATCCATAAAAAACAGAATTAATAAATATATTTCTAAGAGTTAATAACTTTCTAAATATGTAAAAGTTTTTGTATCGTTTTCTTTAACAAATTTAAATTTTTTTAATAAAACTAAGAACATGTGGCCCACATAAGGAGTTGAAAAACAATTTTCGAAAAATTTGGCCCGTATACCGAAATGAGTTTCACATGCCTGCCTTAAAGTTATAGATATTGCAACAATATTGTAGAAAGACCTTCTCAGGAATAAACATTGACAATTATTTCACCGTCTATGATTCTTATTGGTGGTGTGCAACCACAAATAAAATTCCAAGATATAGATCATCTATCTATCCAAGATATAGATCAACTGTGATCTATATCTTGGAATTTTATTTGTGGTTGCACACCACCAATAAGAATCATAGACGGTGATACAATTTTATCGATTAGATCAGTTTCAGTGTACACCCGGAAACGTGTATACACTGAACAACAGAAAACTAATTGACAATTATCTTATACAAAACTTATGACCTGCAATCATAGCTTTATTTTTATCCGTGTATGTACGTGATTATAAATTGAATATATTTTAAAGCATTATAGTAATTTTTATTGTATGTAAAATTACACGAAAAGGATAGGTAAATTAGCCCACTATCAACAGCGTGTAAAATTCAATTGATTTTTTTTACAGGTGTATCGTGTGTATGTATTAAATTAGAAATTGCATAATTCAATAATTCAAGTTCGATGTATAGTTATGTTTAATTACATTTTCTTAAGCTTAGGACAGCCATTTCTTGTCTTATTTGTAGGTTTTTCTCGTTAAGAAATTTAATTATAATGTAGAGGTTGGAAAATTATAACTCTCCTAGCAAAAAGATTATCACTAATTTTTTATCTTTTATTAATTAAATATGCTTTCTAATTCTATCAAAAAGTGTGTTATATTTATATTGAACCACACAGAGGAAAAAATTGTAAGCAATATTCAACGCAAATATATACATTGAAAATACCAAATCGGTAGAAATAAACATACAATTGTTATGACCGCCAAATTACGTGATGTCTAACATGAATCAGGCCTACCGTCTGATAAGAACCCTTGAGTTCTGAATAAAGATGTTTGATGGGAAATTAGTTCCTTGTAGCTAAAAAACTAGCAGTAAGGACTAATTTCCTTACCAACCAACACTTTTCCATTTTTCAATTACGATACGACTTCATTGCATCGTTTCAATACATTTGTAATGTTTACACATATAAAACAACTGAGGGTCACGGTGTATTTTTTCATTTATATAAATTTATTTTTCAGTCAGCTTTATAACAGTGATCCTTTCATTGCCAATGTTTGACTAGATGTTGCTAAAAATAAATGCTGACGCCCCTATTAAATTGATTATTATCAAATGTAACTCGATTTAATGTTAATGAATAGGTTGGGCGGAGTTTTGATTTGAATAATGTGTCTTTTTTTTAATTGAGTATGATCGTGGTTGTTTAATTTTTGATGTATAAGCTTATGTGATCAAATTCTAATTACTCTCTTTTATATGTAATATTAAGAGTATAAATAACAAAATATTTATGAATTTTGTTGAGTTGCAATTAAGATTTAAAATAAAAATATTATTCCTCGAAGTCGAGAGTTAAAAATTAAATCAAAAAAAATAAATTAAACTCTAACTCTAGAGTTAAGTATAATGTTGGTAATTAAAAAAATAAAATTGTAATTTTTTATATATGGGCTATTATTTTGAAAACGTACATCGAAAAAAAACAACTATTTTTAAAAAATCTGAAATTTTGATATTTTGTTGGTGTTGACGAAAGGAAAAGAGTGATTTCTGCTTTTATTTTTTGTGTACTCTGAATCGGAGTTGTGCGCGGTTGAATTTTGAGGCTTTTTCACGTAGTTTTTGGTAATGGTGGCAATGTTTTGTGAATAGGTGCCACAAATTTCATCCGACTTACGTATATTTTTGCAAGTAAAAAGGAAAATAATTGAATAATTGAAATAAGTAAGTTTAAAATTAATAACTTTTCTCTTTTCCGCTAGGCGGCGCGTAAAACCTTGGTTTACTTCAAAGCTCATATCTCAAAAAGTAGCTTTTTTTTTTTGTTTTTCACAAATTTTAAAGTTAACATATGCAGCTATGAAATTGAGAAATAAAAAGTCAGCAATTCAATATGGGTTTTTTCTTACGATTTTTTAAAGTTTGGTATATGAAAAATTCACATGTGTTTTTTTATTAAGTTAATAATCCTGTACTAAATGTGGATCTAATAAATTAAACATTTCATATTTTAACACCTGCAATAAATTTGAACCATTTTTTGTGTATTTCTGATTGAGAAACAGGTTTTTATTCAGAATAAGAATTGGAGATCCCAATGATCGAAGATTTTGTTATAATTTCAACATCACCAACACTAACATTAGAAAAAAACATTAAAAAAATATTTTTCCTATGAACATTATAATTTAATCAATATTATATAAATAAATACATTAAAAAATTAATTTATATATTTTTTTTTGCCTTTAAATTGGAATATTTATGATCATCAGAAAAAGAAAACATTTTGGCAATTATTTTATCGGGTGTAGTGTTATCCGGTAAAAAACAGTGGAATCCTTGAGTTCTTTGTTTTCTTCCAAGAACATTTCGTAGATGTCGGTGAGGGTCCATAGCACCAACCGCTTTGATTTCTTAATTTTTGTCGATCCTTCTGTAATAGTAACAACATCTTTAAGGCCAGGCATTGTTCTACTAATTTCCTCTGATAAGAAGTATGTTTGAATTTGTTTTACTATATTTTGTGACAAACTGTGCACTTATTTGCTTTGAGGCCAACTGTAAGGACCTACTGTTTCCAACAGATCCATGGCGAATTCTACCAGTCGTCTTGATGCATTAAATTCATCCTGGATACGTTGATTTGACCAAAATTTACGTGGTAGAGTTGTCAACAAAAACACTTGTTTTGATTTACAGCTGGCATCTTTAAACTCTTTTTTAAGGTTCATAAGCCATGATGTATATTCACATTCCTCGTTTGGTGATAACACTTTAACTGAATCTACTTGAAATATTCTTTGACTTATTGCCGATGTGACACTTGCAATTTTTTTATAACTTCCTGTTGTAATATGATTTTGTTTGATAGGAGATTCGGCTAACCTTCCAAGAACATTGTTAATATCTTCTAAAATGTCATTAAGTAGTTTAGGAACTGGTGGAGATATAGTATAAACCGAAACTGGTGATGGATCTAAAGATGCTGGAGGTATTTGAATATTTTCGTTCGTTGGAACATTTTCAACATCCTGATTTATAGAAATAATTTCACTATCGATAGTTTCCGAACATGAAAGCTGCTGTATAGAAAATATTAGTTGCATATGAATTTTTATTCATTTTAATAAAATAATTAAATTTACCTTATTTTTATAGATACAAGTGCGACATGTTCCTTACTGACCTTACTGACCTTACTGACATGTACCTTACTGACCTTACTGACATGTACCTTATTTTTATAGATACAAGTGCGACAAACTGGTCATCACGCAAAGTAAAATTTAGGGTCGCAGCTTTTTGATTAACAGCTGGTGTGACCAGTTTCACATTTTTTGATGTCCGCTGATGAGTTTTGAGACCGTACAAGTTACAGCACAATTTGAAAGGCATTTCTATTATTATCTTTTCTAAACGTTGTCTTCTAAATATTTTGGAATATAATTGATTATAAGGCAATCCAATCAATATATATATATACCCTTGAAACAGTTTTGACATATGTAGAATCAGGTAAAATTAGGTAGGTACAATTTAATATATTTTGATTGGATGCAAGTATAATTTGGTCAAAAACCGTTTGTGGGCGTCATTAGAAATTTTAAATGTTAAAAATATGAGCCTCTAATGAGATTTTAATTAGTAAAAAGGGGCTGAATAGACATTTTTTAAAATGAATAAACATTTTACACACCCTTTTAATAATTTAAATTCCTTTATTTTACCACTTAACTTAAATTAATTTTTAATAAGTTTTTAACCATTTAACCGCACAGAAAATGGTTCAAATTCATTGCAGGTGTTAAAATATGAAATGTTTAATTTATTAGATCCACATTTAGTACAGGATTATTAACTTAATAAAAAAACACATGTGAATTTTTCATATACCAAACTTTAAAAAATTGTAAGAAAAAATCCATATTGAATTGCTGACTTTTTATTTCTCAATTTCATAGCTGCATATGTTTACTTTAAAATTTGTGAAAAACAAAAAAAAAAAAAAAGCTACTTTTTGAGATATGAGCTTTAAAGTAAACCAAGGTTTTACGCGCCGCCTAGCGGAAAAGAGAAAAGTTATTAATTTTAAACTTACTTATTTCAATTATTCAATTATTTTCCTTTTTACTTGCAAAATATACGTAAGTCGGATGAAATTTGTGGCACCTATTCACAAAACATTGCCACCATTACCAAAAACTACGTGAAAAAGCCTCAAAATTCAACCGCGCACAACTCCGATTCAGAGTACTCAAAAAATAAAAGCAGAAATCACTTTTTTCCTTTTGTCAATGCCAACAATATATCAAAATTTCAGATTTTTTAAAAATCAAAAATTTAAAAATCAACAAAAAAATGTACGTTTTCAAAATAATAGCCCATATATATGATTCAAAAATTGAATTCCTTTTTTACGATCTTTTTTATTTGCAAAATAAAACATCTTTTTGTTAAAGGAAGAAAAATTTATACTATAAGTTTGTAAAAAGTAATTTTTCCTTATTGTGAAATAAAGTTTTGAAAATGTAACAAAAAAAATATTTTGCTGTTGTTAATAGATGAGATTTGAAAGATATTTAAAAGAAAAAAAGCATATAAAGTTTATGTTTGTTCTTTGTGCAGTTAGATTGGGTAAACGGAAAAGAATTGCCTATAGGAAGGCAAACGAATTCATTGTTTCATCAAATTCCTATTGTTGGTTCAGACACAAGGAGTGCTTCTAAGGCATTAAACTAAGGATTAAATTCGTAAGAAACACAAAGTCTGGAACCACCACAACATGATTTAAAGTCTAAATGGAAATGTTGTCAAACTCGTTGTAATCAAGATACAAACCAAATCAACTCAAAACATAAACGAAAAAAAAGGATTAGTACATATATATCATCACATTAAGTAAACGGATCTTTCTGTGGCTTATTATCAAAACACCAATCAACATATAAGCTAAGTTTATTTTTGCATTATTTGTTTAATTCTTTAATTTCTATAAATGTTTTAGACCATCATGGTCATACAAAATAAATTATATTAGTGTAAATTAGAGATCTTTGTTGGGTTAGAGTCCACGTTTTAATCCGTATTTTTGTTATAGTAAAAGTTATAAATTCCTTGGATAAATAGAGATCTTAGCTATCTATCTCAAACGTGAAAAGTCGTACGTCTCACAATTTCGGACCTAAGTCGCACGACTACTCCACACAAATTTTCATTTTTTGCTATATTTTTTAATGCAAAAAGCTCACATCTTTTATCATATAGTTACTGTGATGAATTCAATTTGATTGAGAACAAAGAATCTTTTGTGAGAAAAATGTTGCCTTCCATATTATGTTTATTTCTATGCAGCCCTATTGAAAAGCAAAATTTGATCAATTATAGTTATATGCTCATTTTACGAGAACACCAAACATTGAGAATAAGATGAAACAACTTTTCATCTTTTTAAATTGTTCCTCAGGCAATCTAGGTATAAATTTTTTATGCTATTTTTATCACATAAAGAGTGCTTAGAAAATGTCTATATGATGGAAAATAAAAAAAGTTCATGACTGCACATAAAAAAATTATTAAGTTATAAGGAAAAGAAAATTTACTTCTTACCTGTCAATATGAAAATATAACGATCTCACTGATATACATAATACATATACATAAATTAAATATACACTTAAAATGTAAAAAAGTAATAATACATAATCACTAGGTAGTTTCCCAAATGATTAAGGAAGATTTTTGAAAGCCAAAATCTAGTTAACGGCAGATTTAGATGAAAACTTAAGAATTAAGCTGTTAAGGAGAAAACATATGAATTAAACCATTATATAGACCTTTGTCCAAGAAAATATTTCGTTTGCGGCTTACAATTCATGTAATTGTTTCGTTTTTAGGGTTCCGTTTTTTATACGGAACACTATTGGTGAGAGTACAACGTGTTTTTCACATTATTTCGATTATCTCGTGAACCATTAATCCGATGAACTTAAAGTTTGAGGTGCTTATAAAACTAACTTATCCACATAAGAAGGTGGGTTAAAAAATAAATAAAGTTGTATTCGTTTGTTTTAAAGAGGTACGATGTAAAGCCTTTGAAAACATACATTTTTTTATCGATACGAGTAGGGTATCATATGAAAGAGCTTCATTTCAGCATTATTTAAAAATATATTTTGGAATTTTACACCTCACCATTTTTTGTATAATTTTGAAAAATAACGTTTTCTGGATGTTTTATCGCCCCGAATAACTCCGACCCTACTTCATCGAAAATCTTGAAATATATTTGGATTGATAGAAAATTGAGTAGGTTTTTAATGAAAAATACAGAAAAGTGGCAGATACTCATAACTATATTTATTAAAGGGGTGGGAATGTTAAGGGGTAAAAACATCATTTAAAACCAGGTCATGTGGGGTGTCATTTGAAAGAGCACTTGATTTTAGAAATATTACCATTTTTTAGAATTTTTCAATGCATAGTTTTGGAATTATTATCAATAAAGTGACACAAAAAACTGGTTCACAGAGACAGGAAGTTTGATAAACTCTGAACGAAAAATATAGCGAACTCTCAAATAATTATATTTTTGTGCTTTTAAGGGATTGGGGTGGGGAAGGGTGAAAAAAAACTTTTTTGACCCTAGCGAGTGGGGTGTCATTTGAAAGAGCAACGAGCAACTTTGCAATTTTTTTTAGAATTTTGCGGTACACAGTTTTTGATTTATTCGAAAAAATGTGCAAATTCCAGACCGTTCCCCCCCTTACGTTTCGACACTGATTGACAGAAAAAATTGAAAAAATTCATAGAGACAGGAAGTTTGCTATATTTTGAACGAAAATTATAGCGAACTCACAAATAATCATATTTCTGTGTGTTTAGGGGATGGGTGTATGGAGGGTAAAAAAAAACTTTTTTTGACCCAAGCGAGTGGGGTATCATTTGAAAGGACACTAAATTTCAAAAACTTAGAATTTTAGAGTTTTGCGGTACACAGTTTTGGAGTTATTCTAAGAAATGTGTAAATTCCAGACTGTTAGCCCTCTCCCCCCCCCCCCTACGTTTCGACACTGATAGACAGAAAAAATTTAAAAAATTCATGGAGTCAGGAAGTTTGCTGTATTTTGAACGAAAATTATAGCGAGCTCTCAAATAATTATATTTCTGTGTGTTTAGGGGATGGGTGTGGGGAGAGTAAAAAAAACTTTTTTGGAACCAAACGACTGGGGTGTCATTTGGAAGAACACTTAATTTAAGAAACATTGCAACATTTTTTAGAATTCTGCAATGCACAGTTTTTTAGTTATTGATAAAAAAGGTGCTATTTTAAGTGTATGTATACCACCCTATATTTCGACGCTGATTCATAGAACAAATATTACCAATTTAGACCATTAAAATACTGGTTAAATCTTTCTTTATCTAACATAAACAGCTATGCATAAGATTTAACCTCAAGTAACAGTTTTGATCAATGTAGATGTGATTGACATTTACGATTGACGTTTACGATTAAACATTTATTCTGTTATGCGTCCATAGTCTGGCGATATAAAGACTTTACAACATAACTTTATGGCATTTATTTTTGATGTTGTGTTCTTTTACATTCACGGAACCCTTGGCGACCGAATTTTATTCGCACTTGTCCGACTTTTTGTTTTTAGTTCTCTAAAAGTTTTGTGTTATTGAAATCAAAAGCCTGTTTTTGATTGTTTTTTGAATGTTTTGGTTCTGCCGTGGTCTAATATTGATTTGTGAGATCCCGTTAAGGCTGGTGTAAGCGTTTAGTTAAACCCTCTGCATAAAATGACCATTCGTACTGTGGGCCTATTCCCGAACACATAATTGTCAATCGACAATATTGCCAATTTCACCAAAATGTTTAACAACTTTGTATAAAAATGGTATTCTGTAACTCAAATTTGTGTATCCTTAGACACAAACCTTAACTACAAAATTATAACAAATTTTTACAAAATTATAACAGACGTTTAGTACTAAATTCGTACTCTTTGACAACTAACTTTTTTAATCTTAAAACATGCAAAATAAAATTAAAATATATTTAATAAATAAATATGTTTTAATGATATTCATATAAAAATATTATTATTTAATATTATTAAGGACTTAATTTTGCGTTATAAATTAATTTTTACGCCAATCGACCAAATTTAAATAAAAAAGTCAACACACAAAACATAAAGCAAAATTGTGATTATGACAGTAACTATATTGTTCTTGTCAGATTCACAATATTGTGTTGAATTTTCACCAAATTGCTGTTACATAAAACGAAATTCACAATATTGTGTTAATAACCAATATTGTGATGACATTTACCTGTTCGGGAATAGGGCCCCAGTACGGTACTAATTTTCTAGCTTTTGTACTAATAGACATATGTGGACTGACTTTTACTGATTTCTAAAACTATGTACTATAAGCACTTAAGAAAATTGCAAAATTTTATTCTAAGTTCCAATTTAAATACGGAAATAAAACTATACGAGTCATCGTTTGGTATGAGCTTCGAATAAAAATTACTTGAAAAAAAAGCTTTTATTTTTAAATTGTGGCAGTTACCCACCGAAAATATATATCAAAATTCTAACCCTGTATTTTCCCAAGCAATTGTGGCGAAAAGTATTTTACAAACTACTGGTGTTGGTCTTAACAATGTTTCCTAATACCTATTAAAAAATGAAAACCAGATTTCGCTACTTCGCTTTACACATTTATCTTTCGACTTAGAAGAGACAAAGGTTAGGTGAGACATAAGAATAGTACATATTTTAACTGTTAAAATTTCGTCCTGATTTCACTTAGAAAAAAAAATGGTCACCCGGCTCTGCAGTATGTCCTACGTAGGACTTGTTCTGGTAATCTCAAGAATTTATTTTTATATATGCCCCATTCTAGATCCACGTAGTTTGTTTTTTAAAATATTAGATATTTTATTTTAAACTAGATAATTTTATTTTAAATTATCATAATAACTTAGTTTTATCATTTTAAATGTGTGATCTGGTTAATGAATATTTTCATCCTTCCAAAAACTATAAATATAATACCCTTTTATTTATTTAATTTTTTACAATAAATAAAAACTTATTTAAAAAATGTCTATAAATATATGTTTATTTCTGTTTTTTACAACCATAATTGTTTGCGTTATTAGTCTTAATAGAATAAAATAAACAGGTGTTAATTTTATTTTGTTCCGCGAATATTGTGAAACACAGTAAAAAAACTTATTTGATTGTTCTTTTTCTGATTGTATTTTATAAAAATTTATTGTATTTTATAAAACAATCAACAAAAATATTTAAAATGCAATATTTAAAAATATACTTTTTTCAAAATATACTATATACTTATACTAGTATAAATATTGAATTTTAATTCAAAAGTGACAAAAGCACACAAACAGTGAATAATATGGAAAACCATAATAACACATATAGTAGAAATATTTATGCTCTAATTATATAAAAACAATAAATTCAAACTAAAGCACATGTTCCTCTCTCGAATATTAAAAAAGACAAAGGCTTCTATGATTGAATTGAATTAAATTTCCATTGCGAATAAGGTTAGAAGTGCCCATTGCAAAAGGTAGATTTTTATATGAAATCTACCTAATATGACAAAGGCCAATATTTCATGATAGGATAAAGCAAAACAAAAATAAAATAAAAGATAAAAAGCAAATTTATTTCAAAAATTTTCAGGAACAAAACTAAAAGGGGTTGCCAAAAATCCGGCGTAATCAGCGTTGCCCATTGGAAACATTTGTATCCATTTGGATACATTATTTGAAAAATTTATTAAATGGATACTGGATACAAAAAAATCGCAAGACTGCTAAATTGGATACATTTTTTTAATATGCATTTTAGCTGTGTTGGTTTTCCAAAAACTTTGAAAATGTTTAAAAAATTTGTTACATTGTTCGTCTTTTCTCTTTTAGTAAAAGAAAAACTATCAGGAATTGGCAAACAGTGTAAAATAATTTAAAAAGTTTTTGCAAAACGCTCACACTTTTTGTTAACAATTTAAAAGTTGATTTAAAAGCCATTTTAAATAATTTTATAACCCTTCATTGCTTTCTAAATGTGAGGAATGTAAATGAGCTAGGTTTTGAAAACGTAAAAAACAATATACCATTGACTTGCTTGACAGATGCCTACATCGGTTATTTATAGTTGCTTAACTCGCTAGTTAAATTTATGTTCTTCCAAAAATCAGATAATTTTTCAAAACTGCCAGCTGTTATTACTAACAATTTTTTAAACACCATGCTTTTCCTTCCAAACGTAGCAGGGAGAGAACAGGAAATAACATTTCAGTTTTTTGAAAATAGGCCCAATAAATCTTGCGGTGAAAATTACAAAAAATTGCAATGTAGACAAGAATCACTTTTTATATGAATCGTCAAGGTCAGAAATAAATTTTTTTTAAATTTCTACTCGAAACCATCAGATAACATTTTGAAAGATGAGTTAATTTTCTATAATCCCCAAGCAGGGTTTGCCGTACTTTGAAATACGTGCAAGCACTAAGCAAGCCAAAAATTGAAACAAACAAAAACAGAAATATGTAATTATGAAATAAACTTAAAAAATATTTGGTACTGAACTATTTTTTAACATTTTCCTAAACTGTAACATTGTTTTTTGCCTTAATTTGTGTATCAAAATGTTAGCATTTTGTCAACAACTTGTTTGTTTGCTTATGATACTCAAATAAAAGAAGCTTTAATGTACAATTATAGCAGAAGGTTTTTGTTACTATACAAAAACAAGGTTATTTAATGTTTCTAAAATGTGTATTAGCAAGCATAAAAATCCGTAGTTATTTATGTAAATCACTGAAATAAAACAGAATAAAAATTAACTTTTGTATAGTTCTCCATTATGGAGAAAACGATATATAGATAGTATTAAAAATTTCAGATTTCAAGATTTTACTCACCGATCAAAATCGTCACATTACGAATTAATTCTTGCAAGATGTTTATTTAGAATTGTGTCTGGTTTTAAGATGTATGTACTTACCTAAAACAAGAATATTTAAATTAGTTATTTACAAATCATAAAATAAAATAAAATGAAAGCAGAAACCACTTTTTTCGGCAGACGTCTGTAAAGTTTAACATTACAGCCGCTAAGGAGAAGGTTAAAATCTTTCTTTTTGACGTATAATAAAAGCGGCTGTGAAGTAACACCCTTTTTTTATTTTTTACGGCGGCAGTGATGTAATTTCACATTTTTACGGCGGCACATAAAATCGTCATTTCTTTCCATATTTTTGCGATATTTGTTATTTTTTTCAAACAAATTATAAAACTATGATAATAAAAAACTAATGTATATACAGGGTAAGTTTTTTAAAAAATGTCAGGCTTTTATCTCGAGAACGATGCTAGATGGGACAAAATAACTTTAAGTGATATTTGTTAAGGGTCAAAGGGTCGTCTAGTGGTATGAATGACCTTGAAACTCATAAGTATTTCAGATATATGCTAAAGTAGGGATTTTAAATTAGAACCCATACATTTAAGGGTCTTTTTAAATTAAGTAAATCAAACTACACACTTTTTGCTCACAAAATTTTTTTGTAAAGTGTACGATTTTGTAGATATGATGAAAATTGATTTGCACTAAAGCAAACGTGTCTTCGCTAAGTTCTTCAGTAAAAAAATAAAATTTCAATAAATTAAAAAAAACAACGAAAATCAATTTCACGCAGTAGACCACGATGCAATAATATTTAAATTAACATTGTTTTTTTTTAATTTATCGAAATTTTATTTTTTTTCTGAAGACCTTAGCGAATACACGTTTGCTTTAGTGCAAATCAATGGTAATCATATCTACTAAATCGTACATTTTACAAACAAATTTTGTGAGCAAAAAGTGTGTAGTTTGATTTACATAATTAAAAAAAACCTTAAATGTATAAGTTCTAATTAAAAAAAAACCTACTTTGACATATAATTCCAATACTTATGAGTTTTAAAGTCATTCAATATTACCACTAGACGTCCCCTCGACCCTTAACAAATATGGGTTATTTTGTCCCATCTAGCATCGTTCTCGAGATAAAAGCCTGGCATTTTTTAAAAAACTCACCCTGTATTTTAATTGAATGATGAAATTTTGAATTTTTGCTTAACTATGAAAACAAAAATAACAACTATTATGATTGGATGATGAAATTTTGAATTATTGTATAACTATGACAAGAACAATAACAACCAATTTTATTGGAACATGAAATTTTGAATTGAAAGTTTGCTTTGATAAAAAATTTTATTTATACAAATTTAAATGTTTTTTTTCTTTTTGGAAGTAACTATGACGATAAAAAAATCATATTTATAAAAATTTTGATGTATTAATTTCATATAATTTATAAAAAATTCAAGCGTTCGCCGAAAAATTATGTATTTAATTCAGAGTTAAATAGGCTTTTTGTTTATTGTCTTTAATTTGTGTATCATCTATAAAGTGTCTTTGTGTATAGACTCAACACAAAAAGTAGCACTTAGCTCCTAGTTAAATAATATACTATTATTAAATACATAAATTTACAAAAAAAATACGATTAAATTTTTATAAATGCTGGTTTACAGCATACATAAACGGGATATCAAACGATAAAAAGATGTTATAAATATTTCGTATTATTTGTGAAAACACTATAATAGATTTCATAAATAATTTTGTTACAAAATTTCATAAACAGTGTTTATTGATTCTTTATGAATTTTTTTTTGGGTGTATGAATCAAAATCTAGCACAGATTGGGATGTAATTTTATAAAAATTTTAATTCAAAGCACCCATGACAAAATAGAATAAGAATTTTTAATGTTATGTTGTCGACCGTTTATATATTTACTATCGTAGAAAAATTACATTTTCTACGCAAGATGAAACCGTTTTACGTTTACGTGAGCAAATTTTCCCTCACAAAAACCGCAAAATCTGTATATGGGGATTTCATATCAAGTGAGACAACTTTTGAAACCGATGTCTTCCGATCAGGATGAAATTTGCACAAAGGTTAGTCCTATTGGATAGTAATAATTTTTGAATTTTGTTTTGCAAAATCAAAAACTTTTTTGACTTTTTTTCAAAAAAGGCCCTTTTTTTCTTTTTTTTTTTAACAAAAGAAAGCTAAGACCTTTTCCTTTAAGAGCTTTTTGGTCACCTAGTGGAATGCGAGCGGGACATCTATCAAAATTGACATACGAGTTAACGTGAGATATCACATACCACAGGCAATAGCAGTGAGATATCACTAGCCAAGGTGACATCATAGGGGTGGTGGCGGATGAACTTTATTCAGTCAATGGTAGCACCCTCAATCTTAGCTGCGAAAAAATCCTTGATGATGAGACGCTATTGCTTCCTTGAGGAAACGAACCTTTATATAACTATGTGTTGGCTTTAATCCTCAAGAAAGACAGTGCGTCACAGGATCAAGGAATATGCAACCGGCTGGATTATTAGCAACTACATTTTTGTTTTGTTTCAGCAAATTTTTGTAAAAATTTGCTATTTACTTTTTAATTTACTCTTATTTTCTCTATTCCATCATAAAATATTGGCCTATGTCATATTTTGTTAGTGATAGGATTTTTTGTTTAGTTTTCCATTTTTTAACAAAAAATATAAAAAAACAAAAAAAAAGAAAGATTTACGTTTATCAACACCTTTGAACGTATGTTGTTGTGGGGGGACCTTGGTATTAAAAGGTTTTTATGTGTTATTGTGACACATATTGTAATTCATACTACACAACACATTTTATTTAAAAAAAAAAAAAAATAAATGTTTTGTAACTCAAGACAGAGGTTTTTCAATTTTTAGCATATGCACTATATTGAATTTTTCCCTATTTGTGTGTAACTATTTCTAAAACTTCAAAAATAAAACTTATACTGAGGAACTAGACAAACTAACCTTTCCGACAGTATGTAACATACCTAACTAAAATTTCATACCCTCGATAGGTACTGTAATTCCCACAATATGTTAACCTCAGGAATAAAATCACTTTTTCTATAGAAATGTTGAAAAACTAAATTTTTTTATTCATTTGTAATAATAATTAAATTAATATATAATAATAATAATAAAAATAAAAAGATAAAGATAAATAATCTAATAAAATTTAATCTTAATCACATTAGATCTTAATCCTTTCTTGGCGTTACTAGGTTCAGCTGTTGATTTCACTGCTGGTTTCTTTTTTGTCTTCGGAAAGAAATCACATTGAGTAGAGGCAGAAAACTTTTTCAACTTGAGTCTTCCATCGACAAACGGTATAAAAGCATGGTATTGGGTGCCATCGATTGTTACCGCAGCATCGAATCTGCTCTTCAATGTTTCCTCATGATCTTCTGTATTGGAGCAAACCTCAAAAGAAATGCAGCGAAGTATAGTATAGCCTCTAGTGTTCTCATCAAAATCGCATTTTAGATGCGACTGCTTTATCCCATTGGGCAAAGAATTATTTTAAAGAAACTAAAATAGTTTTTAGTAGCACAGAGGATTATGAGGAAACATTGAAAACACTGAAGAGCAGATTGGCGATGGCATCTCTCAATACCATGCTTTTATACCGCTTGTTTTCTGCCTCTACTCAATGCGATTTCTTTCCGAAGACAAAAAAGAAACCAGCAGTGAAATCAACAGTTGAACCTAGTAACGCCAAGAAAGGATTAAGATCTAATGTGATTAAGATTAAATTTTATTAGATTATTTATCTTTTTATTTTTATTATTATTATTATATATTAATTTAATTATTATTACAAATAAATAAAAAATTTTTATTTTTCAACATTTCTATAGAAAAAATGATTTTATTTCTGAGGTTAACATATTGCGGTATCGGGGGTATGAAATTTTAGTTAGGTATGTTATATACCGTCGGAAAGGTTAGTTTGTCTAGTTTATATTATTATTTAGTATAAGTTTTATTTTTGAAGTTTTAGAAATAATTACACACAAATAGGAAAAAATTCAAAAAAATGCATATGCTAAAAATTGAAAAACCTCTGTCTTGAGTTACAAAACATTTATTTTGATAGATATCTCACTCGCATCCCCACTAAGCGACCAAAAAGCTCTTAAAGGAAAAGGTCTTAGCTTTCTTTTGATAAAAAAAAAAAAGAAAAAAGAAGCCTTTTTTGAAAAAAGGTCAAAAAAGTTTTTGATTTTGCAAAACAAAATTCAAAAATTATTTTTTTGTTTTTAAATTTTTTTTTTCAAAAGATTGAAGAAATAGCTATCTAAACTATTTGGGACAAATTTTGCTAAGAACAATAGGTAATAAGTTACATGGACGAGAAAAAACACATGTATGGGCAAAATTTCAAATTTTAACCCTCTCTAACTCAGAGAGTTCTTGACCGATCTTGTTGAAAAATTGTGTCTAAATTACTATCTAATAGGACTAACCTTGGTGCAAATTTCATCCCGAGTTAAAGACATCGGTTTCAAAAGTTGTCGCACTTGATATGAAATGCCCCCATATATAATATTGAAAGTATGTATGTTTGTCGTTTATGCATTAATAAACCATTCATCCGATCATCATGAAACTTTGGGAAATTGTTGTGTACACTTGCGCATAGGTAACATTTTTTTTTTGAATGGAACCCCAGGGCCTTTATAATTATCTTAAGGGGTTCTGTCTAAATGTTGATAATAATTTAATTTGATTTTTCTTTAAATATCGTTAGATACGGTTAGATTCCTTTGATCAGTTTTTTAGTTGAACATAATTTAATGAAATTGAAAAATGAAAGTATAATCTGAAACAGCTACATTTGTATATCAAACTATATGTATTTGAATTAAACACATAATGATGTTACATATTTCATCATCTACACAATATGTTATTTGTTTGCAATTGTATGTAATACATGTTTCTTCAACTAAGAAAGATAGTTGATAAATCGCTGTTATCAATCGATGTTAAAGCTCAAAATTACGAAATAGAATTCGCACAAATACTATACAAAGAAACATAGCTTATGTATAATCAAACATGGATAGCAAGTATGATAAACAAACTAATGAAAAATGTGGCCCTTAGCCGGCAACACGTTAGCAATAGTGATTTGCAAACAGTTATATTGCATTAATACCAATGAATTTATAATATCTACCCAACCGCAGGAACATATGTAAAATTTAAAATTTTGGATCTATGGATGTGACAGAGCCGCGTACTTTAGTACCTGCTATTGGCAAATCAGTTAACGTGAGATATAATATACTACTGACCATGGCAGTAAGATATCACTTATATTAAGGGGATAAGTGGAATTTTAGGGGTGCTGGCGGATATACTTTTTTCAATCAAGGATAGTACCCTTAGTCTTAGTTATGGGATATTCTTTCACGATAACGGTCTATTTTTTTAAAATAAAATGTGTTGGGTAGTAGGAATTACAATGTGTGTCACAACAACACATAAGAGCCTTTTAAGAAAAAGGTCCCATAACAACATGCTTTCTAAGGTGTTGATGGACGTAATTTTTTTATTTTTCAAAAGAATGAGTTTTTTGCTTGCTCGAACAAATGAGCTTCCATATAACTATCACATATGCTGGCTTGAGGTAAACAATGCGATACATGATCTTGGTATATGCTTCTAACACAAGGATAATTAGGAACCCAATTTCAGCTTTGTTCCTGCAAATTTGAAAAAAAAAGTATATTGTTCTTATTTCCTCCATCCTATAATGAAATATTGCCCTATGTCGTACATTATTATGTGAAAGGATTTATTTTTAAGTTTTCCATTCTTTAAGAAGACTATAAAAAAATGAAATTTGCGTCCGTCAACGTCTTAAAAAGCATTATGTTGTAGAACCTAGGTCTTAAAAGGTTTTTATGTTTTGTTGCGGCACATATTGTAATTCCAAATAAGTCACATATTTTGAAATTGCACAAACTTTTTTGAACTTCGGTGAAAAAGATGATGAACAATGTCATTGAAGCTACAATTTTGAGTGGAAAATTCGAAGAGGAAGATGTAGTGTTGCCACGACAGACAGGCCACATATTTCAATGATACCAACAGATTCAAACGTTTAGTTTCCAGTGCAACTCGCTTTTGCAATTACCATCACCAAAACCCACGGACAGTTATTTCAAGTATGTGGAATAGATTTGGAGAATCCATTCTTTTCACATGGACAACTGTATGTGGCTGGCGCGTTAGGAAAACCTTCTGATTTATTCGTGTATGCACCAGACGGAAAAACAAAAAATATAGTGTTCCCCCAAGTACTCGAATAAATAAATAGAATTAAAACGACATTTTGAAATTTGTTCCATATTAAAATAAATAAGTTGCAATAAAAATGACAAAATGTAAATTGAATGTTATCTTTACGAGTTTTCTCGAATTTTTTTTCTTATGAGAAAGCGGCAATATGCGATAGGCATAATGTTAAATAAACAAAACTTTACACTATTTGGTGTAAAAAACAAAGTTTTGAGAGATTTTGTGTGTGATCAAGATCAAAGTAATTATTGTAATTCACTAGATGATTGACAGTAATTTTCATTTTCTCTCAGAAAAACTTCTTTAGAACAGTTTTTGTGTGTTTCGTGTCGGGTACAAATACAATGCATAAGCACTGTGAACATTTGTGAATCTATTTTTGTTCTGCATGTTCAATATAGAGATGAGTGATGACACACTTCTACTAATTCAACAAGTCATTTAAATTTTTTTATAGCTTGCTCGAAAACTTATTTGATCGCCAATTTTTTATATATCCGAACTGATGAGCTAAAGTATTGATTATTTTTCATTCATATTTTTAAAAACAAAAATAAAAAATTAAGCTATCATTTCTCATTACCACTTTTTGAAATCATTGCTACTACGTCAACAAAATACCTGTGCACAAACTTTATTTATAAGCGTGGCAAAGCACGCCGGATCTTGCTAGTATCTATATAAATAAAATTCGATGTCTGTCTCTCTGTCTGTCTGTCTGTCTGTCTGTTCAGGATAAGCATCATAATGGCTGAATTGATTTAGATGAAACTTGAAATACATAAAGAAAGGAATGTCGGGAATGTCATAGGCTACTTATTTTCATAGAATATATAATTTTTATAATAGAATTCTCCATTACTTAATTCATAGCAACGAGTTTGCCTAAATGTTGTTTAATTATAAGTGTTCTAATTATATATGAGTATATTTTAATTATATAGAGACACATTTTTTATTTTGTTGTATATGTTTTAAGACCTGACTTGCAAGATTTTCTCATTTGTTGTTTATGAAGACTTTTTATTTAGAGAAGAATTAGAATGTGTGTTCATGTATTTAGTAATTCAGGGATAGCTGCCACTCTAATTCCCGGAGGAAAAACAGCTCATTCTACGTTCAAAATCCCAATTGAAACTGATCGTATGGAAAATGGGGGGGGGGCGAAGCCCCCGAGATACCCCCTAGTACTTATATATTTTTAATATCGTTCTTGCTCGTAAGAGCAAAATTTTTTAATTTTTTATTTCACTACTTTGGAGTCGATTTTATTATTTTCTTTCATTTCATATGCACTTTCCGTCATCCTTTTTATTTATTTTTATACTGTCCAATTATAATTGAACAAAACATTTAGAAAAATAATATATTGTTATTTTTGATACGAAGAAAGGTTGATTAAAGCAAAAATTAAATGTGTGAGATTTCGGAAAAAAAAGTTAGCCTTCCGTCAACTACATATATAGATTTATTTATGTGTTTTTACAACCATAACTGTGTGCGTTATTAGTTTTAATAGAATAAAATAAACAGTTTTTAATTTTATTCTATTGCGCGATTGCTGCGGCAAACAATATTAGTATTTAATTGGTTCATTGTTTTATGATATATTTTATTTTTCGAGCTAAAGTTTGCAAATTTTTGAAAGAATGAAATTCATTAAACACGAGTCCATACAATGTTTTGTTAACTTGCATTGTTTTGTTAGCTTGTATTCATTTAAATTGAATTATTTTAAAATCATTGGTAAAATAGGTAAAACGAATAAAAAAACAACAAATTTTATTTTATTTTTTTGCTCCCTTAATTCCAAACAATTAAATAAAATTTATTCAATTTTTATACCTATTTTTTCATAATGAAAATCCAATTCAATTTAATCGTAATAGCCTTTGCCTTTTTCAACATTCGAGAGAGGTACATGAAAATTTTTCGTTTATAAAATACAATAAAATTCCAATACACGCAACAGATTAAAATTAATAGATCTTTATTTTATTCTATTAACCCTAATAACGTGCACAGTTATGGTTCTAAAAACAAACCTATATTTATAGTTGCATTAAGGATTAAACAATTTGTTTGATTGAATTGAACTCTGATATAAACTTTTTTTGATATTATTTTATAAATAAGTTGATTGTATTTTATTAAAAAACAGATAGTGCGCTTAAGACCGCACGGCAGAACTGAAAACTTCATTGGCCATCGCAATCAATTGATATCGTATTAGTAGTATTTGGATCGTATTAGTAGAATAAATGAGAAGCAAGTCAGAACGATAAACCGCTAACTGCACACACTAACCTCACAATGTAAACCAAATAATTGACAAAATAGCACTCATATGCCAATAGCAGGGACTAAAGAACGCGTGGTTGTCACACCCATAGATCAACAAGTTTAAATTTTACAACTCTTCCTGCGGAAAGCTAAGCAAATTCATTGGTATTAATGCGTATGGTTGCCGTTTGCAAATCACCATCGGCTAACTGCCACCATTTTTAATTATTTTATTTATCATGATTGCCATCCATGTTTAATCATACATAAGCTATGCTTCTTTGCATAGAATTTATGCGATTTCTGTCTCGTAATTGTGAGCTTTAAATCGATATAATCGATTTTATCAAGTATCAAGATACAAGTATTAAGTCTTCACTTAATTTTAGAAACATGTATCACATATAATTCCAATCGACAACATATTTAGTGAAGATGATAAAATTCCAATACATATAATTTTGATATACAAATGTAATTTTTTCAGGTTATATTATCTGTCTTACGTTATTTTTAATTTCATAAAAGTAATGTTCGATAAAAAAACATTGATCAAAGCAAACTACCGTTTAAAACGATAGTTAAATAAAAAGCAAATTAAGTGTACACAACAACTTCCCAAATGTTCATGATGATTAATCTATTAATGCATAAAGGACAAACAGACATACTTTCAAGTTTATATATATTCAATATTTATTTAGCATGATGACTCGAATGCAAATTGCAAAAGACAGTAGCAATATAACTTCAAAAAACTGCGTTATAGATCAATTTTTTAAAATTCGTATAAAGAAATTTTTATTATTTTTATGAATTCATAAATAAAAAAAAATAATTTTAATGGTATTTAATAAAAATTAAAAAAAACAATAAAAAAATATGTACTACACCAGGGATTGAACTCACTACCTACAGCACATCAGTCGAGCACAATATCCACAACGCAATTTGAAACGTTAAGAAATGATAGATAGATTATTATTTATTATTATTTTTAGTCTTTCACCTCAGAGCATCACGGATCAGCCTAACTTACTACCTACGGAAAAATCTGTGTGTGGTGCGCCTAAAGAAGTTTTCACTTTAATAAAAAAATAGTACATTATGATGCTAGGACGTAAAGCTAAAGATTTTGGACAGATGCGGAGTTTGGATGGATGTGATTTGCACTCACATTAAGTCCAAAATAGCTTACGTCCGTGCATCATATACTATTTTTTATTCGCCGCAAGCAAAATATTTTAAGAAAAGTTGTTTATTCTAATTTAAAATTATAAATTTACATAAACTTTAAAATAAAAATATGTGGAACAAGTAACCTTTGACAAAATATTTATTATTTTTTCCATATTATTGTGTAGCTATGACAACAAATGATAACAACTATTTTAATTGGATAATGAAACTTTGAATTTGAAGGTTGCTTTGATAAAAAATTTTTATTTTTCATAGAATTTGAACAAATACAAATGCTTTTTACTTTTTTGGACGTTGCTATGACAACAAAATAAATAGTTGAAAAGTGATACTTTAAAGCTGAAAATCACAGTAATAAAGTAACACTTTAATATGTAGGCGAATAAAAAAACATTTTAACATATGAGTATACAAAAAACAATAAATTCAAACCAAAGGCAAAGGCTACTATGATTAACCTGAATTTAGTATCCAATGTGAAAAAATTAGTATTTCTTATTTCCTTAAAATCAGTAGTTAAAACTTTGATGTTTTTCATCGTAGGAAATTTCATTTTCAAAATACCATACCACTAGGTATAGAAATAGGTATCTAATTCAGTTAAATAGGTATCGAAATTGATTAAAATTTATTGAATTGTTTGGAATTAATGACACAAAAAAATGAAATACAATTCTTTGTATTTTTTATGTTTTAATTGTTTTATCAATGAATTTTAAAATAACTCAATTTAAATTAATGCATGTTACTCTTTTTGCGGGATAAAACTTTATATTGGCGTTGTATTTAATGAATTTTATTCTCTCGCAAGTTTGCAATGCTCGTTCGTATTGTAAAGTTTTGGTCAAAAAATAAAATATAACAATAAACACTTACAAACAAATTTACGATTATTTCTAGTTAGGAGTAAGAACGATATTTTTTATTTTTACTCCTGTATTTGGATAATTTGGATAATAATATCATATTTTTGTAGTATTTTTTTTATTGAAAGTTAGGCATGTTTAGTGTTAATAATAACGAGTTAAAAATTAACGTCTCTGAATATCCGAAGACACCATGCCAACTAGGGATTAGGATCGATTGAGAATTAAGTTTTTTTGAGAAATTTATGAGCACCGACTTTGAGTTTTTGAGAATTAAATAAATCAGCTAAGATTTGAATTACTAATTAATTTAAATGCTCTCTGCTGCACAAAATCAAGATACTTTAAACTACATAAGTATATGCTTCAACCCACATGTGAGAACAATATTCCATGCAGGGACGTATAAAAGATTTGCATATTAAAAGAAGCTGTGCTCTATTGAAAAACCTACGACATCGTCTCAAAAGGCCTAATTTTTTAACAGCGCTCTTCGCTAGGCTAAAAATATGGGAAAGAGTCGATCTGAAAGAATGGAGAAAATGAGTGATACAGGAAGCTTTTGAAATTCTGTTTATTACGCATCAAAATTCGTTCCTTTCTTTTTTTGTTTTCTATAAACGTTTTTTATATTTCTATAATTTCGTTTATCCCTATTGTCTTAAATTCCATTATGTATGTATGTGTGAACAAGATATAACCTGCACTTTCACCCATCTAACATAAAATATTTCGCAAGGGTCCGATAAAGAATCTTAAAATATTTATTGGTTCGTAGCATGATATCAGTTGAGAAACCAGGGATTAAAATTACCGAAAATATAGGGACAATTAAAATGATCGAAAATTGTTAACAGTCGCGACTTTGGTACGCGAAGTAGTCGCACTGGTAGATCAAAAATTAAAAATATCTACAAATAATAATTTTGTTAAATAAAACAAATTAATAAAACGTTCTAGTATTTTATATCGAATTCATATATTAAACATTTTCTTAAATATTATTTCTTCTCTAGGCAAATAATTCTATATCATTGCTTTATAAATCGTATTATCTCGTATCCGTATAAATGGTTTCTACTCTAAATAAACAAACAAAACATACAACATGAAAAATTAATAACCGAATAGGAAAATTATTTTTATTTTGCTGCTCTTTTTATGTGATAACTTTGTGGAAGGAATTAAAGTCTAACAACAAAACAAAAAGAATTTTTTTTTGAAAGTTAAATGAAAATACTTCAAACTCCTAACTAGAATCATAAAACGAATATTTTTTGGGGGATTTATTACCCGATATATATTTGTATTGCGATTCTCTATGACGTTTACATATTAACAAATTAATTTGATTTGTTTTACATATTTTGTAAAAAAATATTTCTTAGAAACTCATATGAACAAATAGATAAAATATTATGTTTGTGGTGTTGTTTAAATATGAAAGTAGACATTATATAAGGTGTATATATGTATTGAGTAATGATTATATTTTTGTAATTGAATTTGACTAATTACGCTAGTTTACAAGAAAAATCTCCCTAAATAAAACCTAACTTTTCCTATAGAGTTTGACCTGCTGAACCCGAATTTTACATCCATTTTTTTTTGGTTAGCTCTTGTTTTTGAGATATTCGCGATAAACCAAGTTTTTCGATGAAAAACAAGGTTATTCCGGTTTTTGGATTGCATATTTTACAAAACAAACAAATTCAGTGTACTAACGAAAGAAGTGAATAGTAAAGATGCTAACAAACGTTTTGAGCTATTTTTGTAAAAATCCATCAAGGATTCTGGAAGTTACATTCGGAAAAAGTTGAAAATATTCAACGCCATAAATTTTGAACAAACAATGATTGTAAATTTTTTTAATTTCTTGGAGCCTACAGTTAATTCAATATCCTTTCTTTTGGTTTAATACGAATTTTTAAGATAACACGTAACACGAATTTTGGTGCAGGTTGCACCTAGTTATTAAGGTTTTCCCAAAAGAAGTCAAAACTAAAAATTTGAAAAAAAATATAATAAGAATAATTTAAATTATGCAACATAATTGATTTATAAATGAGTTGTAATACAGATTTTCGAGTTAAAATAACAAGTTATGGTCAAAATCTGGTAACGACACAACGTTAAAACGCTAAATGAACATTTTCTCTATTATACCATCTTGAATGTGTTAAGTTGCATTTGACATAACTATTTTTCGGCATCCACGGTTTATTTTCATTCAATTTTATGCCAAAGTAATGAAGATATGCAATTCTTATATATAGAGTGATTTTTTTAGCAGGATGCATTATGCAAATTCCATAAATAAAACAACAGCTACTTTTTCACTTGAAACTTCTTGAGAAGCCATTTAAATAAATTTAACTTTACATTTTACTATTTTAAAAGAATTTTTAACTGAACTTGTAAAATATTATTTACGATGCGGCACAAAAAGAAACGAAAAAACATATAAACGCGGTTGAAATAAGGAAAACTCAAAATGGCTCGCAGTTTTTATTCGAAAATCTGTATAACAAGTTAAATATAAATCAATTATGTTGCATTATTTAAATTATTCTTAGTAAAAAAATTTATTTTCCAGGTTTTCCCAAAAAGGGCAAAACTAAAAATAGCTTGGTGCAACCTGCACCAAAATTCGTGTTTTTTAACTTAAAAGAAAGGATATTTAATTTACTACCACGGGCTTCAAGAAAATAAAAAAATTTACAATCATTCTTTGTTCAAAATTTATGGCGTTGAATATGGGAAAATTGTTAAAAAACGTAAATGTTTTATTTATTTTCGACTTTTTTCGAATGTAACTTCCAGATTCCTTGATGGATTTTTACAAAAATAGCTCAAAACGTTTGTTAACATCTTTACTATGCACTTCTTTCATTAGTACATTGAATTTGTTTGTTTTTTAAAACATGCAATCCAAAAAGCGGAATAACCTGGTTTTTCAGGTAAACCTAAAAAATTAATATGATATTCGGTTTCAGTGGGTCAAAATCCATAAGAAAAGTTGGGTTTTAGTCTGGGAGATAACAGAATATAAAAATTTGTAAACGAGTGTTATTGATATGTTCTATAGAGTTCTCATGTCAGAATATGTCAGGTATATGTCACATATCGGTGATATGTCATATCAAGTATGGTTGCCGAACGAGTACCTAATTTTTTCTTGGGATACGTTTCATCCAAACCGTATTTTAGGTTTCCAGTTTTTAGGTCAAACTTTACTAAGAATTTTTATTAAAGGGTAAACGCCATTCGCCCAACTATCAAACTTACTTCTCAGTTTTGAGTTATACCAGCTTAAGCTTCAACAAAGCTTCGCTAAAGCTTCTGGTTGGAATCTAGTTATATTTTACTTCTATAAAGTTTCGATAGAACTTTCACAGAGAAGTTATCCCCACCACCAGAGTGGTAGCTTCTAACACACTTCTATATTTAAAATTAGAAGCTTTACCGAAACTTGTCTACATAACTCTAAATAAAGCTTCCGAAAAAAGGTTATAGAAGTTATAGCTGTCATGGGGATCGAAGTTGTTTCGATTGTAACTGTTTAAAGATCTTATAGAAGCACAGCTGTCATAGTCTAAGAATTGCTTTTATATCCAGACTTTAGAAGTCCCACCGAGAGCGTTTTGCGAAAATGAAATATGTTTAACTGAGGGAAGCTATTGCTTCTTTTATTTCAACTAGAAAAGCTTAAACGAGATGGAAATCGTTTCGTTTTTGTCAGAAAAGTATTGTGCATAATGTTTTATTTAGACATATTTTGCACAATATAAAATATACTTTATTTAGAGTCTTGATATAGCAAAAACATCAATCAATATCAGAATCAACTAGAATGGAATGGAGAAAATTTAAAGATTATTTAGCTAAGTTTTGCACAATAATGATATATGAATTTTCTTTACATTTTTTAGGGCCAAACTCGTCAGGAAGAATTGAGGCGATATAGAGTTTCTTAATTTAAGTCACTCTATTAATATAATTTACACCAAATGGATGGTGTGATATATCATTGCTTGTATTGTTATTGTTTTTTATTTATATAACATTTAAAAAAAACTGCCATCATTAGCACCTTAGTATGCATGCTGTTGTGCCACATATTGGAAATCCAATTACAAAACTTTTTACTTTGAATAAAGTATATTGTATAAATAAAGGTGTAAGTACGCTAAAAATTAATGATGAAAAAATATAGCCCCTTTGATATATTGCTATACCTAAAATCTTTGAAATAATAAAACAAATAGAAAATGATTTGTCAATATTCTTTTGCGTCTATTAAAAAGATACAAATCTTTTAAGAACGTAAAACTCAGATAATTCATAAATATAAAAGTAAAAAGATAAAAAGCAAGTCCTTGAATTATACTATATTTTCTACATCTAAATTGAAAAACTAAATGCTATCGAAGTCTTATGGAAGTCTTATAGAAGCCATTGTTATTGTAACTACTATCAAAGATTTTTAATTGTTTCATAACATTTAAATTAACTGATTGGATAGCGTTGCGTGCAGGACAAACGATCGAAGGACCAGAGTTCGGAACATGATGCAACCGTAAACAAAAACTTAAATTCAAACACAATATAATAACATAACAATAACAATAATTAATTACTTTAAAAAAGTGTAGATATATAAAACACGTTGTAATATTTTTGTCGCATTTCTTAATAGCTTTTATAAGACTTCTAAAGATTGCTTAAAACGAGCTATTAGAAGCACTTTACCGAAGCTATAACTTGTGAAAAAAATAAATTCTATTCAGCTTGCATAAATGCTTACAAAAGACCGAAGTTTTTTCCGGAGTCTTTTACAAATCATAGCTTCGTTAAAGGCGGGGAAATTTCTACAAATGGCCTTTATCGAAACCGTTTAGAAGTTTTAAAGAAACTATAAGGGTAGGGAAGCTAGTTTCAATGAGACTGTTTAGTGTTTTAAAAGAAGTTAAGAAGCTAGTTGGGTGGTGATTTGTACATCAGATAAACAAATATCATATTCTTTTAAAAGTCAGGTTGCTCGAACCATAAAGGATGTGACGCTACAGTTAACAGAATATGGAAAAATTGCTTGTGTTTCCGTGGAAGCCGCCCGCTTATCCATTATGTAGTTTTTAAAAAATCGGTAAATTAGAGACATTTCTACTATATGTAGCAGGGCATCAAACTCGTTTGTCAGATTTGAATTACCGATCAATTTAATAGCTCTCCTTTATTTGTAGACATTTGTCTTCACTAAACAAACATGAATTAGATGGTTGTTAAACATATTTTCACTTAATATGTTTTACACAAATAACCATTTTATATTTAATATTTCGTACTTAAAACAAAACCGTGTAAAAAGAACAACCACGTACTTTTGTTATGCATTATGCAAATTATTATCTCACAGGGGCGTTCTGTTTTTGATTGTGATTAAGTTAACGAATCGGAAAGTTATAACAACAAATATCAATAGTGATATTAATTTTCAATACAAAGGAAGTTTTTCCGCTTCAAAACGTTATTCAAACCTTCGGAAAATTTTTATTTTCCTTATATTTCTTTAACAGCACAAATATCGATTTAAACTTAGTTTTAACATCACTATATTGGGGTTTATGTAAAAATCCAGTTTACCGATAGTTTTTCGAAGTTGTTTAATTAAATAACTCGAAACAAAATAGTCAGCATAATGTCACAAAGCACTTGAAACCAAAATGTTTCTTACTTATAAAATGACAAAAACAACTTTAGGTTTACTAAACAATTTTTGGATATATCTCAACCTTGTATTTTTTTTTGCTGATACATACAAAAGTTTTATCGAATGATTAATTGAATGATTTGTTTGCTCTGTAAATTTGCAATCAAATTCTTGATTATTTGCTTTTATGTTGAAAAGATTGATTGGTGAATTTGAAAACTGCTACTACAAGGTAAGTTATATTTTGATTTGATATTTTGTTGGTTTAGTTATTTAAATTTAGAAAATCGTGAATTTGCTATTTTAGAACTGAAAATGGATCAGCATCAGTTGGATCTTAAATAGTCGTTTTATATTATAATTTATCAATATAATATTATAGCTAAGTAAATAAAATACATGTCAGATATTTGAACAAAAAAGATATAAAACGGACGAATAAAATTATATCATAACCAAGGTGTCAAAAATATTAGAGCTGCCAATCTAGTACTGGTGAACACTTAATACCTTAGTGTTATAATACTAAAGTTATATACATAACTAGATGAAAAAAAGAAGAAAAAAATGGAAACATGAGAATAGAACAACAAATTTATAGAAAAAACCACTATTTAACCAATTATTTGAGTATACACAGCTTGAAAGCTGATTATGGTTTTCTTCTACACTCAGATCAAAAAAGTAAGATAAAATCTAGATTGTGGTTAACATTTTTAATTAATTGTTCTTTTATTGAGAATTAAGTTTCTAATTCAATAGAAGATCTCACAGCAAAGTCAAATTGTATCCTGTAGGAAGATGAACCTCAAAATCCTCGAAGCCCTCAGAATCGAATTAAATTAAATCGAAATCGTTTGAGCAGACTATATAAATATTTTAAATAATTTTCGTCGTCATCATTTTAAGTCGCATTTACATGGGAAATGACATACAATTTTACTGAAATTACGTTTTTTCAGTAAATTTTACTGAAAAACTTGTTGAGACAAAAAATGATGTTTTCAACATGAGTGACAAGCACAGCAAAAAATTACATACACATTTACATATTTTTTTATAGCAAAATCTTTATAGCTAAGTTTGACAGCTAAATCATTTGAAATTAGTTTTTCAAAGTTCAATATATACTTAGCTGTCAAAATAAAGAATAGAATTGGAGAAATAATTTAATTTGTATTTCAAAAGTGTTATTAGAATTAAAAGTTATTATTTTTAAAATGCAGCAAACCGGTAAGATTGTTTACAATCCAATTTCTGTATTTGTTTTAATTTGTTTTTAATTTGTTTCTTATTTAGTTGGCAAAACCGGTGCAGAAACATTAAATTTAAATACATATGTCAGCGTTACATTTTGCCGATTAAAAAATAAAAATACATGGAAGTGAATCTTAGAATACGATTCTATTGATGAAGATTGTAAGGAAAAATTCTTATTTGATGGAGCTGTAAAATGGTTGAACTACTGTACTACCACAGCAAATGTGAAAGCAACACAGGAGTTCTAAAAAATGTAACTGATGAACTTTTAAAACACATTCAATTTCCTTGAAATTTCTCGAAGGTCTATGAATTTACAATCTTATTTGTTTAGCGTGATAGAAGTAGATGCTATGTTAAAGTTAATTTTAAATAGTGAGAAAGAAGAAAGAATTACTTTATACAGGTAACAACGGTACCTTTATTGAATATTGCCCAACCAAATTTAGCTCATTTTCAGGTTAAGACGCCTACCATGCTGAAAGAAATATTTATGGAATTTGAAATTTTTATTTCAAGAGATATAATAATGCAACTATCGCTTTTATCTGAAAACAAATCAATATTGAAGACAATATCGCGCACATATGAAAACTTTGGTTTAAAATATATCATAAAACTTCACAAAGCTTATCAATTACAATCAATACAAGGATACAAATTGTAGATTTCAGATACTAAGCCAAGTGTATGATAAATCATGCACTCCCCATTAGTAATAGCTATTTGGTGTCTGTTTCGCCCCCTTTCCATGGGGAGATATAATTGATTAAAATGACTAGTTTTTGATTTTGATTATATTACTCATGTATTTCAATTACAATTAATATAAATAAATTTTTTTTAATGTAGTACTGAAAGAATTTTTTTTGATAATTAATAAGTGACCTATATTGTGCGGCGGGCCTCCACATGCGGGACACTTATCCCACATGTGGGACAACCTTTTCGACAGTGATTCTTTTTGCTTTCTGTTAAGAACTCAAATTGGGGCGTAGTTCCTGATAACGTCTTCAACAGCTTTAGTTGAGAGTGTATTTTAAAGCCTGTTATACATGTAATCTCGTTGATGCTACTAGGTACTTGGTTTTCTCTAACATTATGCAGAAAGCATATTGCTGTCCTGATTTCGCTTGGTGATTCAATTCTTGCTAAGGTGTTATTACAAGGATGTTGCTGTTTGTGACAAGCCAATCGATGTTAGCATTTCATTATGTTCACGGACCTACAATATGTTATTTTCTTGTGCAAGCGATCTCGGTGGGCTGTCAAATGACAACCGGTTGCGGTTCGCAAAGCTGCGTTTTGGGTTGTTTGTAACTTCCTAGCTAGTGAGTGTCAGCAACTTGGGTCTATATAGTAAGTCGGCCTATTGTTTAATACGTTGTAATTATTGTATTTTTATACTTGCCCTATGAACTACCCGCTCGTGCTTTCAATGCATTAATCCTGTTTGTTAATCTAGAGTTCACTTGTTGTGGATGAGAATTGAATCTAAGCAGTGGGTCGAATGTTACCCCCAACAATTTTGGATGCTTAGTGTTGTATTTACCTCCTTCGTCCATGTGGTGTGTTGAGTGGTCTTTTCAGTTGAAAGTTTCAATTTTCTTGTTTTGAACCAATTATTCAGAATATTAAGGTAAGTATTTAGGATATCGATAAGGTGTTGCAAGTTGTTTCCTGTTACAGGCACCGAGCAGTCGCCTGCATATGACGTGCTGATTAATCCTTCTGATGGGGCAGGTAAGCTTAAGTAGGGATTAAAGAATGAAAGTGAGAAAACTCCACCTTGCAGAACATCTTGTCTTAGCACGGACGAATAAAGGACTTATAAACATGGAGCAATCGACATGGAGTGAACATTTTTTTGCATCTATTTAGGAGGCCGAGTTTTCTAGACGCGCTTTTTGCCATCGCCATTACATGATCGTTCCAGAGTTAGTCATTTGAAACTGTGACACCCAATAAACAAATGTTTTTACATTTACTTAATGGTTCATCACACATACTGAATAACATATTTTTGAGGAACTCAGTCTTTGATCTGGAAACAATCAACAGCTGTGTTTTGGTAGACTTGAAATCGGTCACCTCAATCGGCGACTTTTTTAGGTCATTATTCACGTTTATGGCAGCGGGCAGGATTAATTCGTTCGTGCATTTTACAATTTGAAGGAAGGGGCTCGAACGACTTGTACAGAGTTCTATCATCTGCAAAACTATTTATTGGGTTGCTGGTGATTTTCAGCAATTCGTTGAAATAAAAAATAGGGTCCAAAATAGTTCGAATGCTGGAATTATTTGTTACAAAGCTTACATTTATATCGAGGAGTAGCCTGAGGAGTAGCCATATGCGTGCAGCATAGTCTATATAATGAGTCGGCCTATTGTTTAATACGTTGTAATTATTGTATTTTTATACTTGCCCTATGAACTACCCGCTCGTGCTTTCAATGCATTAATCCTGTTTGTTAATCTAGAGTTCCCTTGTGGATGAGAATTAATTTAAGCAGTGGGTCGAATGTTGCCCCCAACAATTTTGGATGCTTAGTGTTGTATTTACCTCCTTCGTCCATGTGGTGAAAAGTGTGGAACTGGTCTTTTCAGTTGAAAGTTTCAATTTTCTTGTTTTGAACCAATTATTCAGAATATTAAGGTAAGTATTTAGGATATCGGTAAGTTGTTCCAAGTTGTTTCCTGTTATAGGCACCGAGCAGTCGCCTGCATATGACGTGCTGATTAATCATTCTGATGGGGCAGGTAAGCTTAAGTAGGGATTAAAGAATGAAAGTGAGAAAACTCCACCTTGCAGAACATCTTGTCTTAGCACGGACGAATAAAGGACTTATAAACATGGAGTGAAACATTTTTTGCATCTATTTAGGAGGCCGAGTTTTCTAGACGCGCTTTTTGCCATCGCCATTACATGATCGTTCCAGAGTTAGTCGTTTGAAACCCAATAAACAAATGTTTTTACATTCACCTAATGCTTCATCACACATACTGAATAAAATATTTTTGAGGAACTCAGTATTTGATCTGGAAACAATTAACAGCTGTGTTTTGGTAGACTTGAAATCGGTCACCTCAATCGGTGACTTTTTTAGGTCATTATTCAAGTTTATGGCAGCGGGCAGGATTAATTCGTTAGTGCATTTTACAATTTGATGGGGGTTCGAACGACTTGTACAGAGTTCTATCATCTGCAAAACTATTTATTGGGTTGCTGGTGATTTTCAGCAATTCATTGAAATAAAAAATAGGGTGAAAAATAGTTCAAATGCTGGCTAATTCTATTATTTGTTACAAAGCTTACATTGATATCGAAAATTTGAATGTGAAATTTGTATATGCTCGTTGAAACGATTCTTTTGTATCGATTTGATCACAATTCACATTTGAAAGATTTATGGCCAACCATGTCCCTTGGATTGTTGAACTAATTTTTGTATAAAATTCTTTCCCACAAAACTCACATCTGGACATCTCACATCTGAATTCTTCTAGTGATTTTTCTTTAAACTTTTTGAAACTGAAAACAAAAAGTAAATTTGAGATTAAAAATATTTTAGCTTTGTATTTCACTCATTATAAATTCGAGATCCTCAGAAGAAGTGGCATTCAAATCTGTGTTTGCATTGGTAATAGTCTCATCGAATTTATATTGTGTCAGATCTTCATCCAACGGCAAACTTTTCTCCTCTTGGTCAGCTTGTGACGGAAATTATTCCACTGGCTGCATCTAGTTGTTTCTTGTTCTTGGAAGGAATGGTCTCTTGGGCTTACAGAGCCAGCAAAATACCTAAGTATCATACTGGATCGATTCAACTGGAAAACAAATATAGGGAAGCAAAAGCGACGGCAGCACCATCAAGCTTCTCAAGATGGACGGGCCATGCCCCAGAAGCGTTCGTAGCCCAACTCCGACCAAGAGCCGTGTGCCAGAAGCTTCTCGAGCTGGACGGGTCTAGACCCCAACTGGAATAAGTTACAAATAACACAGAACGCAGCCTTGCGTACAGCAACCAAGATCACCTACACGAGGAATGTAATATTTTTCCGGTCCGTGAACTTATAGAAATGCTTACCAAACAATATCTATGGACCTGTCATAAAGAGGAACATCGTTGCAATGACACCTTATTCATGAAAACAATTCAGGAGGATTGCCAACTGCGTCTTACAAGATGTTAAAAACAATTAAGTCATCGGTAACATCGACGAGCCTACGTATAAGACGGGCTTAAAAACATTCATACCATAGGCGTTGAAGACAAAATAAAGAACTACTCCCCGAATCAAGTTCTTAATAGCAAGCCACCACAAATAACTGCCGAAGAATTAAAACTACCACGCAGTTCCAGAACCATCCTAGCGCAGTTAAGATCCGGTTGTTCACGCATCTTAAATAACTACATGAGTAGAATTGACAAGGAATCCATTTAATTTTCCAGGAAAACCAACCAACCTGACGGAGGAAGATTTGTGGTACCGCCTAAGAGCAGTAGCAGAGTTCCTGGATCTGGACATGGAGCCTGCGGAGTAGCACCGCTCTGTTGCTACAATAACAACAATATCAAAATTATATGATCTTAATTTCCAATTTTATAGTATTTTTTATTTAATATATTTTTAATACAGAGTACGAATTTTCTGTAATGTGATAAACAAAAAGAAATTATTTTAATTTTAATAAATGTAGCCAATGTTATTGAAATACAGATTTAAAATTTAAAACTCAACTGTTTTATTTTTAATATAAAAATTAAGTCGACCTCTTCTAGTATCCTTCCATATGGCGTAAATGATTATAAGGTACTATTTCAGTTTCTATACTCTTTCCTGATTTGAAATATCTGGTCACCCTAAAGCTGCTACAACCTAAAATAACAATAATTATATTTCAAATTGTTATAAATTTGTTTAATGTACCTACCCTCATAAAACGGTTGAACATTCGCAAATGTAAACGCTTTTTGTGGAGTAAAAACAAATTCACCAGCTTCCTTTGATGTTTACTTAAATATATCAACCATTTTATTTTTGTTCTTGTCATCAGTTTTGTTGAGTATAGAAGAGTCTGTAAGTTTAGTTGTACCAAAAGAAAATCCAGTTGTGTTGGTTGGTGCGAACCCACGTTTACTCAGTTTGCTTTCCCAATTAAAAGCAGGAGCAGAACCGCTTGATGGCAATCTGGAATTCGTTGTAGTTGTCGATTCTTCTTTATTATTTTCTTTTATGTTTTTTAAATGACTATCGTAATCTTTAAATATCGGACTTAATATACATAATGGATTTTCATTAATATGTTTTGTGATCCATTTCAGTAAAGATTCATTCAATCCTTTCAGTTTTGATAAATACTCCGAAGATTCTCTTCCTTTCTCAATTGTTCCATTTGTTAATTTATTTGATTTTTCATCATCTGATATTGTAATGGCTTCCGTAATTGACTTTTCTGGTAATATCTTTGAACTTGAAAAATTCATGGTGTCCACTATTTTTTCAAAACAAAATTCCTTGACTTTCCAAAACTTTCCAGACCAAAATATGAAAATTCCATGACTTTTTTAAAAATAAAATTAAAAAATTTTGACCAACGTGGAACTACATAAAATGCTTCGTAGTAGAACAACTATGGCTTTCCAGAACGATTTGGTCTTGTCATAGAGCGCAGAATCCCTGCAATGACACCTTATCCATGACAACACCACCTAGAGACATAAGGACTGCGAAATGCTTCCTACATGATGTTAAAAACAATCAAGACATAAATAACATCGACGAGCCTACGTATAAGAGGGGGTTGAAAAATCTACGTACCAAAACCGTTGAAGACACAATAAAGAACTACGCCCCGAATCGAGTTTTTAATAGCAAACCACCACAAGTCGCTGCCGAAGAGGTAAAACTGCCACGCAGCACCAGAACCATCCTAGCCCAGTTAAGATCCGGTTAGTCACGCATCTTAAATAACTACATGAGTAGAATTGACCAGGAAATTTTTGACAAGTGTCCCATATGTGAGGGCACGCCACATGATGCTAACCACCTTTTCAATTGTCCAGAGAAACCAACCGACCTGACGAAGGAAGATCTGTGGTACCGCCCAAGGGCAGTAGCAGAGTTCCTGCATCTGGACTTGGAGCCAGAAGAATAGCACCACAACTCGTCGCTGCAGCAACAACAACAACAATAAGGTCCGGCTACCTCGCAGCACCAGATCGTTTCTATCCTAACTAAGATCCGGTTGGTCACGCATCCTAAACAACTACATGAATAGAGTTGTTCCTGAAACTATTGACAAGTGTCCCGCATGTGAGGGCACACCGCACGATGTAGATCACCTATTCAATTGTCCTGATAATTTAACCAACCCAACACAGGAAGATTTGTGGTACCGCCCAAGGGCAGTAGCAGAGTTCAAACGACTTGCTATATAAATGCGTAAAAATGTTTTTCTGAGAACCTTAAGATCAGAACACGAAAATTTGTGTTGAGTAGAAGGAAAGACAAGCGCAAGCGGTTCCCTGAATCCAGACCACCAGGTGAACTTCAGTTGATAAACTATTTTTAGTGCATTTCGATAAACAAACCATAGTGTTTGGGCTAGAGAGGGCTATTCATTACTAGATCCAAGATTTTAAATAAATTTCAATAACCAGATGACACAAAAATTAAGTCAACTGGAAGATGATCATACTTCTATTGAAGAGATTTCTAGTTCCGAAAATAATTGGCAAGAATATAGAAATATTTGATGTTTTTAAATTTATTTGATGAACTGCCTTCTGATAACCGGTCGACTCTATTGATGAACTCACATTCGTAGGAAATTCATGTAGAAAACAAAAGAAAATATTGAGTAGAAAACAAAAAAAATATTGAGTAGTTTGTTTTATTTAAATCAATTTACATTTTTTTTGTTTAACTTAGTTTTTTAACAGTGATAATAAATACATTGATTATTCAAAAAAAAAAACTGAATAACAACAATGATATGTTTGCACTCTTCTTCATTTCGGCAATTCTTCGTTTTCAGCAATTATTTCAATTGTATATTCAATTGCTTCTTGTTATTCAATCAAGGATGAATCGTCAACCACTCCTTGGATGGATCGTAAACCACCTTTTTTGTGAACTTTGAATATATGCTGAATATATGTTTTGAACATTCTATATTTTTATACTGTATACTATATTTTTATACTATATTAACCTAATACTGTCCACCGAAAAGTCCACATCTACACTTTTCACCACATGGACGAAGGAGGTCAACACAACACTCAACATCTGCATTGACAACGTGCTTATTCCCTCGGTAAAAAAAATCCGAGACTGTTGGGGGTCACATTCGATCCACTACTTAAATTCAATGCTCATGCTCAACAGGTGAACGCAAGATTGAAAAATAGGAACAATGCTCTGAAGGCACTGGCTGGCAGTTCATGGGGGAAAGACAAAGAAACAATAATAACAACATACAAAGCAATAGGAAGAATTTGAATTATGCGGCACCCATATGGACACCTCAGGTCGCTGACGCCCACTGGAATAAGTTACAAGTAACACAAAACGGAGCATTGCGAACAGCAACCGGTTGTCATTTGATGGCTCACCGAGATCACCTACACCAAGAATGTAACATATTGCCAGTCCGTCAACACAATGAAATGCTCACCAAACAATATCTATGGGCCTGTCACAAAGAGCAACATCCCTGCAACGACACCTTATCCATAACCACACCACCTAGAGACATAAGGCGTAATGCGAAATGCTTCTTAACTGATGTCAGACACAGTGAAATAATAGGTAACATTGACGAGCTTACGTATAAAACGGGCTTACAAACGATACACACAAAGGTTGTTGAGGACACGCTCAAGAACTACGCTCCAAATCGAGTCCTCCAGAGTAAGCCGCCACAGGTCGCTGTAGAAGAGGTCAAACTACCGCGCAGCACCAGATCCACTCTAGCATAGTTAAGATCCGGTTGGTCACGCATCTTAAATAATTATATGAGTCGAATTGACCACAACATTGTTGACAAGTGTCCCATATGTGAGGGCACGCCACATGATGTATACCACCTATTAAATTGTCCAGGAAAACCAACCAACTTGACGAAGGAAGATTTGTGGTACCGCCCAAGAGCAGTAGCAGAGTTCCTGAATCTGGACATGGAGCCGGAGGAGTAGCACCGCATCGTCGCTACAACTACAACTTCGGGCTTTAAAAACATTCATACCATAGGCATTGAAGACAAAATAAAGAGCTACTCCCCGAATCGAGTTCTTTATAGCAAGCCATCACAAATAGCTGCCGAAGAATTAAAACTACCACGCAGTACCAGAACCATCCTAGCGCAGTTAAGATCCGGTTGGTCACGCATCTTAAATAACTACATCTACATGAGTAGAATTGACAAGGAACCAATTTAATTTTCCAGGAAAACCAACCAACCTGACGAAGTAGCAGAGTAGCAGAGTTCCTGGATCTGAACATGGAGCCGGAGGAGTAGCATCGCTCCGTCGCAACAACAACAACAATATCAAAATTATATGATCTCCTTCGATGATTTCCAAACCGGAAACCATAATAAATGCGCAAACAAATTTAACATAATAGCAACACTAACAGATTAGCAACGTAAACATAAAAGACCAGATTCAAATCTAAGTGTTTGGTGTGTTATTTCAAGTGTCTGAAGCAACGACGGAAATCGTCCCGAACAAAAACTCAACAGTTTACGTCCAATACATACTTTTCTTTGCATATGTCTTAGAAAAAACTAACAGGCGAGTCCTGTACAACTAAATATTTTATGCAAAATGAACCACTTGAGAACAAAAGTTGGATTAGGATCATCACGTGCCGATCATAATCACCTTAAGCCGTTCCATAAACCAAATAAAATCCGAGAAGAAGACATACATTAATTTTAACAAAGCAGACTGGAATAATTTTAAAACTTTAACTGAAATTGAATTTAGTAAGCAATTTTCACCACTTAACTAGCTTCTTAAGATAGACGGGTCTACGCCCCAATTCCAACCAAGAATCATCACAACAATCGACGAAAGGTGCAAATCCGTCGCTCCATTTTTTTAGGTAAAGAAACAGCTGTTACTGGTCTCACTGCTTCAAACACTCCTCGTCATGGCTGGTATTGAGTTCTTCAAATCCAGGACCAACTAAAATATAGCACTGTACAATATGTAAAAAAATTTTAAGAGCAAACATAACTTCTATTCAGTGTAACACCTGTAAGGAATGGTGCCACCTCAAGAACTGCTAAGGTCTTGTCACACACAAGCAATGGATCAAGAACTCCACAGCGCCATGTTGTCAAGTATCAAATCTAAATCAAGTGAACACGCTACGGGAAACCTACAGTGATTAAAAATTATGCAACTAAATTGCAACGGTCTCATAAACAAAATAGATGACATAATAAACATTATGTGCAATAACAATATTCTAGTTACGGTTCTTTAAGAAACCAATTTGAAACACTGATTCATGAGATAAAAGCATTGCTGATCAACAAGACAGCTCCAATTTTGGAGTCCTCAACGAATCATACCAACAAGGGCAAACAAATAACTCATACTCTTCTCCAGATGTCACCCTTGCCAGCATGTCACTAATGCCAATTGCAGAGTGGAGAACAGAAATTTCATTGGGATCAGATCACGTATTAAGACATCTACGTAAACTCCACACTCACAACCTGGAGGATATCATATTTTCCGAAGAAGTTGAGAATGCAATAAGAAAAATAAAGTCATCAGAATCTATAGGACCAGACGGCATCTCAGCCATCATGCTCAAAAACATAGGACCCACAAGATTGAACTACCTCCCTACTACACTCAAAACATCTTTAAATACTCTCGAGTCTCGAGGTACCAAATATCTGGAAAACGGCCAGAATCAGCCCCATTTTAAAACCTGGAAAAAGCCAGCCCCATTTTAAAACCTGGGTATGGAGCTGGATTAGCAAGACAACCGTTACAACAACAATAACTTAACGTCCTATCTCGGGAAAAAAATCGTGTTGTTTTATAATAAAGCTAGATTTCGCCTGGTAGAATTCAAGAAGTCAAACCTAGCTTTCCACATGAAGCGTGTTCGTTTGCCACACAAAGAGATGACATCCGCAAGTCAGATCCTGCAGACTCCAGAATTCCAGATCTAAATAAGTGAATTAACAAGTTGGTAACGGAGCATAAAAAAATAAATGGAAGAAATTAGTGAGTAAATCAAGCCTTGGCACAATTAACAGTCTTTGGAAGGTCATCAAGGGCGTAACTCGACTTCAAACAAACTCAAAATAATTTGCATGATCTCCTTCGATGATATCCTAACCGAAAACCACAAGAAATGCACAAACAAATTTAAAATACACTTTGCAGAAAAACTAAGTAAACATGAGAAGGAACCCAGGTCACTTTTAAGAAATCTATGTAAACTTAAAACAAACAATCTGGAGGGTATATTTTCTAAAGAAGAAGTTGAGAATGTTATAAGGAAAATTAAGTCATCAAAAGCTATATGACCCGACGGCATCTGAGCCATCATGCTGAAACACATTGGACCCAAAGGATTGAACTACTTCACTACTACACTCAATACATGTTCAAATAACCTCCAGATTATCAAATATCTGGAAAACAGCAAGAATCAGTCCTTTCTAAAACATCATCCTTTCATCGGTCGCAAAACTTATTGCATCACTTCTTCGCCCTCAGCTGACTAAATCTTGCAACTTGGTGCCACACCAACATGGATTCCGGAGAGCACAGAGTATAACCACTGCGCTTCACAGAAAACCAGTTCAGTGATGGTCTGACTGAACCAACACAACAACAACCCTGTGCTAGAACAATCTTAGAGGGACTCGAACTATCAAAAGCATTCGACACAGTGTCGCACGCTGCACTATTGGACGATATCCTAAACAATAATTTGCAAGATCTAATAAAGCGCGTGTTGTGCAACTACCTTAGAAGGTCGCCAAACATAAGTTGAGTTCAATAGTTGCAAGTACAAGATGAGAGTGCTAAGATAAAGCGTTACTCAAGGTGGTGTTCTCTCAACTTTATTATTTAATCTCTTCTTAAGCAGCTTACCTGCCCCACCAAAATAAATAACCATCACATCATATGCAACAGGAAACAACCTAGAGCACTCACGCGGCACGATGTTGACCACCTATTCAGATGTTCTGAGAATTAATTCAACCCACCTGACGATGGAAGATTTAAGGTACAGCATATGGCAGGAGCATAGTTCCTGAACCTGGGCCCATGGGATTAGCACCACACTCGTGGTTTCAACAACTCCTTGACGCTCCTATTGGGAAGAAAAATTTAAAGAAATTTTTAAGAAAAGTAGAGCTCGCTACATTCCGGCTGGTAGAATTCAAAAGGTCAACCCAAGCTTTCCATCGGAAGTGTGTGCGCTAGCCACAAAATGAGATGACATGCGCAAGGCAGGTGCAGCTGACTTCAGAATCCCGGGCCTTAAAATGCGAATTAAGAAGTTAACGCAACAGAAAATAAATAAATGGAGAGATAAGTAATAATCAAGTCTTGGCGCATTTTAAACTTTTTACAATTATGGGCCTAGCTCATCTTCGACAATCTCAAAACAACTGCATGATCTCTTTCGATAATATCCCAACCGTAGACCACAGGAAATGTCAAACAAATTTAAATTTGTAAACAGAATTTACAGTAAAAGCAACAAACATGAGAGACCAGACTGGGATAAACCTAAGTATTTGGGTTACATTTTCAAACGGGATAAAGCTATCCATAGTTATAATAACTACACTTTCAAAAGAGTAAAAATTGGTTTCATAGCAATCAAGTAATCTTAACAACAAAAAGATTACGTGTCGATTCCAATCACCTTGAGCCGTCCGTTCCATAATCACTTTATGCCGTTCTAAAAACCAAATAAAATCTGATAAAACATAGATTAATTTTAACAAACCAGACTGGGATAATTTTACAACTCCTCGAATATATTAAAATGATTCCTTCGATGATATCCCAACTGGAAACCACAAGAAATACGCAAACAAATTTAACATACTTACCATTTACAGAGTAGCAACATAGACATAAAACACCAGATTCAAACCTAAGTGTTTGGTCAGTAATTTCAAGCCAAGCAAAATCTAAAAGGGTCACTAAGTAAACTACTAAATAATAAAAATTAAGGCTATATATATTCTCTTTTTAAACAATCAGGGATCAGCAAAGCCATTTTGCTATCCATCTGGAATTAATGTTGCACACTTTTGATCATCTTCAAATTGAACCCAAATCACCCACTTCCTACAAGAACAAGAACACTGACTGAAAATATAAGTAAAATATGTGGTAATCATCAAATGAAAGAGGTGAGAGCCAGCTGACTATTACAAGAATTCGCACTGGTATTCTACAATTATATTCACTTACCAGGATCACATTTTGTTATAATTATGTTTTCTTTCCAGGATAACATTTTGTCGGCAGTGTTAAATAAATAAACTGAAAAGATATTTTATTTATGTTTACTACACCAAAATTCATCGTTTATGTGTTAAATTACCTTAGGTTTTTTAGTAACGTTGTCATGTAAATTAAACAAATAGCATTTGCGGTATGTGACCATAATATATCAACAATACCGGTTTCATAATCATACATTAGCGATAGTGCGCCTCCGTATTTCTCATCAGTATTAGACAAATATGGTGAATCTAAAAAACTTTCTTGAAAAGCTTTATGCAATGATGTAACAGGACATTCACAAGCCATTTTTATATATTTCACACTTTCTAAGATATTCACCATTTCTTGTTTTGCATATGGCAACTGTTATTGATTGGGTTGGAATAGCCCAGCCCCCCATATGAAGTAGCTTTTCTAATACGATTTGAACATTTTAATATTATCACTATCACATCACCAGACGCTATATTACCGTAACTATCACAAACAAAAGCACGAACTGTATCCAATAATGTTAACTTAATATTATTTAATTCTTCTAATAATTAAAATGTTTTTATACCTTCACTAGATAAAATCATTGGCAGAATAAGTCCAAATTTAAAAAAAGCTGTGATTGTTTATATCAATTATTTTTATAAATACATATATGTACATATATATGTTTCATTTTTCCATTTTAACGAAACGCACTTTATACAGTAAAATAATAAAAAAAAAAAATAATAGTTTTGATGATTACTAAATTCAATTGAGATATTGTTCGTTTCGTTGAAATGAAAAAATGAAATAGATATGTCAAAATAATTTAAAATATATTATAGGTGGGTTTTATAGCATGTTTGATGGTATATGTAAGTTTTATTTTAATTTTATAGTTACTGAAAATAAAAGTTCTCATCTTATAACTTTTTATGGCAGTAAAGTTGTATCAAAACATATTTCTTCAGTAAAGTTGTATCAACTCGCAAGATTTTGTCAGTAAAATTTACTGAAAAAATTGGGTGTCACTCTCTAACAAATGTTAAAGTTGTATTTTTTCTCTCGCTTGTTTTACTGACAGTATTTCATTTTCCATATAAATGCAGCTTTATTCATGTACGGTCATTTAGAATATGGATAATCAATGATGACAAAATGTTGAAAATTGAAAATAAAACCCATTTCCAGTCGCATAAAAATAAAGAAAAAAAGAAATAATTCAGTTTGACGCATGTTTTCTGAACATAAAATTTTTTCGTACATTTCTCCTCCAACAGTAAAATTATAGCAACATAGCTGTAAAATAAAATCTTTGTATTTTCAACAACCCCAGGAGGGTGTGGCTGAGTACAATACAAATTTAGTATATTGTTTGTTTTTTTTGTGTATTAAAAATGTAAAAGAAAAAGTTGAAACTTCTTAAGATATTTTTCATTTGAATAATATAAAATGACCTGTTTGATTCATTACTTTGTAGATCTTCTAAATTTTTAAAGTAGTCCTGGTGGTAAATTTAGAAGTACTAACTTTTCAAGGTTTTTGTCTATTACATAACATTTAACTTAACAAAGACTTTTACGACCGTTTAAAAATTGACGATTTTGTTTTTGTAAATTAACCATACCAGCAATATATTCACAAATATAAAGTACGGAAACTGTTTCGAGCTTATGTGAAGAATTTATAAAATTCAAGAAACAAACTTTTATAATGAAAACTACCAATTGTTTATGGTAAAGGTAGTTATTACTTATTTCTCCACCCTTTTAGTTCGAGCTCTATATCATTTCGTCTATAACTTCATAATATGTGAGGGTTTCATAATAATATTTTTCATTTTTTAATTTACGCTACATATAGAAGCGATATCGTACTAACCCGCTTTGAATATTAATCAATTCTACTGAAATGAATACAATTTATTATGCCAGAATCCTCAAAAAGGTCTCTGATTTCAAAGTTATATCAGGACGTATACTCGCTATCGTCTGTCTTAATTGGACCAAAACGTTGGATATGATCTTACGCTAAAATAATTTTATAGAAGGGTTCACGTTTGTAATAATGTTTTTGAGTGTGGTGTTTAATTTAACACATACGGTGATCCAACGAGAGGTCTAATTAAGTAGAAAATTCGATTACTTGCAGCGATTCATAGCCGCTATATCTGTAAGTATATTGTTGTTTAAGCAAGCACTGATCAAAATAGCTAGAGGATTGAAGTTACTCAATTCGTTCTTTCAGCTTCTCTTGAAAGTTAAAACATATATATTTGGTTTTTCATATTTTATTTGCAGACAAATTTTTTCTAGCACTACTTTCAAGCGACTTCTCACATTTATCAACTTTACTTCACCCGAGTATGTAAGTTTATATATATATATATATGTATATATATATATATATATATATATATATATATATATATATATATATATATATATATAAACTTATATATATATATATATATATATATATATATATATATATATATATATATATATATATATATATATACATATATATATATATATATATATATATATATATATATATATATATATATATATATATATATATATATATATATATATATATATATATATATATATATATATAATTATATATATACCTCCGCCATATATACCTCCGCCATATATATACCTCCGCATGGAGGGATCAGTTTTTATTGTTTTGAAAATTTTTTTATTTTTGATCTACGGGTGTGACAATCCCGCGTACTCCAGTCCCTGCTATTGACATACGAATTGACGTGAGATATCACATACCACAGGCAATAGCAGTGAGATATCACTAGCCAAGGTGACAGCTTAGGGGTGGTGGCGGATGAACTGTATTCAGTCAACGGTAGCACCCTCAATCTTAGCTGTGAAAAAATGCTTGATGATGAGACGCTATTGCTTCCTTGAGGAAACGAGCCTTCATATAACTATGTATGGGCTTTAATCCTCAAGAAAGACAGTGCGTCAGAGGATCAAGGTATATGCAACCGGCTGGATTACTGGCAACTACATTTTTGTTTTGTTTCAGCAAATTTTTGTCAAAATTTGCTATTTGCTTTTTAATTTACTTTTATTTTCTCTATTCTATCATAAAATATTGGCCTATGTCATATTTTGTCAGATGATAGGATTTTTTGTTTAGTTATCCATTCTTTAACTAAAAATATAAAAAAACAAAAAAAGAAAGATTTACGTCCATCAACACCTTTGAACGTATGTTGTTGTGGGACCTTGGTCTTAAAAGGGGTTTATGTGTTATTGTGACACATATTGTAATTCCTACTACACAACACATTTTATAAAAAAAAAAAAATATTGGATTATATATATATTGAGTTTGTTGACAAAATATATGTTGTAGGTGGCTAGTTTCTTTTGATGGCACACATATTCCAAGGAGATGGCATCACTTTGCTATATCCATCGTCAAATTTACATAACTTTAATATCATGACCATAGACAATAATGCAGCCCATATACTTTCTCATTTAAGATACTGGGCCGTTTTCTTTGCAGAACATTAATAAAAACATATAAAAGTATCCAAAAACGGCATTCAATACGATTAAATTTTGTAAGCCTTTTATTATTATTTTATTGTTACAAACATTATTCTGTTCTTATGAAATAAAAGTTAATTATGAACGTAAAAATTTTGATATATATTAATGAGGCATTATGATATAAATTTAGATAAATCGGTGTAAAATAATTTAAACGAATATAATTAAAGTTGTAAATTTATAGTAAATGTTTTACAAATTTAACTTAATAATACACAGTTTAATATATTTTAATTTAAGATTAATTGTTTTTTTTTACATTTTATTTTAAAGACGGTTGTTTAAAATTACCCATAACTGTAACTGTAACTGTAACTGAATGTGATTTATAATAATGGCAAATTCAAACGATTTGTTTAAAGTATTAGCTATTGTAAGATTGATTGTGCGATCAACAACCTGTACTGTCGAAACTAGTGTTTGCCACTAATCACTCAAATCTCAATACACATGGTCGATTGTAAATGCCCGTAAGGCTTGTCTTTATTTCAAGCCAAATAACATTGAACTGAGTTAGAAAAAGGGATAGTGCTGTGTAACCCTTATAAATGTAATCTGAGCATTGGTATAGTGAAAGTCAATTTCTATAAACTATTCACGTATATACTATACACTTGAATAATTTCGCCAAACTAATTTATTTATTACCAATATCATAATGGATCTCTTTAGATTCTCTTTAAAACGAATTTTAACAATTTTTTCCTCATATATATTATATACTCAAAATCCATTCCAATGTTATACATAATACAAACCAAATACATTTATGTATTCATATTTTTACAAAACGATCCAAAAATTCAAAAACAAAAGGGAAAAATTTTTAATCAAAAATATACTTCAACTTCGACAACAAAAACATAATATGAACATAACATTTATTGTTGTATTCTTTATAAAAACAACAAATAATAGAAAAATGAAAATAGGGGATAAGAAAATATAATATATAGAGTTGGGTTATCATATGGGAGTTATTGATTTATTTCAACTTGAAATTTAATTTTAAAATTTTTGGATTTTATAACCTAAAAACTTGGGTTTTCAAACAATTATGTTGTATATATCAGACCGACTCAAAATCTACATGCTGTTTTTCTTTTGTACTCAGGGTTTAACTCTTGCATTGGTCTATGCTGAATATCTACACAAAAAATGGGGCAATTACACCAAAAACATTAAATGGGAACTTTCTGAGTTTGGGCTCATTTTTTCAAATGGTGTCTTTGCTTTCAGTAACATTAAAAAACAGTTTTCAAACAATATACTAAAATTTTTTTTGAACTAACATTTATTTAGAAAATACTTACAAATTTTACTTAAAACAAAAAAGTTTTAAAACAAAAGTTCTGTTATTTTTTAAATTTAGTTTTTCGGCAAACGGCTGTAAAGTTTAACTTTACTGCCACTAGGGAGTCAGCTAAAGTCTTACTTTTTAGCCTGACAGCAAAAGTAACGTCTAGTGGCAGCAAAAGTAACGCCATTTTTATTTTATATTACGGAGGCTGTGAAGTAGCATTTGTTATTTGTTAGTTTGTTATTTTTTCAAACATATTGTATAGCCATGACAACAAAAAATAACTTGATTCTCATATTATGAAATTTTGAAAAGGCTGCTTTGATAAAAAAAATTTTATTCATACAAATTTAAATGTTTTTTTCTCGTTTTTGGAAGTAATTATGACGATACAAATTCATATTTATAAAAAGTTTGATGTATTAATTTCATATTTATAAAATATTTAAACGTTTGCCGAAAAAATAGTGTTTTTAATTCGGAGCTAAAGTGACTTTTTGTGTTTCGTCTATAATTGTCGGCCTCCCTGCGGTCGGCCCTCAAACTATAGACTCAACACAAAAAGTATCACTTTAGCTCCTAATTAAATAATGTACTATTTTCAGTTTTTTTTTTTAAATTTTCGGTTGTAATACCACGAGTCGTTGAAATTTTTTCGAAGTTTTTTTGATTTTACGATTTAAATTATTTAGCAACACTGCGAATCAATGCGCACAATAAACCACGAGTCCGAAGGAAGAGTGGTTTAAGAAGTGGTTTGATTGAGCAGTGTTGCTTAAAAATAATTTAATGAGTAAAACTGAAAAATTTTAGCCAAAAATTTCAATGAAGAGTGGTATTTAATGAGATGATTTTTTTTTAATTATTATTATATTGTTTAAAAGATAATTATTAGTTTCTATGAGGCTAAATAGATAAGCTCCTCGCGCTACACCCTGGGTTACGCTAATAGTCTATTTCAACTTGGTAGCCAAACATTTCATTTCGAACTCTTGGGTGTGATACAAAAAAAATAAACATGAACCAAAATCAAAATCACAATAACAACGGTTCTTTTTAGCACCATAAGACAAAAAATATTGGACCTTCAGTCCGTGTTTTGCAATTGAACATTGAAGGCATAAGCAGGTCAAAAACTGAACATTTACAAAGATTATTAATAGATTACGACATTGACGTTGTAATTCTGCAAGAAACGCATGCAGCAGATGAAGCGCAACTTACCTTTAGAGGAAACATTGTTGGTTACAAATTAATTAGTGCTATTTACCATCAAGCATATGGATCTGCCATGTATGTTAAATCTTGAAGTGCACCCACGTACGTACACAGACGGACATCTTATTGTTGTTGATATATCTGGCAAATAAGACTTGGGACAGATCTACAAAACCCATTTTTTTTTAGACCTCCTTTAAATGTGTGGAAAGAAGTTGTGGAAAGAGTAACATTTATAAAATTAGAGTAAAACTTAATATGGCTTGCACATGTTTACACTACATTAGACTAGTAAATAATGCGTAACATAATAAACTGAATCTTGGTTCAGTCTAGGCATTTACAACTGGCCCAGACTGTCACCAAAGCTAACTAGCTAATTAAACGCTAAGTTAACTTGTTTTAAAATAATCTTGGCTCAATGTCAAAACAATTCTCTCTGCTTGCCTGGGTAGTTTTATTTTAATTTAAACCAATGAAATTCTCTAAAATGTAATGACATCATTCAATTTCACCAATAAAATTTGAATTATACTAATAACAATATTTATGCGTCTGGCCTACTGGGATATTAAAAATTATCAGTCTAATTTTGAAATAGTTAACTGTTATCTTAGTTGGCCAGACGTATAGTTCATAAAAAATATATAAATAAATCTCATTTATATTGTAATTTGTAAGCAAACGCAGTTGTTGACATATTTAAATTCAAAAAAATGTCTGATGAACGATTTGGTAAAGATGAAAATTATTCAATCGACCGACTAATTCTAATTCATGAGCAAGAAAACTAATTGGAAAATGTTTACGGAATTTTGCTGCATCCAAAACTATGAACTAGATGGCAAAAAAATTTCTAACCGAATTCCCCTCGTTCGTTGATAAATTCTCATAATTTTTTGAAAAATTCCTCAAGCAATTAGTATTGATAATAGCCTTCGGCCTACGGCCTCGTGCTTTTATCAATATATGTCCTTGCTTTCGAAATTTTTGGCAAAAAATTATTTCGAATTATCACCGCCCTTGGGAAATTACAACTGATAATTTTTAATATCCCAGTAGGCCAGACGTATAACTATTTGTTATTAGTTTAATTCAAATGTTATTGGTGAAATTGAAGGATGTCATTACATTTTAGAGAATTTCATTGGTTTAAATTAAAATAAAACTAAGGCAAAAAATTTTCAGTTAAACTTAACAGTTTAGTTTTGATATATGGGCTATTATTTTGAAAACGTACATTTTTTAGTCGATTTTTATATTTTTGATTTTTAAAAAATCTAAAATTTTGATATATTGTTCGTATTGACGAAAAAAAAGCGATTTCGAGTTTTATTTTTGAGTACTCTGAATCGGAGTAATGCGCGGTTGAATTTTTGAGGCTTTTTCACATAGTTTTGGTAATGGTGGCAATGTTTTAATAATAAATCCCATAAATTTCATGCTATTAACGTATATTTTTGCAAATAAAGAGAAAAATGGTTGAATAATCGAAATGTGTAAGTTGGAAATTAAAAATTTTTCTCTTTTCAGCTAAAGGTGGCGAGTTAAAGCTTGGTTTACTTCAAAGCTCATATCTCAAAAATCGTAATTTTTTTTTCTTAATTTTCACAAATTTTAAAATAAACACATGCAACTATAAAATTCAAAAATAAAAAGTGAGAGATTCCATATGGATTTTTTATACGTACGATTTTTTAAAGTGTAGTATATGAATAATTCACATGTGTTTTTACATCAAATTAATTATGCTCTACTAAATGTGAATCTAATAAATTTAAAATTTTATATTTTAACATCTGTACTAAATTTGAAACATATTCTGTGCATTACTCATTGAAAAACAGGTTTTTATTGAGAATAAGAATTGGAGATTCCAACGATCGAAGATTGTGATTTATTTTCAACATCTTAACACTAACATAAGCATGAGACTATTATTAATAATTTTGTTTTTTTGTACAAAAATCATAATTTAATGAAACATTAAACTTTAATGATAATAATACTACAAACAAATACATTAAAAAATTAATTTATATATTTTTTTTGCCTCTAAATTGAAATATTTTTGATTATCAGAAAAGGGAAATGTTTTTGCAATTATTTTATCGTGTGTAGTGTTATCCCGTAAAAAATACTGGGATCCTTGAGGTTCACTAATTGTTTTAATGTCCGAAAACCGTGAAAGAAATTGTTCCTGTAGTTCGATATCTACTGAAGACACATATGAAAATTTCATTCGTGATTGATTTTTTTCGACTAAATTTCTTTTATTTCAAATGATTCCCCTGCTTTGGATATTTTCTCTCCTTTAAGCGATGATCTCCGGGCTTCTCTTTTAAGTGTACTTCCAATCATATCCGATGGACCCTTTCCAGTTGAAAAGAAATGCCATCCTGCAGGTATTTTAAAATCAACAAAATGTTTGCGAAGAGTTATAAAATTTTTCTTATTACTTCGGTCTGAAAGACCTTAGTATTACATTCATGAGCCAAAAGTGAAATTCTTACCCCACCTTTTTAGCATTTCTCGACGTTTTAGGACCTACTGATTCTAGAAAAGCAAAAAAAAATGTATGTCTGTCTGTCGGCCGGCCGCCGTCATTACCTACGCTGCAGGGAAAACCGCTGGAGGGATTTCAAAATTTTTTTTTTGAAAATACGTATACTCAAGGGACAGGTCCGAAAGGATGCTGTGTTCGATAACTGTACCGGAAGTATGTTAAAAAAATCATTATGTGTGTCAAAAACAGCAAATTTTCATATTTGTGGCTTAAAAAACGTTCATTTTAAGTGATTACGAGTAGGAAAGGAACATTGAATTTGGAGATATCTTAGTGGTAGGGATTGGTATGTGAGATCAAAAACTAGATTATTGCATTATAAGTTTGTCAAAAAAATGTTGTCAAGTGTGTCAAAAGAAAGATTTTTATTTATTTTTTTTACCCAATATTTTGGAAACAAATAAAATTAATCATTTGTACGACTTGAAAATTTATTAATATTATAAAGAATTATTGCACTAAAAGTTTGTCAAAAAAATGTTGTCAAGTGTGTCAAAAAATGATTTCATTTATTTTTTTAGCCAATTTTTTGGAAAAAAAATGTATCTGTTTTTATGACGTAAATGTAATTGAAATTGAAATTGGACATGGAAATTTTCGAATTTGTTATAGTTTTTGAAATATTTTTGGAATTTTGAAAAAACTTTGTATTTTTAATTTTGTAATAATTTTTGCAAAATTTTCAGAATTTTGGAAAAAGTTTTAATTTTTGGTTTTGTTATAATTTCTGCAATATTTTTTGAATTTTGAAAAAAAAATTGAATTTTTGAATTTGTGAATTTTATATATATATATATATGTTTTCCAGAATTTTGAAGAAAGTTTCAATTTTTGATTTTGTAAGAATTTTTGGAATATTTTTAGAATTTTGAAAAATTTTAAATTTTTGATTTCATTTTAATTTTTGGAATTTTAAAAAAGTTTCAATATTTGATATTGTTTTAATTTTTTCAATACTTTGAGATTTTTGAAAAGAGTTTGAATTTTTGGAATATTATTAGAATTTAGAAAAAGTTTAAATATTTGATTTTATTACAATTTTTGGAATAATTTTGCAATTTTGAAAAAAGTTTGTGTTTTTGATTTTGTTATAATTTTTGCAATATTATTAGAATTTTTGAAAAAAGTTTAATCTTTAATTTTGTAATAATTTTTGGAATAGTTTTTGAATTTTGAAAAAAGCTTGATTTTATTTAATTTTTACAATATTTTTGGAATTTTGAAAATATGAATTTGTGATTTTGTAATTTTTTCTCGGAACGCTAAATGGAGAGGTTTTTGAGTAGTTTGCAGAGTGTATCATCTTTTCACTAAATTATGTTAATTTATGATTTGTTATAATTTTCCGGCAACGTATTGATGTTTGGTGTTAGTTTTGTAATAAATTTCTAAGCAGAGATAAAAAATATTTGTACTTTAACAAAGAGTCATGTTTGATATACATCGCTGCCCAAACTAAAAACCATGTCCTCATAAAAATTTTTTGCCGAAAACTATATCAAAATCCTTCACCCAGACCGAAGTCTTAATATCTCAGGGCTGTGAGATTTCAGCACCTCCATATTTTTAATATTGAGTTTCTGAGCCATCCGCAAGATATAAAAGTATTTTAATACTTAGAACGGACCTATACAATAATGAACAGTATTGCAGCAATGACCGAGTACTGGCAACTACGAATGGACCATTAAAAAACATATAAAATATTATTATTTATGTAAATTTAAATAAATTAAATACAAAATAATTAAAATAAAATTGAAATGTCTAATGAAAAAAAATTTACAACTCATACCAACATTATCAATAATATCATAGTCTTTTAGCTGAGAAACGGCAACTAAACTATAGGTAAAATTTTTCAAACTATCTGTTTCTAGAATGGGTATTACTGTAGTGAATTTAACTGAATGACATAGATTGGGAAATTCATGGTTGCAGTACTGGCAAAATAACAATATCCAATTAATGCTAAACATTAACGCAATGGCCCGCAATGGCATATAAAGTAAAGTGTACTGGCTATTTTCTATAAACCGTAGATCAATTTATGGTTCCAGTAATGGCCCAAAAAAATAGCCAAGTACTGTTAAGGTCAATGCTTGGCCATTCAAAGGTACTGGCGGTAACTGTATACTGGCTCTTTTCTGTAAATTATAGATCGGCCGATGAATGGTTCTAGTGCTGGCCCAATAACAATAGCCACGTACCAGTGCTTGGCCGTATTTTAAAGTCTGACAAACTCTGCTTGGGTTGTACCGGATAACACTACAGTCGAAAAAATAATTACCAAAATGTTTTCCTTCTCCGATAATCAGAAATATTTCAAAAGTATATAAATTAATATTTTTATGTATTTGTACTATTATTATTGCTAATTATTAAAATTATGGTTTTTATGATTTTTAAAGAAAAAAAATTTATTAACAACAGTCTCATGCTTATGTTAGTGTTGAAAATAAATCACAATCTTCGATCGTTGGAATCTCCAATCTTTATTCTCAATAAAAATCTGTTTCTCAACGAGTAATGCACAGAATATGTTTCAAATTTAGTACAGATGTTAAAATATAAAATTTTCAATTTATTAGATTCACATTTAGTAAAGCATAATTAATTTGATGTAAAAACACATGTGAATTTTTCATATACTAAACTTTAAAAAATCCATATGGAATCTCTCACTTTTTATATTTTAATTTCATAGCTGCATGTGTTTTCTTTAAAATTTGTGAAAATAAAGAAAAAAAAATTACGATTTTTGAGATATGAGCTTTGAAGTAAACCAAGGTTTAACTCGCCATCTTGCCGGAAAGAGAAAAATTATTAATTTTCAACTTACACATATTTCTAAAAAAACATTAAATAAACAAAATATACTGAAATCAATAAGGTACAATATTGAATTAATTAAAAAATTATTTGGAGCGAAAAATATTTACAAAGCCCTTATTTTCCTGGAAGCAACGAGACCATTTTGAGCCCAATTCGGAAGTTGCACTAATTTTTGTTGTTGTAATTCTGAGACTTAAAAAGTTAGAAAATCACAAAACAGCGGGGGTTTGATATAAATTTTGTTCTATGATAATTGATAGCAGATGAAAAGTTTGTTTTCAAGCAGGTTTAATCCCCTGTAAAAAATTTTTTTTCCTCTAGTATAAAATCATTTTCGCTGATTACAAATTGTAGTTGCTATGGTATTTTCATATAACTTTACAAAGTTTTTAAAGCAAAGCAACCATAAGAAAATAGAATATGAATCTTGAATGTTATTCAAAGTTATTGAAGTTATCTATTTTTAATTTGCAAATAAACATAACATACAGTTGTCCAAATGCACTTTTGTGTTTCTGTAGATCTGCTGAATCAATTTCGGGCTTGGATTCACTTTATTCACTCTCACGACGAGATTCAGACAACCTTTATAAGATCTGAAATAGAACATTTTTTTCAGAGCCGGTAAAAATATTGATAGTTTATTGTTTTACGAGTGGGAAAGTGAAGTGCAGGTGGTGTTGAAGTCAGGACTCATCCATTACTCCTAATTGAATATAGATTTTGGGGTTTGGGCTAAGCTTGAAATTTTAAACCGGCTCAAGCTTGGACCAAGTTTGTACTGATGTCCTAGAGCCAAGACTCAGTTCTACCAAAAAATTGTTTTCCCAGACCTGTCTCAAATGTGTGTGGAAAGAGTAACATATATAAAATAAAGATAAACATAGTATTGCTTGCACATGTTTCCAATTCGTTATACTGGCGAATAACGCGTAATATACTAAACTGAATCTTGGTGAAGTCTAGGCATTTACCACTGGCCCATGCTGAAACCAAAGCTAATAAGCCAAGGCTTAATTCGAAAATACTGGACCGAGATTCGTTGTTTAATATTGGCAGCTTCAACCCGGGATATAATAAGTATTAAAAGTTAAAATAAGGCCTTGCTCGACAATTTGTAAACTTGGCTCCAAAAAATAAAATTCAACATTTGTGGGCTCCTTTTGTGATTATAATGAATATAGAATCAAAAGTACTTTAAAATCATTGACAAAATTATTAATAAAAACATTGACAAACCATTTCTTAATAGTTGCGGTTGTTACCCAGGCCTACCTTTTAGTAGCCCAATGAACAAGCAATGTGACCGAATGCGAACTATTTATTGAAGGAAGCTTCAGAGCTTGATTTACTATCAATAGTTTAAATATTCTATGAAGCATTCCAATATTCTGGAATATGGCTACGTATATTATGATTACCATTCGCTTACCGAAAACACTGGTGTCATCTGTAGTCCGTACCTAATCTGGAGTAAATTTCTCAACTTAAATATACTATGCAGGTTTGCCAATTAACCGATACTTAACCAATAAGGCTAATAAATTGGAAAAACACTCTATGCGATGATCACACTTACTAATCGATTAAATTAAGTCTTCAAGTGAAACTCAACTCAAAATAGATGGCCCAAAAAAACAAAATATAAAGCGCTCACACTCACAAATTAGCCAAATTTTTATCATAGTCTATCTTCAAGCTAGATTGGAAGTTCTTTGAAAGATCGATAAACATATTAAATAGTGAGTTGTATTATGTACTCAAATCATCCTTCGATGACTTTGGAAAACAAGTTCAAGTAATGCTGCCGACTACTATAACTTAATACAAATGATAGAGTGTTCAACTAGAATATTATTCATTACTGCGATCAGATTAAAATTTTGTTTCAAGTATTTATGCCAAACGAGCTACATAAAACGCAGACAATAATTGAATAGCTTCTCGGATTTTCCGATATATAATTAATATAAGAAATAATCAAATGTGCTTCACTTACTTTAATTAATTTGTAATTATACCCACAATGACTGGAAAAGACTGAAACGCTTAAATGTGGAGGTCCTTGGATAAACATTTGTTGTGTTTAGCGGAAACCTTGCGTAAAACACTTACATTTTATGAAATATAAAATATGGATAGCAATGGTTTATTTAAAATCCACTATCCAGCAAGTATTGTTACAGGTAAGTATTGTCAATACAGGTAAGTATTGTCAATACATGTAAGTATTGTCAATACAGGTAAGTATGTACAGTTGTTTTCCTTTTCTCGCTCTTTTTCAGCCATTAGCTGAAAAAGTGCGAGAGAATGGAAAATATTGTTTTAAATAAATAAATTTTCCTTTCATTTTACCCATCTCCTTCCTTTCTAGTTGACATGGTATCTTCGGATATTCAAAGAGTCTGAATATCTCATATACAAACCTTGGACCAAGGTATGCAAAAAATAGATATTAAAACAAAATAAATTTAATCACATATCAGATTAGTTAAAGTTCATGTTTGAAATGCTTATTCTTAACTGTGTATAGAAAAAGTGGTCTCCTTCGGGAATTAAACCGGCACCCTTAAGTTACATGTACACCTCTTTAACAAGTGAAGAAGTAGAATGGGAACAAAATTTTCAACAAATTTTATAATTCTGCTTTTTCTTTTCTTGTTGTTATAAATTTTCTATTACCACAACAAAATAATTAAAAACACTATAACCTTTAAACATTAATTTAAATTTTTTATAAACTATTTTATTCATTTCCGCATGATACATTTTCTTTTTAAAGCTCTATCAAACCATATATAAACGCAAACAAGAACAAAACACTTAATTGGAAAATTAATAAATAAAATTTCTTAAGAATTTCTGTTTTAACGGATTCTTAATTTTAATTAAATTTTCACATGACCGAATTGTTATTTCTTTTCCTTAAAAAATCCGGTTTGAATCTCTCATACAGAAATATTTTCTTTTATTTTGTTTTTTATTGAAGTAATGAAAACATAAAATATAGAAAGAAATATTTGTCTTGGAACCATCTTGAAATATATGTTATGATACAAGTGGATAATACAAAAGTTTACATATGTATATAGTTACTAGAAAAAGTGATATTTAAAGAGATGGGATAAAGAATTGAGATAGATTGAAATAGTTTGAAAATTCATTAAAGATTGAATTTTCTGAGTGCAGAAACTCTCAATTATTATTTAGACCAATGGTTGGAGTATAAATGAACTCAATAGGACTACCTAAAAAGGACATTGCTAGCTAGACATTTTTTCATCAGTGACTCCAAAAAGTGATAATAAATGTAAAAACGTATTTCAAATTAAAGGAAAGTCTTCTAATAAAGCGTCTGGGTACTCAAGCTAGAGTCGGCATTAGCTTGGTTCCAATATCTTGGTCTCACGTAAGACAACGGACAACTGAGCTCCAACATAAATACAATTAATTTTTTGAATCTATAGTAAACTTCAACTCTAAATGTCACAGAATCCTAGAAATGATAAATAAAATTTCAGATTTGGCAAATAAAATGGATTACCTTGAAGATGTTAACAAAAAGCAAACCCAAAAATGCAATTCTTTACCATCGATATGTATGCTATTGAACACTTTTCTTATCAATCCAATTTGGAGATCAGCGGAATATACCTCAACAAGGAAATAAGTACTGTTAACTACATTATAACAGTTATGCAAAAGAAACTAATTTTTGTTTTTAGTTTCAAAAATTATCAAGCTAATGACGACTCTAGCTTGAGTTTTCTAATAAATAACATTAAAAATTATTTTGTTTGGAATTTCTGTATTAAATTTCTATGACATTACTATGTGTGAATTCATAGGATGAGAGAATATATAGTTACGAGTGTAGTAGACCTGTAGACGAATGGTCAATTCAAATGAGTAAGTAAATATGAAAATGATGAAGTTTCAGTTTAGAAATCATCTGAACATAAAAATTAAAACATGATTCGTCATCGCCGCTGTGGCTGAGTGTGTAAGACAATAGAGATTTGAACATTCTCTCATAGGTGAGAGTTCAAATCCCGGCACGAAACCCACTAAAAATTTTCAAAGAGGGTTTTTCCAAGATAAAATGATTTTGAATTGCAAAATTTAAGTGATTTCGAATAGGTACTTAAGCTAAATCGCTCACAAAAAACCCCTCAAAATTAAATATTATATTCATCGCACAAAGCTGAAAACCGGTAACTGTTGAATTCAACTCGAAGTTTGTTAAAAATTAACTACGAACTACGAGTAAGAAGATAATTTTTAAACATCATTTTGTGGAAGAAAAAATTACTTAGATGTGCCAGCATCGTCGCTAGAGCGACCAGTTAAACGGTCGAGATCCCGCGCTCTTATACTGGCAGATCGCAGAAAGACTTCTTAGTCCGAACTGCATACAAATGGAATAGCTTGCTGGAATCTATAGTCTCAGGTGGTTCCAGCCTGCAGAGGTTTAAAAAAAGCGTTCATCAACACCTTAAAGAGCAAGTTGTTGTGGGACCAACGTCTTAAAAGGTAGTTATGTGTTGTTGTAAAACATATTGTAAACCCTATAACACAACACTTTTATTAAAAAAAAAACATGCTTGAAATTGATAATTTTAATTTTTCTTAGATTTGGACGAAATTTGGCAAAGTTATATGTAAAAAAATGACAACAGCAAAATCATCCAGATTGATTTGTTTAAAGGGTTAGATCAGATCAAATTATCGAACCAAGAATAATAATTTATTGCAGTGATATTTTACTTGACAAAACTAGTAAGTCATCAGTCTAGTTGAAAATTTTAAAAATATGGGTGAAAATTTGCTTTTCATACAAAATTGTTGAATTGAATTATTGTTTGCATTAGATTTGAATTGCATTAGGTATGAAGTTTTTCCAATCAACTATGAGAGTATAGAACCTGTTTATTTCAACACATGTGGGTTTCAGGTAATACAATTTTATTTTATATAGAAATAATCAAAAATTTTGCTTATGAACAAATTGAAGTGTAGAAATCGACAAAGGTGTCTAAACTCGATTATAACCATACACCACTGTCAGTAAATAGAACAAGTCGGTCAAGTGCGAATATAATTTGCTCGCCTAGGATGCCGCGTATATAATATTTTAAAAACAGGTTTTGTTAATTTTGTTAATTTGCACGTTGGATTGAATCTACCCATTGCTGTTTATGGTGACTAAAGGAAGTTTAAATAACGCCAACTTCTAAACCAAGTATGTTTGAAAAAATATTATCAATTGTTGTAGATAACTTCAACTGCTTTTAACTGGGTTTTGAAAAAAAAATTGCTTTGGATTAGCAAAACCATCACCTTTCGTACGATACCCCACTCGTTTTTTTCTTTCGATACCACAATATTTTTTTTCAACATTTCTGCTCTCTACCCGAGCAGAAATTTGTCAGGGCTCAAGTAAGGGCCTGATCAGGTTTGTCCTAGTCCGGATCAGGCATTGGAAGGGCAGCCTGACTGGGCCCTGATCATGAGTGTAACGCTTTTGCCCTATCAGGTCCTGATTGGGATTACCGGATCAGACCCTGATTGGGATAATCGGATCAGGCCCTGATTGGGATATCCGGACCAGACCCTGATACATATTTATATATTATATACATAAATTAATCAAATTAAAATAAAAAAATTACAACGGAAAAAATTAAAACATACATATTACCTTAATCGCTATTATTATATTCTTTCAGCCAAGAAGCGATAACTAAAACGTACATGAATCGATTTTAACTATATATTTCTAAAATGGATAATACTCTAGTGAATGTTAACCAATTGAAATTTCAGCTAGGGGTCAAATACGAAAAGCCAGATCAGGGCCGGATATATTCAAGTAAGGTTAACCCTAAAAGGGTATTCTAAATCAGGCCCGGAACAGGCCCACGTCAGATTGTCCTAATAGTGGTTTCCCTTGTAGGACTGATCAGGCCCTGATCACGCCCTGACTGTATTCAAGTTTTCCCTAACTAGTTTCTGCTCGGGAACCCCTTCCAAATAACATTTTAAATGGTGAGACGCCCGCCATTGTATACGTTTAATCTTTACAACATTTCCTACAACCAAGTTTTATGTTTGTATTGTATATATAATTTAGGGTGGCCCTTAGATTGCTCTAGACTTTTTTTTTCATTGCACAGTTTACCGCACCCCCCCATTTCGTGTCAATACCCATAGAAATATTATTTGTAAAATTTGAAATCAATCGCTCAATTCTATGGCGTTCCCCCGGCCACCTAAAGTTGAGAGGTTTTGTTCTGAGCCTAAAAAAAATTTTAAATTTTTTGTACGACACCCTCCTATTTCGTGTCAATAGCCATAAAAATATTATTTGCAAAATTTGAAATCAATCGTTCAATTTTAAGCCGTGCCCCTCCCTGGGCACTTGAAGTTTTAGCGGCAATTTAAGTGGCTGGGGGCACGCCTTAGAATTGAACGATTGATTTCAAATTTTGCAAACTATTTTATGGGTATTAACATGAAACGGATGACGATAACCCGTGCCGACTTGAAGTTAAACTTTAACATACGAGCTTTTACTGGGATTACTGTGTAATTATTTGAGAAATTATTTTACTCTCTTTAAATAAAACGCCAATGAATTAGAAAAAGGTATTACTTCGGTCTAAAAGTCCTAAGTATTACAGTCTCGAGCCAAAAATGAAAATCTTGCCCCATTTATCGGCATTTATCGACGTTTTAGGACTTACTGATCCTAAAAAAACTGTATGTCTGTCTGCCGTCACAACCGACGAAATCTAGAAAACCGCTGGAAAGGATCTCAAAAATTTTTGTTTCTAAAAATAGGGTTACTCAATTGTAAGAGCCGAAAGGACGATGAGCTCGATAACTGTACGGGAAGTGTGTCAAAAAAAATCGTCAAGTGTGTTAAAACAAGGCAATTTGCCTATTTTTTGCTTAAAAACGTTCATTTTAAGTGATTACGAATAGGAACATTGAATTTGGAGGTATTTTGATGGTCGGTATTGGTATGTGAAACCAAAATCTAGATTATTGCATTATAAGTTTGTCAAAAAAATGTTGTCAAGTGTGTCAAAAGAATAATTTGCATTTTACTTAATTTTTTGGTACAATATAAAAATAATTATTTGTTTGACATGAAATGTTATCGAACATGAAATTGGACATGGAAATATTTGATTGTGTTATAATTTTTGGAATATTTTAAAAAATTTTGAATTTTGAAAAAAGTTTCAATCTTTGATTTTGTAATAATTTTTGGAATGTTATATATAAACTTTAATATATATTAACAAACTTTTTAATATATAAACTTTAAAAAAAAGTTTAAATTTTTTATTTTATTTTAATTTTACAATATTTTTGGAGTTTTGAACGAACCATGAATATTTGGTTTTGAAATATTTTTTTGAAACGCTAAATGGAGAGGTTTTTGAGTAGTTTGCTGGGTGTTTCATCTTTTCACTAAGTTATATTAATTTATGATCTGTTATAATTTTCCGGCACTTATTAATATTTCGTGTTAGTTTTGTAATAAATTTCTAAACAGATATAAAAAAATATTTATACTTTAACAAAGAGTTTTATGTTTGATATACATCGCTGCCCAAAACTAAAAACCATATCCTCATAAAAGTTTTTTGCCGAAAACTATATCAAAATCCTTAACCCAGACCGAAGTCTAGATATCTCAGAGCTTGAGATTTCAGCTCCTCCATATTTTAATATTATTTTTCATTACAACAAATATTACTAAGTATCAAATTAAAACAAATTCGTTGGTTGAAGCCTAATTATTTTATTTATAAAATTTATTTTAACGTTTCGATATAATTTATATCATCTTCAGAAAATGGTAAAAAACTAGAACAAAATAAATACAAATGAAAAAATCTTAAAAACATATCAAAAAATATTAAAAAACAATATTTTACAAAAAATTATCAAAACTTACATGAAACAATCAAAAAATAATAATACAAAAGAAAAGAAAAAACTAAACGGAAATATGTTCAAAAATGTTTTTCGGCTAACGGCTGTAAAGTTTAACTTTACTGCCGCTGGGGAGTAGCTAAAGTCTTACTTTTTAGCCGGCGGCTGCAAAAGTGACGTCATTTTTACTTTTTCTGCCGGCGGCTGTAAAGTAACTTCCATATTTTTACGGCGGCTGTAAAGTAATTTTCATATTTTTACGGCGGCTGTAAAGTAATTTTCATATTTTTACGGCGGCAGTAAAGTAAAATAAAATGATATTATTAATTTGTTCAAAACAGAATGCATTTCAGTTCATTTTAATGAATAAAAATAAAAAAAAATTAATTTCAGAAAATTTATTACCTAAAACATATTTTTAAAAAATTTGATGCATTAATTTCATATTTTTAAACAAATTTAAACGTTTGCCGAAAAAATAGTGTATTGAATTCGGAGCTAAAGTAACTTTTTGTGTTTCGTCTATAATTGTCGGCCTCCCTACGGTCGGCCGCCAAACTATAGACTCAACACAAAAAGTACGACTTTAGCTCCTAATTCAATAATATACTATTTTTGGAATCGTAAAAAATTTTTGAACATATTTCGGTTTAGTTTTTCCTTTTCTTTTGTATTATTATTTTTGATTGTTTCATGTAAGTTTTGATAATTTTTTGTAAAATATTGTTTTTTGCTTTTTTAATATTTTTTGATATGTTTTTAAGATTTTTTCATTTGTATTCATTTTGTTATAGTTTTTTACCATTTTCTGAAGATGATATAAATTATATCGAAACGTTAAAATAAATTTTATAAATAAAATAATTAGGCTTCAACCAACGAATTTGTTTTAATTTGAAAATTAAAATTACAGCCTGCAAATATTTTTTAAAAAAATAATTACTAAGTATATTTTCTTTTCAATGTTTGCTGTTTACAGTCCGGACGAAACATCTTGTGCTTTTGTACGCCACATACCAAATATTGCCTCAATTGTAATTAAACAATGAAAGTCCTGCATTAATTAGACCGCTCTTTCAGCTGTATCTGAACGATACAGCTGAAATGCTTTAAGCATTGATATCTTCTTTTTAATTATTATTTCTATTATTATTTAATCTACTTTCAATTTATCAATTTTAGAAACAGGCACCATTCTACCTTTTCTCTATAGCATTCTATTTTATGGAGATCAACTTTTTGCCAATGATCTCTAATTTTTGAAAAAGTGGAATGTCCGGGCTTATTATAGGCACTTGTTTTATTTTCACTTCAAAAAGACTTTTTAACACCAGCTCGTCCACGTCGTGATGGTTGTAAGCCAAAATAAGTTTTTCTTTATTGATTTTTTTCTACGCGCACACATACGATGTGTATTCGAAGCAGTAATAGTATCAGCAGAGAATTTGCACTTTGTCTTGAGTTTTCAATCTAAAATAACATTCCAAACGTGTCTACAAGGAAACAAATTGAGCCAAAATAAAATATAAATCGTTAGACAAATTCTGAAGAATGAAGTTATTTGAATCAAGTTATATGAAATTTGTTAGACAAAAACCCTGAAGAATGGAATGAAGATCAATATTTTTTTTTTTTTTTTAATAAAATGTGTTGTGTAGTAGGAATTACAATATGTGTCACAATAACACAAAAAAACCTTTTAAGACCAAGGTCCCACAACAACATACGTTCAAAGGTGTTGATGGACGTAAATCTTTCTTTTTTTGTATTTTTATATTTTTTGTTAAAAAATGGAAAACTAAACAAAAAATCCTATCACTGACAAAATATGACATAGGCCAATATTTTATGATAGAATAGAGAAAATAAAAGTAAATTAAAAAGTAAATAGCAAATTGTTACAAAAATTTGCTGAAACAAAACAAAAATGTAGTTGCCAATAATCCAGCCGGTTGCATATTCCTTGATCCTGTGACGCACTATCTTCCCTAAAGATGAAAGCCCACACATAATTATATGAAGGCTCATTTCTTCAACGAAGCAATAGCGTCTCATCATCAAGGATTATTTAACAGCTAAGATTGAAGGTGCTACCGTTGACTGAATACAGTTCATCCGCCACCACCCCTAAGATGTCACCTTGGCTAGTGACATCTCACTGCTATAGCCAGTGGTGTGTGATATCTCACGTCAACTCGTATGTCAATAGCAGGGACTGGAGTACGCAGGGTTGTCACACCCGTATATCAAAAATAAACAAAAAAATGTCAAAACAATAAAAACTGATCCCTCCATGCGGGAACAGTTATAAATATGGCAACAAGTATAAATATTTCGCCGAGTATGGGTTTCGTTGATTATTTTATCAGTCACACAAATTTTAAAATTAAATTCATGACATATATTTAAAAAAAAAACGTATGCTTTAATCGAAAATGTATTCGAAAAATTCATAAGGCAGGACAACCCAGGACAACCCATTGACATAAATAATTTGGAGAAAATTTATGGAGATTTATTTTATAATTTGGAAGATGATAAATTAAAATTAGGATATCAGTCTATTCGTTTTTGGTGGTCATCGACTGCAGATCAAAAAAAAGTAAGCATCAAGAGGAGTTGTTCAAGCTGAACAAACAAAAATTGAAAGGATTTGGAGTTGAATTACATAGAAGAATTGGAATTGGAAAAAATTATATTGGTGATTTTAAGAATTTCGACCAACAGCAGAATTATATGAGTATTATTTATATTATAACATATTATTACATTTTATTATTTTTTGTTTTAAATTTATATTCGATTAAATTAAAAAGAATATTAGTGACAATTCAACTCAAAAACAAAAGTTTCAATAAGGTCCAATCAAAACGCTTCATTTACTATTTTTTAGCAAATCAAAACGATTTGTTTCGATTATTTTTTTCTGTTAGGAAGGAACAGCGAATATTTTCGAATATTTTCCGCCTACTTTAATATATTAATTTAAAACCAAAATGCATATACAAAATTATGTGAAAATGCAATTTGCAAATAGTAAAAATGTCCGTTTTCATTCATAAATGATTGCATGTTTATGTTTATTTTTCAAAAATAAATTACAAATTTATAACATTTATGCGCCTACTAAGATGAAATAATATTTAATTTTGTTTGACAACAAAGGAATATGTTGTATGAAATAATGTTACTATTTCTGTTCGTTAAATTGTCTGCTAAATACAACTCGTCATCAAATTATTAGTCGATTATTTTTCAACATTACCACTCATGCCATTTGAGGTCAAAAATTTCCCTCGTGCGCTACGCGCACTCGGGACCTCAAATGACATTCGTAATAATGATTATGAAAAATAATCGACTATTATTTGACGACTCGTTATATTATATATGAAAATTTTCCTTCCGACATTATTTTTATAGTTAAAAATAATCTTATATAAATCAATAAATATTATAATATTATAACGTTTGGAATTTTGTCTATATTTCTAATTTAAGAGTTGTGTTTTTTTTTTCTATCGTGATTTTGTTGTATAAATAGTGTTTTGTGTATTTGATCAATTTATGTGTTTTGAGTATAATTTTTTTGAAAGAACAAATAGAAATGCTTCAACACAAACATATGAGACAAAGGCCCGTCTCACCCAATTTTTAAGCGCAAAGCGCGAAAGGACGGTTATAATGTCCATATATATATTTTGTCAAGGCTAGTGATTATAAAAAAGTAAATGTTATTGACTATTTAAAAAAATTTTATAATGTATTATCTATCAGCCCCAATAAACAGTTATATTATATAAATGCACTATGTACAATATATTTATACTAAAAAATATAATATTTAGATATATCATAAAAACATAAATAGCTTATACCATTTAAAGGATAAATGTTTCTTGTTTTTACTGCAGAAAGGGGACATCTCCTTGACTTAAAAAAATCAATAAAAATAGTAGTTTAATCAATGAGTGAATAATGAAGTAGTTTATTCTCAAGAAAAAGTTTAAAATTTGAGCGAGGCACGAGCGAGAATTTTAATTTGCGAGAGAATAAAATTCATTATTCACGGATCGATTACAATACTTTATTCTCTGACAAAGAATTGTGTATTACAAAAAATAAAAACATTTTCTTTAATTAAAACAATAAATCTTTATTGTTTTAATTGATAAATCAAATTTCTTAATAAAAAAACCCTGATGATAAAAGACGCCCTTCTCATACAATCAACCAAGTTCAACTAAACGAAATAAGAGAATTTAAATTAAAATTTGATTTTTGAACAAAACTTATCAAAGCAATTGTGATTATAATTTGAAAATAATTTTAATGAAATCAAAACAATTTGACCAATTAGAATCATACCAATTGAATAATGATAATTTTTTTATAGGAAAAATATGGAGGGGCTGAAATCTCACAGCTCTGAGATATCAAGACTTCGGTCTGGGTGAAGGATTTTGATATAGTTTTCGGCAAAAAACTTTCACGAGGACATGGTTTTTAGTTTTGAGCAGCGATGTATATCAAATATAACTCTTTAACAAGGAGCACAAGTATTTTTTATATCTGTTTAAAAACTTATTACAAAACTAACACGAAATATCAATACGTTGCCGGAAAATTATAATCAAAATTCCAAAAACATTGTTAAATTAAATAAAATCAAACTTTTTCAAAAATATTCCAAAAACTAGAATGAAATCAAATATTTAAACTTTTTCTAAATTCCGATAATATTCCAAAAATTCTTAAAAATTCAAACTTTTCCAAAATTCTAAAAATATTGCAAAAACTATTACAAAATCAAAAATTAAAACTTTTTTCAAAATTACAATAAAATCAAAAATTTAAAACTTTTCAAAATTCTAAAAATATCTTACAAAATCAAAAAATGAAACATTTTTCAAAATTCTAAATATATATATATATATATGTATATTTATATATATATATATATATATATATATATATATATATATATATATATATATATATATATATATATATATATATATATATATATATATATATATATATATATATATATATATATATATATATATATATATATATATATATATATATATATATATATATATATATATATATATATATATATATATATATAAATATATATATATATATATATATATATATATATATATATATATATATATATATATATATATATATATATATATATATATATATATATATATATATATACATAAAATTAAAAAATTCTATTTTTTTCAAAATTCTAAAAATATTGCAAAAATTATAACAAAATCAAAAATTGAAACCTTTTTCAAAATTCCAAAAATCAGAATGAAATCATGTATTGAAACTTTTTCTAAATTCCAATAATAATCCAAAAATTCTTAAAAATTCAAACTTTTTCAAAAATTCTAAAAATATTGCAAAAATTATTACAAAATCAAAAATTGAAAATTTTTTCAAAATTCCAAAAATTATAATAAAATCAAAAATTAAAAATTTTTCAAAATTCTAAAAATATTCCAAAAATTCTTACGAAATCAAAAAATTAAAACTTTTTCCGAAATTCTAAAAATATTGCAAAAATTATTACAAAATCAAAATTACAAACTTTTTCAAAATTCCAAAAATATTTCAAAAACTATAACAAATTCAAAAATTTCCATGTTCAATTTCATTTTCAATTACATTTACGTCTAAAAACAGCCACATTTTCTTTCCAGAAAATGGCTAAAAAATAAATGAAATTATTTTTTGACACACTTGACAACATTTTTTTGACAAACTTATAATGCCATAATTCTCTATAATAATAATAAAATATCATTTCAAACAAACAATCAATTTTATTTTTTTTCCAAAAAATTAGGTAAAAAAATAAATAAAAATCTCTCTTTTGACACACTTGACAACATTTTTTTGAGAAACTTATAATGCATTAATTCTCAATAATAATAATAAAATCTCATTCCAAACAAACAATTAACTTTATTTTTTTTCCAAAAAATTGTGTCTATTTCTCCAGCCTGACAAACGTGCCAGGCCGCTTATTTGAATTGTGCCTCTAGATGAACTCCCGACGTTGATTCGAAATCTGCTGTCAGGTCGTGTCAGGCTGCCCCTTTTAACGTAGTTTTGGTGTCAGGCTGCCGAAACACATTTCGCCGGCCTGACACCATTTCTCCAGCCTGACATCGTGTTTTCACTCCAAAACGCATTATTTTTTATTGGCAACACGTTTTTTGTTCAAATTTACAAAAAACATGTTAGCCTGACACCTGCCTGACACAGCCTGACAATTTTAAAAAAATTTAAATTTTAAAGTTTGAATGATTTTCTATCATTACATACGGGCACGTTTACACTCATTTGAAAAACACATGCAAAGGCAAGCATCAAAATGCACATTTTGTCACATAGATGTCGTCACTTACCATTAGTTTTGTAAATGTAACTAACTTCAGATTTACTCGAACTTGTAAAGTTCAAAGTGAACACAATAAAACTTATTAGTTGTTTAAATCAATGTCTTATTTATTCATACAATAATAAATAGTTTACAATATAACAAACAACGATACATTAATACATGGTGTCAGAAGTTTAGAACCAAAGAAAAATTATAATAGTTGGATATTTTCCGAAAATATTTCATCAGAAAAACAAAATGGCATCATCATTCCGCATAGAACCATTTGTTAAAGAAAAAAATAACAATACAAACAAATGGAACAAATGGAAAGGTGATTTTAAAAACTCCTTATTAGCTAATGACCTCGGCGAAGCAAATGACAAAAGGAAAATTGCAATATTCCAAATTGTTTGTGGAAAGGATTTAAAAGACACTTACGAAAAATTTGGTTATACTGCGAGTGACAAACGAACAATCAAAGATGTTTTCAAAAAGTACGATGAAGATTTTGCTAAAAATGCGAACGAAATATTTGCGAGCAATATAAGAGACAAGATAATCATAGGAATAGAAAATGGTGTTTTGAGAGAAAGATTCTTAAGGGAAAAAACCGTAACTGAACAAGAAGTTGTAGAGCAATGCAGAATTAGTGAAAAGTCGCACACAAGATCTTTATGCATGGTAACTCCTGGGTTAAAACAGGAGCCACAAATTGATGTTTTGAAAGCAACCGGAGCTAAACCAAAGGAAATACATTTTAAAAATTGTGGAACAACACATCCGATAAGAAAGTTTCCCGCATTCGGTCATAAGTATTACTCGTGTGGAAGAATGAATCATTGGAAACAAGTATGTAGAAAGAATCAACATAAAACAATACACGAAATTGTTCAGCAGCAGCAGCATTCAACAGCAATTTCAACAAGAGCATGCAGATCACTTATTCATTTCGGAGATAGTGGTGGATTCCATAAGAGCATCGGAAAAGGATTGGTTCGCAAATGCATTGTTCAATAACATCTACACTGTCAACTGTAAACTTGACACTGGCGCTCAAACAAATGTCATTTCGCAGCAACGCCTCAGTAAGATAAAAATATGTCAACCTAAGATCTACCCAACAAACAAAGTTCTAAGAGCATTCGGCGGATCCAAAATAGATGTTTCCGGAATATGTTATTTGGATGTCAAATTCAATGGTAAACTACAGAATTTATGTTTCTTTATCTCTACAGCTGATACAAAAACTGTCATCGGCTTTGCGGCTCGTAAGGGATTCGATCTGAACAAAGACATCTTTACAATAGCATCACAAGATCATCAAAAATTACTGAAGAAATATGAAGATGTTTCTGAAGGAAACGGGTGTTAAAGAACTGTGTCAATTACTTTGGCTGACAACGCAGAACCTCATATCGCCGCTCCTCGAAAAATACCTAAATAGAAATGGCAAAATAAATAAATAGAAATGGCATTGTACGAACCTGTCCAGAAGGAATTAGAAAGGGTGTGTCAAAGCATAATCACAAAAGTCACCGAACCTATTGACTGGGTAAGCAACATGCACGTAATTTCTAAAAAAGAAAAAATACGCATAGTATTGGATCCAAGACCTTTAAACAAATATATCAAGCGTCCTCATTTTTCCATTCCCACTGCTGAGGAGCTACTAAGTAAATTAAGTGGTTGTAAATTCTTTACTGTTTTCGATGCAAAATCTGCTTTCTGGCAACAGTCTTTAGAAGAGTTCTCTTCTGACAACATTCGCTTCTCCTTTTGGGAGGTTTCGTTTTCTAAAAGTTCCTTATGGTTTAGTGAATGCGCCGGAAGCTTTTCAACTAACAATGACAGAAATATTGAAAGATATTCCGGAGATAACACCATACTTCAATAATATCGTCATTGGGTCAAAGACAAAGAAAAACATTTGGTTTTGGTTGAAAAAGTACTACAAACCGCTCGTACTAATAACTTAAAATTCAGCAAAGAGAAAACACAGTTTGCTAAAACAGAAATGGTTTACTTTGGTCAGAAAATAACATCAGAAGGAGTACTACCACAGCACAGCAAGGTCAAAGCAATAGCTGAAAACCGACACCGAGCAACGTCGATCAACTCAACAGATTCCTTGCTATGTATAAATATTATAGTAAGCACATCGAAAATTCATCACACAAGACACATCCACTGCGGCAACTGCTTAAAAAGAATTCTTGTTGGCTTTGGGATGAAAATGCTGATAAACATTTCAAATTACTTAAGGAAGATCTGCTAAAAGCGCCAATACTTCAAATATTTGACAGTAAAAAACAACTTGTTCTGTCAATTGACGCATCAGGCTATGGTTTGGGTGCAACACTTAGTCAAAATGGAAAACCGATAGCATTCGCTTCTGCTTTGTTGACTCCCACACAGCAGCGCTATGCGCAAATCGAAAAAGAGATGCTAGCTGTAGTCTTCGGTCTTCAACATTTCAACTTCTTTACTTTTGGACGCCGAGTGATTGTTGAGACGGACCATAAACCTTTAATTGGTCTAAAAAAAAACACTTGATTCTATTTCGTCACGTTTACAACGAATGTTGATAAAAATTCTTCAATATGACTTCACTCTTCAATATATCCCTGGTAAAGATTTAATTGCTGCTGACACTTTATTCAGATCTCCTGTGAATGATGACTTCGACTGTGCTGATGATTCAAACACTCTTGACGTATGTGTTCTTGCTGCTGCATCAAGTCATCGTTGGAGTTCGCTCAAGTATGACACGTACATATCAAATCGATGGCCTGCAAACAAAACATCAAAGACGTAAGAACTGCTGCAAAACCATTTTGGCATCATCGTGACAGCTTATACATATCTGAAGGGATCATTTGTAAGGGTAAGCAGATTGTTATTCCTAAACTATCAAAACAGCAAATACTCAAAACCTTGCATGATGATCATGACAAATTACCCGCGACTAAGACAAAAGCAAGGGAAAAATTCTTTTGGATTGGAATGGATGAGGAAATTGTTAATTTCATAACTCAATGTGAAATTTGCTAAAAATATCAAAGATCTAATCAAAAGGAACCTATGCAAGAACGGGTGCTAGTAACAAGACCATGGCATAAGATGGGCACAGATTTCTTTCACTTAAAAGGAAAGAATTTGAAATACTCAACCGAATTTGATTTTATACACGGAAAAATGAGGAAAAGTTTCTGTAGACACGGTTTCCCAGATGAATTGATATCAGATCAAGGTCCACCTCTCAATTCATACAAATTTGCTGAAATGATGAAAAACTACGACATTCACCATAATCCATCATCACCGAGATACCCGAAATCGAATGGACAAGCAGAAAGAACAGTACAAAGCATAAAACTTTCTATGCAGAAAGAATTTGAATGCGGTAATGACATGTACGACGTAATGTCCGTAAAATCATAATTCAACTCCCCATAACAACTTGCCGTCACTTGTCCTAGCTTCTATTTGGTAGAAAGATTAAAGGAAAGAACATTATACATCCAGAACTGTTAAAACCAAACTACCCAATAGAACATGTAACTCAACAGCTTAAGCTGAATCAATCGACACAAAAATACTATTATGATCGTCATGCAAAGCCGTTGCCAGATTGCCATGAATGTGATAATATCTGGTTTCAACAAGAACTTCAGTCTTACTGGAAGAAGGGTCAAATAATAGCAGCTAATAACAAATCTCGATCGTACACCATAGGTTCCGAATCGGGTAAGCAGTAATATAAGAAATCGAGTGTACATATAAGACAAAACGATTCAATACTTCAAAACAACAATGAGAATGTAAGTCCCTCTGTTGAGGACTATTATCCGATATTTCCATCATCTGTAATCAACATTGAAGAATCAGCACCAGAGCTCTCGTATAATAATGATGATCAACAGCAAGGAACTTCAATACCACAAATAGATACAGAGTCAACAGCTGAAGAAGAAATAGTCCACGTTAGACGTTCCAATAGATTAACAAAAGTTCCTGATAAATTTTCAGATTTTGATTTATCCTAAAAAAAAATTAATATTAAAAAAAAGGACGTGTCACATAGATATCGTCAGTTACCATTAGTTTTGTAAATGTAACTCAAAAATCAGCGATTGTACGGACTGTTAAATTTATGTTTTGATGCTTGCCTTTGCATGTGTTTTTCAAATGAGTGTAAACGTGGCTGTGTGTAATGATAGAAAATCGTTCAAAGTTTAAAATTTTAATTTTTTTAAAATTGTCAGGCTGTGTCAGGCAGGTGTCAGGCCAACATGTTTTTTGTAAATTTGTACAAAAAACGTGTGGCCAATAAAAAATAATGCGTTTTGGAGTGAAAACACGATGTCAGGCTGGGGAAATGGTGTCAGGCCGGCGAAATGTGTTTCGGCAGCCTGACACCGAAACTACGTTTAAAAGGGCAGCCTGACACAGCCTGACAGCAAATTTCGAATCAGCGTCACGAGTTCATCTAGAGGCACCATTCAGAAAGCCAGCCTGGCACATATGTCAGGCTGGAGAAATAGACACAAAAAATTAGGTAAAAAAATAAATAAAAATCTCTCTTTTGACACACTTGACAACATTTTTTTGACAAACTTATAATGCAATAATCTAGTTTTTGATCTCACATACCAATCCCTACCATCAAGATCTCTCCAAATTTAATGTTCCTACTCGTAATCACTTAAAATGAATGTTTTTTAAGCCAAAAATATGAAAATTTGCTATTTTTGACACACATAATGATTTTTTTGACACACTTCTGGAACAGTTATCGAACACAGCATCCTTTCGGACTTGTCCCTTGAGTAAACCTATTTTTAGAAAAAAAAAATTTTTGTAGTCCCTCCAGCGGTTTTCCCTGCAGCGTAGGTAATGACGGACGGCCGGCAGACAGACATACATTTTTTTTTTTGCTTTTTTAGAATCAGGAGGTCCTAAAACGTTGAGAAATGTCAAAAAAAGTGGGGGTAAAAATTTGACTTTGAGCTCATGAATGTAATACTTAGGTCTTTCAGACCGAAGTAATTTTCATTAGACAATAGGTTAAGTTCATTAGGCTATAGGTTAGAAAACAATACAATAAAACATACTATTATTATCGAAAAAACATACAAATAAAGCTGATATAATTGAATGGAAGAGAATAAAAAATATTGGACCTTTTTATTTCAATTAATTCGAAAATTTCAAAATCATATCTTTATTATTTCATTCAATATTTCGTTTTTTGTCTTTCCCGGAAAGATATAAAATTAGATTTATCCCCTTTCTGAAGTTAGCGATTCACATACCTTTGAATGTTTCTCATTCTATTTTTGATTTGCATCATCGAACTGTTCAGAATTATCAAAAACCATATAAATAGTAAACGAGGATCTGCAGCCAAATTCTGTAACTGTGAAGCGGTGAAGTGATAAGTTTTTTATCACTTCGCCGCAAAAATATCTAAGTGAGTGAAGTTTTAAAACAATAAAATTAACACAGACTTTTTGTTTGGCAATAAAATGAAACCGTTTCTTTTGTTCTTATTGACATTATGTCAAAAAACACCAAAACGTCAATGTGATTTGATTTTTTTAAATTGCATTTCTGAATTAAATCCCGATTTATTTTTCAAATTTTATTTCTAAAATATCTATATATACTTAAATTTGTAAAATTTTACTTTTAACTTAAGCTTAAAGTTAAAATTAACATTTAATTTTATGTATTTTTGACGTTTGACAGTGCGCCGGTTGCTATTAGATTTTTTTAACACTCACATCGCATATAGAATCGCAAAAATGGTAAAATGATAAAAAATGAATTATAAAATTGAAATGAAAATTTTTTTAACACTTCACCATTTCACAGTTACAGAATTTGGCTGCTGGTCAGTTCTTGTAGTTACAATAAAACATATTTATTAGTTGCTTCCAGTTCGAAGACCGAGTTATACCTAACGTCATTTTAATTAGTTGGTATGTGACGTGACAAAGAAAGCGGCAAGTGTAAAAGAATTCGTTTAGTGGTTATTATCACAATTTTCAAAGACTTAATCTGGAACGATTTTATAATCGAAATTGGAAAGAGCGTAGAATGTGTAGAAAACTCAATGTTTTGAATATATGAAGAAATATTTCACTTAATATTATTATACATTTATAAGTCCCATATTTGTCCCACAGCCAAAATAAAAAATTTAATAATCCTTTACAGTTAATCACCGTGATTGATATCAAGATAGAAAACTAAATAGAATAACGATCACCTACTACTATTTCTAATTAATTGTTTACCTAATTACCATACTCGCTGTTCATGTTTAAGTTGATTTTTTGTTTTATCTTAAAAAACTCAAATCTTCAGAATATAATTAAGCTAATTTCCTATTCTCTAAGCTCTTGTTTCATCGTTAATTTTTTAATTTAAAAAAAAAAATATGAACTTTAGTCTTTTAATAGCAGATGAATGTTGATGTTATCTAATATTGTATTTTTCACATCATACATACATACGATTTTGCAAAAAAAAATTATAAAAGGGAATAATCCAAGAACAAAGAGATCTCGTAAACAAATTGTTGTAAACTTTTACAGCAAGATTTTGAAAAGAGCGCATAACAAGTATTTTGAGCCTGTATGAAAAAATATAAGAATTTTATAAAAATAAATTATAAAGGACTAGTGTTTCTGACATAATTGAAAACGAGGCTGGTTTTTACAAGCCAGTTTATGAAAGAAAACGACCATTTCTAAAACAATTTTATTTTAATTTTTTTCGTAATTAAATTGCTTAATAATGTTCTTTCGTTTTCTTTAATTTTCCGAAACTTCAGTTACCTAATTTTTTACTCAGGTTTCAAGTGTTAAAAAAAAGTTTCTTTGAAAGAAAGAGTAAAATACAAACAGTTTGCAATGTCTTTAGTTTTAGTAATTTGGGTTATTTACTTCGAAAAATATCGAAGGCTTTCTTAGAAACTTAAAATCGTTTATTTTTGTTAGAAAATTGTTAAATATTTTCTTAAAAGAATATTAAAACACTAAAACACCAAATTTTTTTATTTTGTACTTGCCCACTGGTGTTGGTATGGAAATGTCAAACATTTTACATTAATTTTATCTTCACAGTTTTTTGTTTCCCCTAGTGAATATTTTGAATTATATTATATATGCGAACTGTCAAGATTGAATTAATTAGCAGCGAAATTGCGCAATACCTTTATTGCCGATCCTGGTACTTCCCCCAAAGTAAAATAACACTACAACTAAGGCATTCAATGCTGGTACCAAAATTCCAGTATACCGGAGTGTTTTACACAAGCGACACCAATTTATCAATGCCGGCATAATTCGGTTTTAGTTGGTTCTTCAAACAATTCTTAATCATTATTTAACCTTTCTGCGTTCAACAAATTCAACTATACCGAATATACATTTCTGATTGTTTATTTACAAGTTTGCTTACAATTTTAGTTTATCCATTTATCCCAAAACTTATCATTCTAATTAGACTAGGGCATCCAATATCGATTATCGAGCACCCCGGTATTTTTTGGCTTTTTCAATATACTCGCGACTACCCGGGTATCTCGATTAAATAAATTCTAAGCTTGAATTAATATTGATTAGGAAGTAGAACCTAGGACCTTTTAAGCCTTATTTATAGGGCTTAGGTCTTAAGAAGACTCAATGTGCTGTTTTGACTCATAGTTTAAGTTCTACACAACACATTTTATTAAAAAAGTATCATTCAAAAGTAAATTCATGCAATTCAGGTCGTGTGAATAGCATTTGGGCAATAAGCTAAATTTTATTCTTTTTAACCAAAATCTTGTATACCTGTGTCAGCTATGTGTCTGATATTGTAAGGAAATACATAACTGGTGTTTCGGATATTGAACGGAATGGGTAAAAAAAACGTTTAAAAAAAAATAGAACCGACTTCAGAAAAAACAAAAGAGGCAAAAAAAAGTGTAAAATAACTCAATTGTGGCTTTTAGAGGCAAAAATACGTTACATTTTGATTAATTTAATTTAATTATACCTTACTATATAGACAAAAAAATTACGCTACTAAACAAAGTTACTATAATAAAATAGTTACTTTTTATTTTAATTATTATAGTTATTATAATAGTTATTATATTTTAAAAGTTATTTGTAGTACAAAACTGTTGGAAATCGGTGCCAAGCCCGAGATATATTAGTTGGTTATTCGTCAATGTGGCACCGACTTCGAACAGTTTTGTACTACAAATAACTTTTAAAATATAATAACTATTATAACAACTATAATAACTATAATAATTATAATAAAAAGTAACTATTTTAATATAGTAACTTTGTTTAATAGCATAGTTTTTTTGTCTATAGTTAGGTATAATTAAATTAAATTAATGAAAATGTAACGTATTTTTGTCTCTAAAAGCCACAATTGAGTTATTTTTCCCTTTTTCGTGCCTCTTTTGTTTTTTCTGAAGTCGGTTCTATTTTTTTTAAAACGTTTTTTTATTTTTTTATTTTTAGTGCAGTCGTAAAGCAAATGTCGGCTAGAAAGCGTTTTAAAAGAAATAACTTCAAATACCGGAAAAACTTTCATCAGTGACAATCTATTAATTATGGTTTTATGATTTTTTGCACAAATGGCATACACATTACACATTTCCCGTCATAGAAAATTATTTACGATAACCCTGACAGGTATAGCAATATAATACTGCCCACAACACCCAAACAGAATAATATGTTTTAAATATGGTTTTTTCCAATTTTCTGAATAACGGTATTTTTCACATACATAAAAAAAACCACAATGAAACACAGAACCTCCTTCTTTTTTGAAGTCGGTTAATGATCATGCAGAAGATGCTGGCATATGTACAAAGATATATGGAATTGTCGTTAATGAGAATTCTTTCCTGCCAGCAAACGTGATCAGGTTGCGATACAACGTAGCTCAAATTTGTATGATAGATAGAATAATAGAATTATCAATAACGAAATTACTTTAATTTACGATCTTAAGAAATTGGAATTATTCCTATTGAAGATTGGCCATTGAAAATTTTTGAACAGCTTCTTTACATGAAACAAAAATATTTTTTTTTTGTTTTTAAAAGAAGTTACAGTATTGTATTATCTTTTGGTTGTGATATAAATCGGATGACATTCAATAGCGTTTTTTAACAATCGCTATACTAGTATTGTCGATGTTGCTTTAGTGTGAAAAACATTGGTATTGAATGCTCTGGTCTCTGTACTGGCTGAAATTCAATTATTTATAAAAAAAATTTCCTAAAACTTCAAGCTTCAACTTATTTGAATAAGCTATGTAAGAGCGAATTGACAAACGAAACTTAAATATATTAACCCTACCCCATATACCTTAACTTTTCTTGGTATATTTGGTTTTTTTATTCAAATACCCGGGCACGCGGGTAACCTGGGTATTTCAGAAAATAAATATTCGACCATCCGAGTACTTGCAAAGTCGAGTAATTTGAATACTCTAAATTATTATTGAAATAAAAAAGGAGGTGTTAATTTTCTGAAAAACAGTTTTTTGATTGCGAATATCAATGTAAATATCAATATAAAGCAACAATATGAATATCAATATAAAGCAACAAAAATTTTCATAGAACGAAAAAATTATATTGTAATATGTAAAACATTTCCATAATATGGAGTCAACTTAAAATTCAACTTAAGTAAATTAAATAAATGATGCAGAAGTTTTAACTTCGAAATTATTATCACCTCAACGGCGTAATCGATAGCGTGTTGGCCTAAGGATTCGAACCAGGCACTGAGGAGGAAGGTTCGAATTCATCCGAAACACGAAAAATTCGAAGTGTAGTTTTTTTCTGAGAAACTTCCAACAATACCTTTGAATTGAAAACATTTTAATTACTTCTTTACTTATTTGAGTTAAATTGATCTCAAAAAATCCCCAATATTGTAATATATTTTTTTTAAATACAAGAAAAGTGCAACGTACAAATATAATAAATAAAAAAAATTATGTATAGTATTATTTCATTCTTCGGAATATTTCTTTTTTGCGTAAATTTTTATAGGAGGTTACTATTGTTGTTGAAAAGGTCATGAAATATTCCACAAGAATTTGTTAAATTATTTTTCACACATTAAATGGCTTTTAATGTCTCAAGTAGAGTTTCTGCTCGAAAAATTTGGTCGAGGAAGATTTGTTATCTTGAACTAATGATATGTTATCTTGTACTGGAGTACGCTGGGCTTGTCACTCTCGTAGATCAAAAATAAAAAAATTTACAAATCAATAAAATTAAAAACTTTACGTTTGAACGTAAAACTCAAGTTAAAACAACTAAACTTTGTGGACTATTTTATTTTTTAAATTTTATATAAATAATTAAAACGTATGAATAAGTTTATATTATATAATCTTAATTACAATTTCAATAGAAGACAAAGTGGAACTCAATTTATGTTTAGTGTTTACTACAATATTGATATTGATTGTCATATAATTCGAATTTATTTATATATATTTAAACTAAAGAAAATGTTTTATTTAGCATAAATAAATTGCCTAAATTTAATTTTGAGTAACGAAATTCTTTTTTCATTTAAATAACGAAATTCTGTTTTTTTTTAAATCGGGACATTTTTAAAATGAAGCGGGACGCGGGACAAATTGTTAAAAATCGGGACTGTTCCGCCAAAAGTGGGACGTCTGGTCACTTTATTTAAATCTCTTCTTTCTAGCTTTAACAGCTGCAAACTTAGAAATCACATCTTCAAAATTTATATTTTGTGTTGCCTCATGTTCTATTGTTAATATGCCAAGATTGTTAAGCCTCGTATGGGTCATTGTTGCCAGCATGTAATTTTTAATTAATTTTAATTTGCTGAAACTCCTCTCACTCGAAGCCACTGATACGCAAATAGTCATAAATAACTTTAGTGTGACCATAAGATTCGGAAGAGATTTTTTAAAATCCCATTCCACGATCAATTTCAAAATGTCTATAGGCACACCCAGTTAGAAACTGTTACATTGTCGCTTTTAAATGCCTTCTCAACCTTAGTATCTCTATGACGAGTTCTGTTTCTGATACCTCATCATAAAAACCGATAGATTTTGATTCAGATAAATCCAACTCTTCACTGTTCGCCAAAAGCCCAGTATTTGTCAGCACAGCCTCGAACAATGAAGCTACATCTTGGACTGACTTTAATCTTGTTCGGAGTTCAACATTGAATCGTCGTAGTACTCCGATTTTTTCACAGCAAAATTTATTGCCTCTTCTACAATATGACTAGGTTTCAATATAAAGACGAAGTGACTGTATTTTTATAACTAATTGATTAATATTCAAGCTTGTGCTTTGCAATACAATCCAAGCTCAATTTATTCGCCTTAAAACATCATTCCAAAACAAAAGATAGCAAAGAAATGTAAAATCATACACAATCACCACGCAGAAGGTTCTGTGCAGCGCCTCTATTGTCTACATTTTCTTTTTGATCACTTAATTTCTCAATTGCAGCCACAATCCCATTAAAATTTTCATCCAATACTTTAACTGAAGCATAATGAGCATCCCAACGCGTTGTTGAGAGTTTTTTTAAAGTTGCTTTGCTGTGTTTAACAAGCACTTCCCAGCAGCTAGTCGAAGCAGAAAAAATGTAAAAATTCCACTGTTCCGAAAAATGTTACAAAAGCTACATTTTGTGCAAATGAGTGTTGGTCACATAAATTAATTGAATGATCTATACACCAACAAATATTGCTTTGTTGTTTTTTGCTTTAATAATAGCTTGCACTCCTTCATGTATACCACTCATAACAGCTGCATTATCATAACCTTGGAAACGACAATTCATAACATCTAAGCCGTCATTTTCAAGATTTTTAAGAATTTTGTCGCTTAAAGCAGCGGCTTTTTTCCATGTAAAGGAAAAAGTCCACGGAATACTTCTTGGATTTCCACTTTTCTAGCATCAATTTTCACATAACGAATCACTTCTGACATTTGATCAATATGTGAAATGTCAGGTGTGTTATCAAACATAATTCCAAAATATTTATATTTTTTTTAATATTTAATTCAAGATGTGTTCTTTTAATACTACATCATACTTTTACAGTAGTTTGATTAATTCTAAGAAATTGCCTTTATTTAAAGGCTTTATCCTTCATCATATCCACGAAATGTTAGGTTTTCTTTAGATAAAAACAAAGTTATATGCAATAATCTGGATAAAAGATGTTTCCACTTCTGTTTTTCATTATCTATTAATAGCAAGACTACGTCTCCTATCGTTTTATGAACGTTTCCAAAGTTTTCCGCTTTTTAAAATTGGGTTATTCTAAAAATTGCGAAACCGTTTTTCAATAAAATTAAAATACATAAATGTAAAGTTCGTGAAAATTGGCATTATGTAATTTTAACTTACAATTAAAACGAATTGCAAAAACTAAAGTCAGTCTTCATCCTCAATAATGATAATATGCCCAAAAACCTAAAATTCGTTTAGAAATTTCGTTTTTTCTACTAATATACTCTTCTTATAATATAGTCAAGAACGTAAACGAAATATATCTTATAAAACCTTCTATGTAAAATGTTACCATTTACAAAATTACAATCGGTAAGACGAATATCGCAGAAAAAATCCAATTAAAATTCGAAATTATTAGAGGTACGTTTTACTCCAGACAACGGACACAAATCCAATGCTACCCAGGTTTTGTACAATGTGTACAATCCATCCTTTTAAATTCGTCATATTGGACAGATGTCCAAGATCCGGAATTATATCCATCATATAATTGACTAAATGGAAATTAATCCCAGATTTTGTCCAATTAGTCCCATATCTTCTTATGTATCACAATTAAAAAATGGATTTGATTAACATAAATTCAATTTTGTTTTATTTTGCCAAAGCAATACACATATGTATTTGACAAATGATTTCTTTATTGCAATATTGCAATGTTATTAAATATTTTTGTCTTATTAAATTTTATCATTAATATTATAAAACTGAAAACAAACAGTATGAGTATGTATCTACCTATAAAAATTTGCAAAACTATAGTAATTGCATAACTACCATTTTATTCCACAGTAATTATTTATGTGTCCATTCTAAAACGATCCATTCCAATTTACGAGTTTCAAGATAAAGGAAAAAAAAATTAATTTGAGATTATTTACAAACATGGTGATTTGATTGTTTATTAGTTTCCTTAGGTGTTTGCAATTAATTTGTTTGAAATGTAAAACATATTAGGTAGTAAGTTTAAGCTGATATTTTAGAAATAATTTTGGAATAGAGACATAATTTTGGAATAGAACAGAACTCAAGGGTGCCACCCTATCGACACAGGGTGCCACATTATCGACGGAGACCACTTTTCCTATACATTATTCAGCATATGTGTTTTCAGACCTGGTCGTTAAAGAATCATTCTTGCATACTAAATAATGTACCGTAAAAGAAAACGGTTAATATGGTATCCATAGCAATATTCAAAGCTATTGAGTAATTGTGGTCATGGTATTCAATGATCAACATGTTGATTCGATTAAAAAAAAAAGAAATACACACATATTGTTGAAATTTTATTTTACGTAATAACTCAAAAATTTTAAAAAGTAGAATAGATCCTTTTTTAACCAATAGGACACATTTATAGGACACATTATAAGTTATCACAATTTATAAATCAAAATTAAATGGATAACCTGGCTAAAATGGTTTCTAAGTGATTTATCGTTGAAAACGATTGAAACGTTGAAAACCATTGTGATGGTTTGTTTTAAGTTTTTTTACAGTCGGGTGTCACCCTAAAATGGGTGACATCCGGGGCGGGCCGCCCCCCCCTTAGCTACGCCTCTGTGTATCAAGGGTGTAAAGTTATACTTTTTTTACTATACTTTTCTCGCTAGGGCTGAAATTAACTTAACACCTGTGGTACATACAACATTTTTTATACTTCCTGCAAGAGGACTTAAAGTGACAAAATTGTAAAGTAACAATAAGAGGCCGTGAAGGAATACAAAGAGGGCGTAAAGTAATAAAGAGGAGGCCTAAAGTAATAGAGGGCGTAAAGTAATTCAGGTCGAAAAAGTAATGTTTTACGCAAATCTAAGTAAGCATAAAGTTAATTTTGTATAAGAAGTATAAAAAACATTTAAATTTGTATAAATTAAATGAAAAATAAAATTCTTTATCAAAGCTAGCTTTCAATTCAAAATCTCATAATCCATTCAAAATATTTGTAACTTTTTGTTGTCATTATTTTACAATTTCTTTGAAAAAATTAACAAATTTTTTGTTCAAAGACACTTCTCCAAAAAATTTTAATATTAAAATTTATGTAAATTTTTAATTTTAATGTAGATTAAACAATTTTTTTAAAATGTTGGCGAATAAATAAAATAAATAAAAACTAGTATATGCCGCACGGGCACGGACGTAAGCTCATTTGGACTAAATGTGGATGCAAATCTCGGCTGACGCCTCGAAACTCCACATATACGTTCAAAAACCTAATCTTTACATTCTTACATCATAATCTACTATTGTAGGACTTTTACAATGGTATGTTTTTCTTTAGTATATATAATGTATTGTGGGAACATATAAAATTATTATAAAAGTCCTAAAAACGAAAACAACAATTTATTTTATTACAAACAATTATTCTATTAAATCAGGTTAAATCAAAATCAGATTATATTTAAGAGATTTGATCGTAACTCTAGGATAATGTCCGTTATAATTTGTTAATATTAATCGATATAAAAGTATGTAAATTAGTTTAATTTTAGACTTTGAAGTGATTACATGAAATTCAATAAAATAAAGTGTACATATGAAAATTAATTATTTTAACCAAAGTATTTTCTTAAAACAAAATCTAATAGTCCCTGGGCCTTCACCTACATAATTTTGTGATTACCAGATATTTTATACTTCGTAAGACGCTTGTCCCTGACGAGTCCTACAACTTTTTTTTTTGCCATTTTCCTTGATTCGGCCGCTTTTTCCTTCGGGAAACTCCGAAACATGGCGATTTCCCGGGGTCTTGTATATTTATTACCATAATTTTGTTATTTATTATAGGGGGTGGAAATTTGTTTGAGAAAACGAGGGTAAATTTGTCCGACAAAAAATTGTCTGCTTTTGTCGAGTCCGACAACTCAAACTGGTCAAAATACCAGGGTATTGAAAATCAAACACCACAAAACTAGTTTTCACAGGATTGTTTAACAAAAGTTAGTGAAATTGAAGGGTCATATTGTCCGACAAATTTTCGGCCGCGTTTTTTCAGTCCGAAGACTGGAAGTCGGAATTCTGGCGGGGTAGTGTTTATTGATTACCACATGTCTAATTTTTTTTTTTTATAGTTTTAATTAATATTATTTTACTCTGATACAATTGTCCGACAAATTAGTGACCGCTAACTATCGAAAAATGTCATAATTTCAAAGACGATAGCGTTCGCTCAATATCATCATCCACGATATATCAACATTAGTCAATAATTTTAGATATTTGTTCTTAAATATTATAAATTGATAAAAATTATAAATAATAATAAAAAATTTCCATTCAGCAGGTTGTTTTTGTTGGTCCCAGATTGCAAGACGACGATTAAAAATATCGGTCGTATATATACTACTTTTCCGTTCTCGCGGCGAGTAAAAGTATCATTAATATTTATATACTCTATCGGCGCATATAGTTTTAAATCTGGTAAATAGAAAAAATGGCAATATTTTTTTCTTGTTAAAATTGGCGCATATTTTTAATCCTTCTCAATCTTTTTAATTAAAATTGTGTAAATAACCTTTTCAACTGGTTAATGTTCCTTAAAATTTTAAAATAAATATGAGAACATGTTTTACATCATTTTTTGGGTACATGCTCCTTTTTTATAATTGTTCTATTAACAAAAATTTTCTAATTTTCTTTATACAGTGCCATCTGTAAACACTGTTTCATTAAAAAATGTTACGTCATAAATGTATACATTAAATTTGTTCATAAATATTAGCAAATTTAACAAAGAAACAAAAATAATCGTTCTCCTGAAATATTTTTCTCATTTTCTTGTCGGACTGGCCGAACGCGGCTATATTTTTGTCGGACAACTCGATTTTTTATAAGAGCAAATGGTTTTCTATCGTGTTTCATTTTTGTCCGACATGTGGTAATCAATAAACACTACCCCGCCAGAATTCCGACTTCCAGTCGTCGGACTGAAAAAACGCGGCCAAAAATTTGTCGGACAATATGACCCTTCAATTTCACTAACTTTTGTTAAACAATCCCGTGAAAACTAGATTTGTGGTGTTTGATTTTCAATACCCTGGTATTTTGACCAGTTTGAGTTGTCGGACTCGACAAAAAGCAGACAATTTTTTGTCGGACAAATTTACCCTCGTTTTCTAAAACAAATTTCCACCCCCTATAATAAATAACAAAATTATGGTAATAAATATACAAGACCCCGGGAAACCGCCATGTTTCGGAGTTTCCCGAGGGAAAAAGCGGCCGAATCAAGGAAAATGGCAGATAAAAAAGTTGTAGGACTCGTCAGGGACAAGCGTCTTACGAAGTATAAAATATGTGGTAATCACAAAATTATGTAGGTGAAGGCCCAGGGACTATAATTGTATATCTACAATATTATTGTTCATAAGTTGATATTCATAAGTTTTATATACTAAAGTTTATATATGTACTATAATAGTATATTGGCATTACCAATAACCAATTATTGGTTATTCGTAATGCTAATATACTAATATAGTACATATATAGGCTTTAGTATATAAAACTTATGAACATCAACTTATGTACAATAATATTGTAGATATATAATTAGATTTTGTTTTAAGAAAACACTTTGGTTAAAATAATTAATTACATTGAGTGAATGTTGAAAATACCATAAATACGGAGTCAAGATTAAATAAATTCTGGGCAACTAAAGTTTTCTATCATACTTTTCTATTATAAATTTTTATAATAAATATTGTAAGTTTATAATTCTCGAGTTATTAATAATTCTCGAGTTCAAATGCAAGAAAACATTAAATTTTTTATAAACTTGATCCACGTACGGGATTAGGGATTTAATTTCGATCAATAAACAGTTTTTCTTAGGTCATGGCTTTGTTGTTTCGCTTCAAATTGCTGTTAGGTGGTAAGAAATATTTAAACATATTAGAAGAAATGTTTGGCACCTTACGCTATCTACTTTAGCTATGAATCACGGCCAACGTATTTAAGGATCAATCTTTAAATTAGATCGATTTCCAAAAAAAAATTAAACTCTTTTTTGAATTCCTTTCGTATTGACCGGTATTGACATTTTGCAAATATTGCAAATATATTAAAAAGCTTTTATCGATGAAAGCTAAAGGAATAAGAATATGTTTACGAAACTTATAAGAATTAAACAAACTAACTGAATCTGGTTTGTGCTTCAAAAACTTTTTTTGTCCTTTTTTATACGCTGGAATAATAGTAGTTTTTTAATAAAATCTTTTTGTGCCATTATAGCGACACTTTAATGCGCTCTTTATTGCATTATGTACTGGTGCCCTTAAAATTCATTCCAAAATTCTAACGTATAAATACCCAAAAAGTATTGTGTTATAGGCAGTACAATGTGTATATCACAACAACATATAGATAAGTTTAAGACTTAATCCCTACAACCCTCAAGATCCATATACTGTAATTTTTTTTAAGACTGGATAACGACGAAACAATAAACCATATCATAAAATAAAATGCGATATATTCAAATTTTTCATGATAAGGAATTAAATAACCGGTAAAAAACAAATTTGTATATGCTCAACGAAACGAACTGCCAATAATCCTGCTAGTGGCATATTCTTCGATCACGCATTGTCTCTCTCAATGGTCAAAATTTACATATGTGTTTTTATGGACAGTAATTTTTACTAATGAAGCAATAACGTAGCATCACCAAAAAATGCTCTATACCTAAGATTGAGGATGCTACCACTAATTGTATAAAGTTCCTCTGTCATTTCTACTAAAACTGCACCTTGGTTGATGATATCTTTCGACTACTGTCAGTGGTGTGTGATATGTAATGCTAACTTATATTCCAGTAGCAAAGACTGGCGGACCGAAAGGGTTACCACACCCGTGATTTAAAATTTAACAAAAATATTACTGATCTCCGTTACTCTCTATCATGCGTGTTATGAGAATGTTTTATCAGTTGCGATTGTGTTTGCTACATTTTTGCCCAACCACATAATATTTGTAATTATTGAAACATAGATTGCAAACGCATCGATTTCGATGTTTTTAGTAATTATAAATACTGGATTCCGACTGATGTTGTGGGGAGTTCTGAATAAATGGTTGATGAGCTGTCATTATAGTGTTGATGAGTAATGAGTATAATTAGAAAAAAATCAATGGTATTTATTTGTTTTGTACTTTTTTTTTTTTTTTTTTTTAACGGCGTTCATGCTCCATGTAGGAGCGTTGCCAGGCTAATCAGCTTCGAATATTCACCACGGTCATTCGCAACAGCGACATAATTACCATGGCAGCCGTTTTTTTCAAGGTCGTTTATTACGTCAGTCTCCCATTGTAGTCGTGGTCTACCTCGCGGTCGCCCACTCCCTGGGGTACTAACGTACATTTTTCTAATCATTCCAGACTGTGAATCGGCTCGTAGAACATGCCCAAACCAAGCAATCCTATTAGAACGGAAACAACCGTAAACTAGCATGAAAATGCCATTATATCAGGAGCCTCAAGAAGGTCTCTGATCTCAAAGTTATATCGGGTTCTATACTCTCCATCGTCTGTCTTAAGTGGAACAAAAATGTAGCGTAGGATCTTACGCTCAAATACAGATAAATGCGATTCGTCATTTTGTGTAAGGGTCCACGTTTGTGACCCATACATCACAACCGGTCTAATCAATGTCTTGTATAACTTGAGCTTGGTGTTAGTTGATACATACGGAGATCCAAGGAGAGGTTTATTGAGTAGAAAGTTCGATTACCTGTAGCGATTCGAGCTTTTATATCTGTAAGTATGCTGTTGTTTGAGTCAAGCATTGATCCCAAATATTTAAAAGATTCAACTCCCTCAATTCGTTCATCGCCGCACATCAAATCTTTCTTCTCAGACTCTCTTGAAACATTCATATGTTTGGTTTTATTGTAGTTAATTTGAAGACCAATTTTTCTAGCTCCACTCTCAAGCGACTTAAAAGTCTCACTCATAACAGCTTCACTTCGGCCGAGGATGACAACATCATCAGCGTATGCAATCATCTGTACTGAGTTTATTGACAAGATATTGTTGTTAGTCGGCAGTTTCTTTTGACGGCACACATATTCCAAGGCTAAATTAAAAAGTATAGGAGAGATAGCATCACCTTGTCTTAAGACGGAGTCGACTTTAAAAAACCTTGATATTTCGTTCTCTACTCGTACACAGCATTGAGAGTTCTGTACTGTCATTTTGCATAGTGATACCAGTTTACCAGGAATTCCCATTGCCACCAGAGCAGACCATAGAGTCTCTCGTTCGAGAGAGTCGTAGGCCTGTCTGAAATCAATGAAGAGTTTGTGCACTGGTATGTTGAACTCTCTGCACTTTTCCAAAATCATCCTTATCGAGAAAAGTGCATCGGTGGTACCTCGGCCCCGCCGGAAGCCACACTGATATTCTCCAAACAGTTGTTCAGCAAAAGGATTGATTTTGGATAGCAAAATGTAAGAAAAGATCTTATATGCTGTGCAGAGTAGAGCGATTCCTCTGTAGTTTGCACATTGTAGGCGATTACCTTTTTTATGGATTGGTATCAGCATAGCTGTGTTTCAGTCCTGTGGCATGGCTTCAGTCCTCCATATCATTTGAACAAGTTCAAACAATCTTAAGGATAGAGTTTCACCACCATATACAATCATTTCGGATGTTATATCGTCGATACCAGGTACTTTATTGCATTTTAATTTTGACAGCGCCGCATCGAATTCCTCTTTGGTGGGTTCGTCTACATGTACCTTTGACGCACGAATAAGTTTTGCTCGTCGCCCGACTTGTTGCTGTTCACTTAAGTTGAGAAGATTCTCAAAATAAGCGGCCCAAGTGTCTAAAATATTTTTAAGGTCTACTTGTAGCTCCCCATCTTCGTTTTGAATAGCAGTCGATCTAGTTTGAGGGCCCTTCTTTAAGGTTTTAACCTGTTGAAAGAAGTTACGCGATTGATGTTCCTTATTGAAGCTTTCAATCTCCTCACACTTTCTCTTCCACCATTCTCTCTTCGTTCGTCTACATAACTTTGTAACGGCTTGTATTGGCAGTTTATAGTTCTCCTTCGTGGACCTGGTGTTGCGTCCTTGCAGACATTTCAGATAGCAATCTCTTTTGTATTGAATAGCGTCAAGACATGCTTGATCCATCCATGGCTTCTGGGAGTGGTTTTGTGGTCGTCCAAGTATTCCCTCAGCAGCGCTTAAAACAGCATCTTTGAGCAAATACCATGACTTATCGACGTCTCCATTAATGGTTTCTGATTTCTCTAATGTTTCGGCAATATGGATTTGATATCTCTCTTCTGTTTCTGCATTCTTTAGTGATGAGATGTTAAATCGTTTCCGTTGATTGAATTTCGGAATGCTTGGGTTTGGGAAGTGGAACCTTATCGTTGCACATACAAGAAAGTAATCACTTCCAATGTATGCACCTCTAAAGGATCGCACATCCAGAACACTCGAAAAGAAACGTGTTGTTACTAGCACGTGATCAATTTGATTTCGAGTGTTTCCATTCGGTGAGACCCATGTCTGCTTATGAATCGATCGGTGCGGAAAGAAAGTACTGGCAATTCTCAAATTATTTGATAATGCAAACTCAGTCATTATCTCACCATTATCATTCGAATTCAAATGCAGACTGTTGGGGTCCACCACATTTCCATAAGAGATATCTCTTCCAACCTGCCCATTAAAGTCACCAAGAACCATAGTGAAGTCGCGTGTTGGTGTTTGTTTCATAACCTCTTCCAGCGCTATGTAGAAATTATCCTTCTCGTCGACGGTCTTAGCTTCAGTAGGTGCATGGACGGCAATAAGAGAAATATTGTTATATGTACCACGTACACGTAGGTAGCAAATCCTCTCACTGACCGGGATGAATTTCATCACGGCTTCTTGTGGGTGGGTGGGTTGGTGGGTGGATGGGTGGGTGGGTGAGTTTTCTGCATAGGATCTTGATGAAACTTTGGCAAATGATACAGGTTCACTTGAAAATGGAAGATCTGGATTCATTTCAAATTTGGACAAAATGGCGGGGGGTCTCCCAAACACCTCTAAGTTTAAATCTTGAATAACTTCTGATCCCGGGTTATGATCTTATTGAAACTTAGTATATAAGGTTTTAGTCCTGTTCCAATATTTCTGCACACCAACTTCCGGTTTGTCACTTCCGGTTAAAAAGTTTTTTTTTCAGGTGTTTATCCCTACTGTAGCCTACAATTACCGATCGATTTTCATGAAAGGTTGCGAAAAGTTTTTAACTAATATGATAAAGATTTTATCAGCTTTTGGAGCACATTGGATAAAGGGTTGGGGGGTCCACCATACAACAGGTGGTTTTTTCCACAAAGTTTTTAAGTTTGTTGGGAGCATAAAACATTCATTCGTGAATGAATTTTGATGACACTTTGGAAAAAGATGCAAACATGTATGACAAAGAACTGATTAGTTTTTGAGCGATAGTGAACAAAGTGGTGGGGGGTCCCTGGAGCACCTGTTTTTTTGAAAGCTCTATAACTTCTGTACCTGATAAGCGAATTGGATGAAACTTGATACATGAGTATGTAGTACGGTTTATAATAGTTCTGCATCCCAACTTCCGGTTTTTCACTTCCGGTAAAAAAAGTTTTTTTGTACTTTTTTGAAGTTTTTTCAGTGTCTTTATGCACACTACAGCCCACAATAATGAAGTGATTATGATGAAACTTATGGAATAGGGTTCCAATAAGTGTGAAAAGATAATTATCATGTTTTGGGACACATTGATCAAAGTGGTGGGGGGTCTACCATACAAATGCTGACTTTTCACACTTTGTTTTTTAAGTTTGTTGGGAGCATACAGACTTCATTCATTAATTTATTTTAATGACACTTTAGAAAAAGATGGAGACTTAAGTAACAAAGAACTGATTAGTTTTTGGATAATATTGGAATAAGTGGTGGAGGTCCTCCCGAACACCTGTTTAATGTGTCACACTTTTTCCAATGTTTGTTGGGAGCACACAGCATTCGTTCGTTAACGAATTTTGATGACACTTTGGAAAAAGATGCAAACATGTATGACAAAGAACTGATTAGTTTTTGAGCGATAGTGAACAAAGTGGTGGGGGGTCCCTGGAGCACCTATTTTTTTGAAAGCTCTATAACTTCTGTACCTGATAAGCGAATTGGATGAAACTTGGTACATGAGTATGTAGTACGGTTTCCAATAGTTCTGCATCCACACTTCCGGTTTTTCACTTCCGGTAAAAAAAATTTTTTTGTACTTTTTTGAAGTTTTTTCAGTGTCTTTATGCACACTACAGCCTACAATAATGAAGTGATTATGATGAAACTTATGGAATAGGGTTCCAATAAGTGTGAAAAGATAATTATCATGTTTTGGGACACATTGATCAAAGTGGTGGGGGGTCTACCATACAAATGCTGACTTTTCACACTTTGTTTTTTAAGTTTGTTGGGAGCATACAGACTTCGTTCATTAATTTATTTTAATGACACTTTGGAAAAAGATGGAGACTTAAGTAACAAAGAACTGATTAGTTTTTGGATAATATTGGAATAAGTAATGGGGGTCCTCCCGAACACCTGTTTAATGTGTCACACTTTTTTCAATGTTTGTTGGGAGCACACAGCATTCGTTCGTTATCGAATTTTGATGACACTTTGGAAAAAGATGCAAACATGTATGGCAAAGAACTGATTAGTTTTTGAGCGATAGTGAACAAAGTGGTGGGGGGTCCCTGGAGCACCTGTTTTTTTGAAAGATCTATAGCTTCTGTACCTGATAAGCGAATTGGATGAAACTTGGTACCGGAGTATGTAGTACGGTTTAAAATAGTTCTGCATCCCAACTTTCGGTTTTTTACTTCCGGTACAAAATTTTTTTTTGTACTTTTTTGAAGTTTTTTCAGTGTCTTTATGCACACTACAGCCTACAATAATGAAGTGATTATGATGAAACTTATGGAATGGGGTTCCAATTAATGTAAGAAGATAATTATCATCTTTTAGGACACATTGATCAAAGTGACGGGGGTCTACCATACAACTGCTGACTTTTCACACTTTGTTTTTAAAGTTTGTTGGGAGCATACAGACCTCATTCATTAATCAATTCTAATGACACTTTAGAAAAAGATGGGAACTTAAATGACAAGGAACTGATTAGTTTTTGGACAATATTGGGATAAGTGGTACGGGGTCTCCCGAACACCTGTTTACTGTGTCATCATTTTTTCAATGTTTTTTGGGAGCACACAGCATTCGTTCGTGAACCAATTTTGATCACACTTTGGAAAAAAATGCAAACATGTATGGCAAAGAACTGATTAGTTTTTGAGCGATAGTGAACAAAGTGGTGGGGGGTGTCCCATACACCTGTTTTTTTTTAAAGCTCAATAACATCTGTACCTGATAAACGAATTGGATGAAACTTTGTACATAAGCATTTAGTATGATTTACAAAAATTCTGCATCCCAACTTCCGGTTTTTTACTTCCGGTAAAAAAATTTTTTTTTAATTGTTGGCACTTTTTTCAGTATCTTTATGCACTCTACAGCCTTCAATACTGAAGTGATTATGATAAAACTTATGGAAAGGTTTCAATTAGTGTAAGAAGATAATTATCATGTTTTGGGACACATTGATCAAAGTGGCGGGGGATCTACCATACAACTGCTGACTTATCAACTTTGTTTTTAAAGTTTGTTGGGAGCATACAGATTTCATTCATTAATCAATTTTAATGGCACTTTGAAAAAAGATAAAGACTTTATTGACAAAGAATTGACTGGTTTTTGGACAATATTGGGATAAGTGATGGGGTCCTCCCGAACACCTGTTTATTGTTTCAATGTTTGTTGGAAGCATACAACATTCGTTCGTTAAGTAATTTTGATTACACTTTGCAAAAAGATGCAAATATGTATGGCAAGGAACTGATTAGTTTTTTTAGCGATAGTGAACAAAGTGGTAGGGGGTCCTCCAAGCACCTATTATTTTGGAAGCTCAATAACTTCTGTACCTGATAATCGAGTTGGATGAAATTTGGTACATACACATTTAGTACGGTTTACAACAGTTCTGTATCCTTACTTCTGCTTTTTCACTTCCGATAAAATTTTTTTTACTTTTTCTCGTACAACAGAATTTATGTTTGTTGGGATACTACTGCCTGCTTTAATATTTTTATTATTAGAACTCCGAAGTCCATAATATTGGTTAGCTTTTAATTAAAGTATTTTATAGATATTAGCTCATTATATATCCAGAACACTATGTTTCCAGAGCTGTGGTGAAGTCAGCCTATGCATCAGCGTCGCAATATTTTTTTTATATAAATCAACTATCTGTAATATAAAAACTGTTTAAGAAGGGAAACATTTGCTTTTGATGAAAAGATTGTTAACGAAGTTCATTAAACGTAAATCTTATAAATATTCAACAATCTTCCTAGCATTCTGATGCAATAGTTCTATCGATTTAACATCAATTCATGATTGTTGCTGATTATTACTGCATATATGTTTTATGATTTTTGTTCGACAATCGCCTTAGCATTTTTGGCGCAACAATTCCATCGATTTATCAACAATTTATGATTATTGCTCATTGTTATAGCAATTATATTATAACAATATATTTAATGATTTTTGCTCAACAATAGCCCTTTCAGCTGACGCAACAATTACATCGATTTTTCAACAATTTATGATTATTACTGATTATGGCCGACTTTTGCTGATTATTGCTAATTATTAATGTATGATTATTGTCTATTGACTATTATGGTATACTATGGCTGATTATCATTTTTTTTTTTGAGTATCGTTCAACGATTTGTTATATTTTGGGACTACCGTTCTATAATGATCAGTGCAAGTTTGGCGCAACCAGCACGAATTATTTTGGGTAGTTGAAATATGATGATAGGTTAAGAATAAGGAACGTAGAGAGAATGGATCTGCTAGAATCGTGGGGTAAGTCACTTTCTTATATTGTATTACTATATACATGTTCTGGTATTTGTTTGGCCTTTAATCTTACCTAATGTCTTACAAAAATGCCATTTAATAATGGGGTGTTCGTGACGGTTGCGGCTTCTTCGTCATTGAGGGTCACCATAGTCTCCTTTTTGCACTTTTTTTTTTGCACACTGTTTGTTTGTGCTGGGGTGGCAGGTACACTTGTGCTGGGGTGGCAGATACACTTCCACATGCTGAAGCAAGTTCAGGGTTTTTAACCTCGTTAGGTGCGCGGTCTACCTCTTCTGATGCTTTGGTGTTTCCAATGGGCCCAGTTCTCCATTACATGCGGGTAAAATTATATAAATATACTTCACCACTTTTACTCTGTTAAGTGTAAACGTTGTTATTAGTGATACCTCAGGCAACCATACTCATAGTACTTTACCGTTGCTCTTTCTAGTATTCAGCTTCGATGAATTTTTACACAAAGTTTAATCTATAACTTGTGTAAAAATTCATCGACGATGAATACTAGAAAGAGCTACGGAAAAGTACTATGAGTATTAGAATAAATAAAAAGAAACCTAAAAATGGAAACATACTTCAGTATAATATAAATTATGAAAGACTTAGTAATAAAAGGCTCTGAGCAAAATAATCTTAAGGTATCTGAAGTTTGTTTTTAATTTGTTCTTTTTGTTCAAACTTAGTAATGAAATCCCAGATCTCAAACAAATCGCTATCCACGTTATCCAAATCAAAATGAGTCATGGAACAAATGAACATAAACAACATATTGGTTTTAAAAAGAGTAGACCATGCACAGAAATATAAACAGAAAAGCAAAAAAATAGATAGAAAATAAAATATTTCGCTCATTTATTGACTATGTAGACTAGGCGGTATTTTTCAGTTCTGCTGAGCATTTTTCTGCTCAGAATTTATTATTGACTATGCGGACTAGGCTTCAATAAATTTTTGGAATTAATGAAAGGCACATATTTAAATATGTGCACAATAAATTTGTAGTAAGATAACTAACTTTCGCCTTCAAGCGAATACTAAATCATCGTAACAAATTCATACAAAATACTTTTCGAAAATTATAATCTGATTTTATAACAACAATACCGTAAATATTTTATCACAAATGTTTTATATATTACGGATACAAAGTTCCCCCAAACAAAATATATGGGCGACAGTTTCAAACAACAAGATAAAATTTACATTTTATTATGTATTTCTTTATCACAAATCTTTTTAAAAAAATTATATAAAAGAGTAATAAATATTTGGATAAAAAAAGGAAAATAAAATTCGTTACCATATCTTCTTACTTTTAAAATATTATAGCATGTGTGTATCTGCACGTTATGTTTTTCCGTCGTTTTTTAATTTTGCGAAATCCAAAAATTAGCATCATATCAGTAAACTTCTATATATTTGTAAATACAAAATCGTGATACTAAGGATAAAAATTCTTAGTTTACAAATTTTATTATGTTAGTTTGTGAAACATGACTTACATACCAATTTTTAGGTAGATTTCATATAAAAATCTACTATTGCAATGTGCTTCATCTCGGAATTTCGAAAAATTTTTGGTGCCAAACGACTATGAACGATAAGTGGAGACGGAAAAACAAAATATATATATATATATATATATATATATATATATATATATATATATATATATATATATATATATATATATATATATATATATATATATATATATATATATGTATATATATATATATATATATATATATATATATATATAAATATATATATATATATATATATATATATATATATATATATATATATATATATATATATATATATATATATATATATATATATATATATATATATATACATATATATATATATATATATATATATATATATATATATATATATATATATATATATATATATATATATATATATATATATATATATATATATATATATATATATATATATATATATATATATATATATATATATATATATATATATATATATATATATATATATATATATATATATATATATATATATATATTAGACTGGTCGTTAAAAACTAAATTTTCCGAGAAAAAAATTTTCCGTGTCAAAAAAATCGTCAAGTGTGTCAAAACAAGGAAATATTCATATTTTTTGCTTAAAAACGGTAGTTTTAAGTGATAATGAGTAACCTTGAATTTAAAGAAATCTTGATAGTCAGGATTCGCATGTGAGACCAAAAACTATACTATTTCATTATAAGTTTGTCAAAAAAATATTGTCAGTGTGTCAAAAGAATGTTTCATTTAATTTTTACCCTATTTTTTGGAAAAAAATAAAATTAATTATTTTTATGTCATGAATTGTGATTGAACATGCAATTTGAATTTGTGAATTTTAAATTTTTGCAATATTTTTGGAATTTTGAAAAAAGTTTCAATTTTTGATTTTGTAAGAATTTCCGGAATGTTTTTAGAATTTTGAAAAAGTTTAAATTTTTGTTTTTATTATAATTTTTAGAATTTTGAAAAAAGTTTGTATTTTTAATTTTGTTAAATTTTTTACAATATTTTTATAATTTTGAAAACAAATTGAATTTTTGAATTTTATAAATATTTTTAGAGTTTTGAAAAAAGCTTCAATTTTTGATTTTTTAAGAATTTTTGGAATATTTTTAGAATTTGAAGAAGTTTTTGATTTTTTTATAATTTTTGGAATTTTGTAAAGAGTTTCAAATTTTGATATTGTTATAATTTTTGCAATATTTTTAGGGGCATATACGATAAAACTTGAAGGTTTTCCAACCCTCGAACACGCAACATATAATTGAAAATGCGAAACGCACGATGTTTCTAGGTCCAGCCCGTAAATTGACATTGTTTGGCCTTGCGACTTATTAATAGTGCGAATGCTAATCGAATTGGAAATGCGACAACAAGCTTAAAAATTTCTCCGAAACCCTTTACCAATCACTTTTAAATTTTGACATGCCGTTAAATTCTCAATCCATCTAGATTGATCAGCTAGAATGCTAACGCTGTTATTCATATTTCTCAAATGGAAAAATTAAAAAATACGCTTTCTATTCTTATAACGACTCCTTGAAATTATTCTTACTAATTAAACAAAATGCACGCGCACAAACTTTTGTACAGGCGTAGACAAAGCACGCCGGGTCCCGCTAGTATATATATATATATATATATATATATATATATATATATATATATATATATATATATATATATATATATATATATATATATATATATATATATATATATATATATATATATATATATATATATATATATATATATATATATATATATATATATATATCTATATATATATATATATATATATATATATATATATATATATATATATATATATATATATATATATATATATATATATATATTTATATATATATATATATATATATATATATATATATATATATATATATATATATATATATATATATATATATATATATATATATATATATTTATATATATATATATATATATATATATATATATATATATATATATATATATATATATATATATATATATATATATATATATATATATATATATATATATATATATATATATATATATATATATATATATTTATATATATATATATATATATATATATATATATATATATATATATATATATATATATATATATATATATATATATATATATATATATATATAAATATATATATATATATATATATATATATATATATATATATATATATATATATATATATATATATATATTTATATATATATATATATATATATATATATATATATATATATATATATATATATATATATATATATATATATATATATATATATATATATATATATATATATATATATATATATATATATATATATATATTTATATATATATATATATATATATATATATATATATATATATATATATATATATATATATATATATATATATATATGAATAAATATATATATATATATATGAATAAATATATATATATATATATATATATATATATATATATATATATATATATATATATATATATATATATATATATATATATATATATATATATATATATATATATGAATAAATATATATATATATATATATATATATATATATATATATATATATATATATATATATATATATATATATATATATATATATATATATACATATACATATATATATATATATATATATATATATATATATATATATATATATATATATATATATATATATATATATATATATATATATATATATATATATATATATGTATATATATATATATAAATATATATATATATATATATATATATATATATATATATATATATATATATATATATATATATATACATATACATATATATATATATATATATATATATATATATATATATATATATATATATATATATATATATATATATATATATCATATATATATATATATATATATATATATATATATATATATATATATATATATATATATATATATACATATATATATATATATATATATATATATATATATTTTCAAAATATCAT
>OY856187.1:252926657-252996879 GCA_963693315.1 Diogma glabrata | reverse complement strand
TTGCTGAATGTCAGGTTGAACTGCATACATACCATATTTCGAATTGTATGCCAAAAACAATAGATTTAGACAGGCACTTTGATGTCAAGATATTGGTCAGAGATTGTATTAAAAACTATAAATGGTTACTGTTACATAACGCCAGGATCTGATACACAGATGGTTCTCGAACCAATGCACGCACGGGAGCAGAAGTGTTTGGTCCTAGAACAAAACGAAGTGCCTTAGGCACTACAACAACTATATTTCCAGCAGACATTTTTGCCATTAGAGTTGCGCTCTGCTATGTGCTGAAAAACAAAACAAAAATATTGAAATATATATTATATCAGACAGGCAAGCAGCACTCTTGGCACTAAAATCTACACTCTTTGATTCAAAACTGGTAAGGGAATGCTACCAAAATCTACTAAAAGTCTCCTGAAATAATGGAGTCATACTTGTGTTGGTACCCAGCCACTCAGGAATACAAGGAAATGCTATTGCTGACGCTTTAGCAAAGCAAGGTTGTAGTAAAAAGTTTGTTGGACCGGTATCATGCTTCGGAATGGCCAAGAGTTCACTCAAAAGCACAATCCAAACATGGGAACAGAAACAAACTGCTAAATTATGGAGTGGCAGAGAGGCACTATTATATTATTTATAAATGACATCAAAACTTGCTTCGTGAACTCGGATTTCATTGTGTATGCTGATGATCTGAAAATTTATAAAGAAATTATAGATATTGATGACTGCATTAAGCTCCAAGATGATATTAATAATTTTACAGATTATTATAGAAAATCAATGTTACATCTAAACATTAACAAGTGCTCAATTATGACATTTTCTCTTAAAACAAAAAATGAAGTTTAATATGACTACAAGATACAAAATAGATCATTGAATAGAGTTGAAATCATTAAGGATCTAGGAGTGACATTTAAGAAAAACTTTTCTTTCGAATTACATATCAGCAATATTATCAGGAAAGCTTATAAGATGTTGTGGTTCATTTTTCGAATATGTGAATCCCTAAAATATGTTGATGTCTTCGTGTTATTATATCAGTCTTTGGTTCGTTCTTAACTTGAATACTGTCTAATAGTTTGGTCTCCATTTCAATCTACTTATATTGATATGCTGGAAAAAATACAGAGGAAATTTATTTATCGACTATTTAAAAAACGAATTTTGAACATAGCTGATTACAACTATAATATACTTGCAGCAAGCATCGGACTTCATCATTTAAGTGTTCGTCGCGATATAAGTCACCTGAAGTTTCGTATATAAATCATTTAATGGAATGATTGATATATCAAGTCATATCAGTAGCTATAACTTCAATGTTCCTGCCAGGAATAACAGGCAACATCAAGGTTTTTATTCCAATAATAGCAGGATTAATATTGGACTGAATGCTCCAGTAAACATTAGACCGACCCAAAAACCACATGTTGATTGTTTTTTGGTGCTCAGGGCTAAATTCGTTTATTGGTCCATACTGAATATCCACACAAAAAATTGGGCCAATTGGTGCATCCAAGAGCCAGCGCTTTTGCATATAGTAAAACAAGATTCGAGATTTGACGGCTATAAATATTTATATCTCAAAAACGCGTAATGATATGAAAAAAAAGTTAAAGCAAACTCACCTTATTTTGTGATTGTCTAACTTTTTTAGTACAAACATTTTTTCTCGGAATTACAACAAAAAAGTTTTAGTGGAACTTTATAAGTTTGAGGTCAATTTTTCAAAAAGGCCTCATTCCTGACAGTGTAGTTTATCGAGAAAAATTTTTGAAAATCGGATTTCTAATCGTTAATTCGTTAGTATTCTCAAAATTTGGATGCAAAAACTAATTTTTTAAGAAGCAGTTCAAAAAAATTTAGTTCTAAACTGTTAGAAGGTCTTGAAATTTGCATTTGCCTGTAGAGAACATTATTTAATAATTCACTAGAAGGTCCATATCTTTTGATTAACTTAACCGAATTTCGTGATTTTATACTTGTTTAAAAGGTATTGAACTAAGTAATATCAGTAAATTATTTTTACACGTTTCAAATTTAGTAGCATAATAGGGTGACCTGAAAGTTAAATATAATATTTTGAAATAGGCAAAACGAAATATAATGTAAGAATGTTTAGACAAAATATGAAATAGTGTTGAAATGAAAATTTAAGGTAATAAATCGACATGCTATTTAGCTGATTACTCCATACTTTGTTATAAATTGATGTGTTAAATGGTAATTTAACATATTTTTCACTTAGTTATTGGTGAAGTTATAGTTGCACTTAGTTATCCAATATTCATGCAAGATTTCTGCAACAGAATTTTTTGTTGGTTTTAAGGATTTTTTGTCGATAATTCTCTACATCTTGAAGGATGAACGGTTTCTGTTCTTCATCTTGACTTAAAATGTCTATTGTAGTCCGTCATTAACTTTACTCCCTGTTCTGCAACATCATTTACGAATTACGACCATAATTCCTTTAATTTGCTGTTAAATGTTCAAATATTCTTCATTTGCTATCCAAGAATCTGGGTTTTCATACAGAAATTTTGGAATTTTTTGAAGGCTACTTCAAATATCTAGGATTTGTCAGACACGAAAAAATTTAAATATATTTTATTCGGTACTAGTTTGAAAATATTTGCTTTCCTAGATGTCATGTTGGTTTGATTATGAAATTGTAACTTTTTCTCTATTGCTGTTTTGATATTGTTACTCAAACCTCAGTTGAAAAATTCTAGAGGTACTAGAATATCACCTTTTGCCTATTTTAAAATATTATATTTAATTTTCAGGTCACCTTTGTGTGCTTCTAAATTTGAAACGTGCAAAAATAATTTACTAAAACTACTTAGCTCAATACCTTTTAAACAAGTATAAAATCACGAAATTCGGTTAAGTTAATCAAAAGATATGGACATTTTAGTGAATTATTAAATAATGTTCTCTACAGGCAATTGCAAATTTCAAGACCTTCTAACAGTTTATAACTAAAATTTTTTGAACTGCTTCTTAAAAAATTAGTTTTTGCATCCATATTTTGAGAACACTATTGAATTAACAAAAAACCGTAGAATTTCGACTTTCAAAAATTTTGCTCGATAAACTACACTGTCAGGAATGCATTGATCGATACTCATATTCTGACACTTGCCATAATAGTTGTTTTTCCTAAGTGACTCTGCAAATATTTTTAAAGGCAAATAACTTTTTTATTAATATGATATTGTGTTTAATTAATTTTAATAAATTTTGTATATTTTTAGAAATACACTGTTAAGCTAAACTGAAAATTTGAAGAAATACTTAAAATAATGGAACTTTTGTTCTAAAACTTTTTTATTTTGAATAAAAGTTATAAGTATGTTCTAAATAAATGTTAGTTTAGCAAAAATATTAATATTTTGTTTGGAACTTTTTTTTCTGAATGTCACTGGAGGCAATGAGACCATTTTAAAAAATTGAGAACGAATTCAGAAAATTCCACTAAAACTTTTTTGTTGTAATTCCGAGAAAAAAAATTTGTTCTAAGAAAGTTAGACAATTGCAATATAACGTGGGTTTGCTTAACTTTTTTTTCATATCATCAAGCGTTTTTGAGATATGAGTATTTACAGCCAAGAAATCTCGAATCTTGTTTTGCTATATGCAAAAGCGCTGGCTCTTGGATGCACCATTTAGGCCAATTTTTTGTGTGGATATTCAGTATGGACCAATAAACGAATGAAACTTTGAGCACCAAAAAAACAACAACATTTTGCATTTCCATACAAAAATGGGTCGGTCTAGTAAACATGATGATGTTAATATGGAACAAATATTGCACGATATCTGAAGATGATCTCTTCTTCACACCTAAATATAAATTTACAAAGTTTTTGAAATCCATTAATTAAATTAATTTGATCCGATTATTTTTTCGAGATTTGTCACTTTTGTTGTTTGTTACTTTTATTTAATTAATTTTCTATTATTTTTCTTTTTATTATTTTTGTATAATTGTTTTGATTGATTATTGTACTAATTTTGATTTTGTTACACATGTATTGGGCGTTTACCGTCTGTTTCGTGTACTTTGGATGAATAAATAAATAAATAAATAAATAAATTACACTGCAAGAAGTTTCTAGGTAACCCCCCTGTTACATCCTTAAAAACAATCGGCTTGAGTCTCTACGTATTTTAACGCGGTGTTTTATTGGACATGGTCCTTTAAACCCTTGGTTCTCAAACTTTTTGAAGTCGGGGAACACTAAACTCTGATATATTTTTAGGCGAAACATCTACAATACAGCATACACTTTACAACAGGGGGCGAGGGTGGCTAACATTTTTGAAACCAAAAGTGCAATAAAAAACATAATAATTTTTGCCAAAACACTCCATTTACTACGTTTTCTTGCTTAGTTCAAAACGATTTGAAAACCAAATTCGAATTGAATTCACCATGAAAACATCAACAATTACAGTTTTGAATACTATTTATTTTTAAATACGATCTCCATTTTTTTTTGGGATCGTATCGGTATCCAAATATTCGAAAATACATGAAAACAGAAAACTGGATCGTGTCATGCGCAGTAAAATGTTTATGTTTGTTTTTAATTACAAAACAACTAATTTCACATTGATTTATAAAATGTTTATTTCATTAACTTTAAATATAAAAGAAAAATACAATATCAAGCATACAAAAATAAAATATTGAACACAATTAATGAAACACAATTAAACGCTTTTTGACAGTTTTTCAACACAGTTTTAAAAACGTTTTCAACCCGTATTCAATCCAATCATGAAAACACTTTACAGTTTGAAAACGGGATGAGGATTCAATTCTTTCTCGATTCTCGATCTGCATGAAAACGTAGTAATTATAAAGCAAAAAGGAAACGGAATCGTGTCGCAGCGTGTGATTGGCTTCCAAGTGCTACTTTTAGAAAATAATATGTATATAAATAAAATATGTACCGATATCGATTGATGCAAAATATTTATTGACAGAACAATTAAAATTACAATACTTTTAAAAAAATCTCAAACTTAATGCGAGCCGATCCATGAGCTTGACGATGTTTACAGATCTCAGCGATATCGGGGCGAATAAATGATAACGCCACACGCATTTCTTCTTCTAAATTCCCTAGTCTCTCACGTTTGTTTGTCCTTATATTGATTATAGTTGAAAATCCTGTTTCGCAAAGTTATGTCGTGGAAAATAACAATAATATGTTCAAGGATTTTTTGCTTATACTCGGGTATTCATCTTTAACAGTGATTCAAAAATTTTCAGGAGTGTTTTCATGGAACTGTAATTTTAATCCACGATCTGAAGAAAGCGACGTCAATTCTTCTTCTTCATTTAAAGTAAAACTAGGAAATTCGGAAGAAGTAAACGGGTTTCTTATCCAACCATTTGTTCATATCGTGTGAAACAAAAACTTCATACATTTTTTATTTATTTATGTGTAAAAGGAGAATTTTAATAAATGCAACAATATCTTATGTTTTCAAGAAGTAATTTTAACCCGAAAGATATTTTTATTCATACAAAGCCGAGAAACGTGTTAATTTTACGTACATGTAAATTTTACATTGAATTGATTTTTATTTTCAAACAATTTTTAATTGAATTGATTGTACATTTGATTTTTTTGCGGAACAGTGGAAAGTGCATCGCGGAACACCAGTGTTCCGCGGAACACGCTTTGGGAACCACTGCTTTAAACCACCATTTTAACAAAATGGGTCTTGTTGATTCTTACAGATGTAGATTCTGCTACTCGGACGCAAAAACGATGGAACAAGTCATCTGCAGCTGTCCTGAACTCTCTTGGCACAGGTACAACCAACTTGGTCGTAGAAGACTAACACTTCCACTACCTCAAAACGTCACTCCAATTGAGCTGATTAATCTGATTAAAGTCTCAGCTTGGATCAAAGAATACAACTAGTAACGCCACAGAAGACGACTGACTAATCTGGGTAAGCACAAGAAACCTTCAGGTCGCAGTACTACTTGAACTGCAAATCTCAAGGCCTCAATAAAAAAAACATCGATGACGTTCTCCTTACTTTCTTGACAACTGCAATGCCTACATTCAACTTCACAGGGTCGCCTCGAAAATGCAACAATGCTCCCATGTTCAGTACTCTTTCCATGCCCAATGTCCAAGTCGTATGCCTGCAGCCATTCGATCCAGTGTACTTCTTGTCCCTCTGGATTTTTGAACTGGAGTAACCATATTAAGGCACCATGATCAGTTGTAAGATGAAATTTCTGACCATACAGGTAATTATGAAAATGTTTGACGCATTCCATAATAACCAATGGCTCCTTTCAGGATACGCAATAATTTCGCTCTGGCTTGGATAGCATTTTAGAAAAATATGCTATTAACTTTTCTTGTCCATCTATTTTCGGCGACACGACCCCTGCTATACCTTCATTACTGGCATCAGTATCCAAAGTAAACTTCACATTAGGTATAGGATAAGCCAGAATTGGCGCCGTACATAATCTCCGATTCCATTCAAATGCCTTATCTTTTCTGGTTAATTCATGCAAACTTTTGGCAACATTAGCGAATTCTGTCACAAACTTTCTATAATATTTGCACAATCCTAGGAAACTTCGTAGTTCATCTAGGTTCTTTGGTATTGGCCAGTTCATAACTGCTGCAATCTTTTCGGAATCTGTATGAATTCCTATTACCGTAACCCCTTTGTCCCAAATATTTTACATCTTCCTTGAAAAGTGAAAACTTTTTGGAACTTAACTTTAAACCTGCTGCTTGCAATCTTTTCAGTTCCTCCGTCAAGTTTCTCAAGTGGTCATTAAAGTCCTTGCCTATGACAATGTTTGCCAGTGTAAATCTTTTAGTACCAGTTCCAGTATTCTTTTATAAGTTGCGGGAGCATTGCATAGCCTGAATGACATGACGTTAAACTGCCATAGTTCATTTCCCACACTTAAAGCTGTTTTCTCAAGGTTTTCCTCTGTTGAGACTGACTGTTGAAAATAATCTTGAACCCGATAATGTATCTAGTGTATTTATAATCCTAGGCAATGGGTAGCTATCCTTCTTAATAACTGTATTTAGTTTCCTGTAGTCAACACAAAATCTTCAACTCCCATCAGTTGAGCTGAAGGCTCGATTAAACCGTCTTCTTTCATATCCTCACCATTTTATATGCTTTTTTTCTCCGTTCTTTGTTCTTGGAGTATTGGCTTTTCAGCTTGAGTGTCAATACGATGTTTGGCCATATGCCATATTGTTGTACTGCAGCAATTGATGTACTGCTTTCTTCTGATCTTCTGAAAGCCCTTCTGTCCATTTCTGCACAAGTTGTTCCATTTTGTAGTCAGCATCCTATAATAACTTCATTATGATTTTGATGTTCTTTGTTGGCTTCCACAACCCACACCCTGGATGACTCAAAACCTTTTTCCGATTTTCGTCAAATGATTTTTTCTGATTGGGGTGGCAGCTTTTCTCTGTGATCTGATATTATTCGACGAACACAGTTTGAATCTTCACCATTAAATTGGAGTGACAACTCAATATTTACATACGTGAGTACTCCTTTGCCAGCATCAATAACGAATCCAATTGGCCTCATGGAGTTCATTCCCAGGATGAGTTCATCCACAATGTGAGCTAAATCCACTTTATGCTGAAAGTGAGTATTCCCGATTTCAATGTTGACCATTTTTGTTCCTTTAATACTTGCATTGTTTCCAGTTGCCGTCTGCATTCAGTAACTCCCTGCTGGTTCGAATTTCTCTTTAACAATATCTGTGCGGACAATTTTATTTGTTTCTCCGTATCTAATGTGATGACACAATTTTCCCACCAATATTAGCCCTAACAGTAAGGCTGTCACCTTCCCGTGTAAATCTCAAAACATAAATGAAGGTTATGGGGCAAGTGGTTGTGGGTAGTCCACTTACGCCACTTTAGACTGGCTCGTTGTAGTTTGACTGTTGCAACCCTATTCCATCGGTCTCTCTAGCCAGCACGGACCTTGCTCTTTTTCTTTTCATATCTCTGCATTCCCTTGAAATATGATCCAACTTGCCACATACTTGTTAAATATACTAGTTTAGTAGAAAAATTTTGAATTAAAGTTCTGTGTTTCTAGTAAATAGCAAACATTTGTAAGTTTTTTTACTTGGATCTTAAATTTCTAAAGACTCACCCAAACAAACCCCTCCCCCCATATATTGTTATTTTTAAATTCTACGAAATTTTTTCAATAAGATAGAGTCTTAGAAGAAAAATTTGTATGAGTTAATTTCGTCGTATTACGGCCATAAAAATTTTGTGAGCCTAAATAAAAAAATGTGGAAAACGCTGCATTTTTAAAACCAGCTAAGCCATTGAATGAGTTATGACATTAAAATTTTGAAGGAAATATTTTTTCATTATCACAATTCAAAAAGTCAATGTGAAGCTGAAAATTTTAAAATTCAAAACTTTTGAAACATCTAATCTAATATTAGAAGTAATAAAATAGTATTATCATGTCCAATTCCATGTATAATTGAAGTACAAAACATTTTAAACACTTGAGCACTGCAAACCAGTTTAAATTTATTGTAATTTCATCATGAAGTTTGCTACATTAAAAAAAATAAGCGGCCTAAATAAGTTTCTTATAGTTTTTAATTTTTATAATAAAACTAATTGAAAACTGCTATGGTTGGTTTTCTGAAATCCTAAGCTAACGCCCAATTCTCTATAATTAATTTAAAAGACAAAATGTATTAATGATATTAATTTAAACCCTTATTGCTTCTACCATAAAAATACATCATCTTCAACAAGATGTTAAGAACCTTTTAAATAAAACAGACCCGAAAAATTCAAACAATCAAATCAACATCCAGATATCATTCTCTTTTTATATCAAATGCCTTGTAAATCCTAAAAATAAAAGTACCACAACTAAAACAATACAAACAAAGAAAACCCAAACAAAATTTTTATTTAAAATATACGAAGTTGTACTTGACACAGCATATTAAACGAAAAAATATTACATAACAAAAGATAAATAAATGAAAATTTACAAACAAATAGAGATTTAATCTTGATGATACGACATTTACAGCAAAAATGTTTAATTAGTGTAAAAAATACGAAAATCAACTATCAAAAGCAATCTGTTCAATGGACAACTAAGTTTTTTATTCACAGTTTGAATACTTTCAATTTTTAAGGCTTTCTACTTTTGATTTTTACTATAAGTAAAGATTTTATGTTTTGGGATAATTAAGTACACTTTATTTATAGTGACCAATTTTTTTATATTTATTTTACTTTTATTTTTTAAAGAATATATAAATTATACTTCAATTATTCTTTAAAAAGTCAAAAATAAAATAAATGGGCTATTATTTTGAAAACGTACATTTTTTTGTTGATTTTTAAATTTTTGATTTTTAAAAAATCTGAAGTTTTCATATATTGTTGGTATTGACGAAAGGAAAAAGGCAATTTCTGCTTTTATTTTTTGAGTACTCTGAATCGGAGTTATGCGCGGTTGAATTTTTGGGGCTTTTCACGTAGTTTTGGTAATGGTGTCATTGTTTTGTGAATAGGTGCCACAAATTTCATCCGACTTAAGTATATTTTTGCAAGTAAAAAGGAAAATAATTGAATAATTGAAATAAAAACGTTTAAAATAATAACTTTTCTCTTTTCCGCTAGGCGGCGCGTAAAACCTTGGTTTACTTCAAGGCTCATATCTCAAAAACCCCCATTTTTTTTTGTTTTTCACAAATTTTAAAGTAAACATATGCAGCTATGAAATTGAGCAATAAAAAGTCAGCAATTCAATATGGATTTTTTCTTACGATTTTTTAAAGTTTGGTATATGAAAAATTCACATGTGTTTTTTTATTAAGTTGATAATCCTGTACTAAATGTGGATCTAATAAATTAAACATTTCATATTTTAACGCCTGCAATAAATTTGAATCATTTTCTGTGTACAGTAAAAGCCCGATTATCCGGAATGCTCGGGGATTGAAGCATGCCGGATAATCGAAAATTCCGGATACTTGAATGTAAACTAAATATTATAACGATTTCATATTATACTTCAAATAAATATTTTTTCAATGAAAGCAAATAAAAAGTCTATTTTCATCACGCTTAATGTCCTGTGAAAATGGGTTCTTTTACCACTATAGTGTAAAAAGAAACACATATTGTAGTTGCTATGGTTTTTCATATAATTTTACAAAGTTTTTTAAACAACGCAACCATGAAGAAATAGAAAATGTTGTCGATTTTTAATTTTATAATTTATAGTAAATATCGATTATATATATACTATCATAGACAAAATTGCATTTCCTATGCGAGATAAAAACGTTTTTCGTTCGTAAGCATGTCTCACTCGACGCTAGCGCGTCTCGTAGACAAATGTTTTCTCACGAAAAAACAATGTTTTCATCTCTTGTAGGAAAATATACTACTGTTAGGATTCTCGTCAACATATTTTCAAATAAAATACTAGAAACTTATTTTTGTATGTGTATTTCCAGTTGTTTATAACATTGATTGCAAATAATATTTAGTACAAATACAAAAATAAGTAAATAAAAAGAGTATTTTAAAAATTTAAATAATTTTAAAGTTAAAGAAAAATAAATTTCTTGTGAATTCCCAAACAAAAAAAAACATTTTTCTTGTGAAAGGGGAAAAAATTCAAAAATTTAAAATTCCGGTTAACTGAATATTCGGTTAATTGAATGTCGGATAATCGGGCTTTTACTGTATTTCTGATTGAGAAACAGGTTTTTATTCAGAATAAGAATTGGAGATCCCAATGATCGAAGATTTTGTTATAATTTCAACATCACCAACACTAACATTAGAAAAAAACATTAAAAAAATATTTTTTCTATAAACATTATAATTTAATCAATATTATAAATAAGTACATTAAAAAATTAATTTATATAATTGAATCGGTCATTTCAAAAACATTTCGACATTTCGGTCGATTCGACATTTCGGTCATTTCAAAAATCCTCATAAGTCACTCAATTAGAATTTTTCAGAAATCAATAAAAACTGTTTCATACACAAACAAATAAGTTTTAAAGGACTTTTTTATGTTTAATTTAGTATTTGAGTGATAAAAAATTAAAATAGAAAATAACCTTTACAATTTATTAATAGAAATAATGAAAAAACCTGAAAAACAGTTCTTGACTTATGTTGTTTTAGCGAGAAATAGGGTTAGTGGTATAAAATTTACCCCAAAAAATCGTAGTAATCATATTTTTTATTGCTTATTATTGAGAATTACACTTAGAGGGTAACTTTCCCGACTGTTTTTGAATTCCCGGGATCCGGGAGTGATAAAAAGTAATCTCCCGGGAATTCACGGGATCCCGGGAAAAAAATAAAATTAATATTTGTGATATGAAATACAAAATATTTATTAAAATTTTTAAAAATTCATTTACATAAATAGGAACTTGTTTATAAATTATAGGTATCGCTAACTAAAAAATAATATCACTTCTTGTGTAAAAAGAATAAAACACTTGTTTTTGATTTTCATCAAAATTCATGGATTAATCAATATTAATTATTATTATCAAATACGATAATATAAAATTCAATTATAATTAATTTTCATGGATCGTATTTCAAAAAGTAGCTCTTGAGAAAACATAAACAATTTAATGAATTATGTGACAAACTCGCTCTTTTTTTTAAACAAAAAGAACCACATGTAAAGAAGACCCTTTCGCTCTCAGTAGATGTAGGTTTGATTGTTTTTATTGCTTCAAACAATTTTGATAAATTTGGTGGTAATTTACCACTTGATTCATATATTTGGAATTCTTTTTGTATCGATTTTTCGATAGTATTGCAAACAATTTGTGGCTTGTTTTTCAATGACGCAGATATAGCATCCTCTAATATGTTTGACAATGAGGTATTTGAGCAATGCTCTTCATTTTCATTCAATATTCTTTCAATTTTTGGTTCGGATTCAGAATTGTTAACAATAGCATCATCCTTTTCGTTTCCAAACAATCGTATTATTAAATCTGTGGCTAATTTATATAAAGATTTTTTTGTTGGTATTGGTTTGTCAATGTCATTATTGAAGGAGGGTTTTAATTTTGGATTCTGCAAATATTTTGCCAGGTACACCATATCCTTATTGCGCCTTTGATCGATGCGTTTCTGAATCGCTTGAAGCATTTTGTTTGATAAAGTTGTATTTTGTGATTCTAGTTCATCATATAAAAATTTTATTATCCCTTCACTTGTAATAAGATTAGCATCTGTCCGACTTAGTGCTTCCATTGCTAATTTAACTGGTTTCAGGACGCTAATCAATTCCTTTAAAGGTAAAATCATCTCTGGATTATATAAATCTTTAATATTTATATCACGCAAAGCTTTCGAAACGCAATTTTTCAGTTTCAAAAATCGTTCTACCATTGTTATGATGCTATTCCATCTGATTTTAATATCTAGTAGCAAGACCAGCTCTTTTCCATATTCTTCGACTACATATTTTTGTAAAATTGAGTTTTTGGTAGGTGATTTGAAAATTTTTACAATTTTACGAACAATAGTAAGATGGTCCTGGAGGTGATCTACATGCATTATTGGCATTTCGCTCACCTCAAAAATCAAGTTGAAATCATCATCTATCTCTTCAACTTCACCATCAAGAGCAACATTATCATCGTTCTCCTCAATCACTTCATCATCATCATCAATACTTTCGGATGCGATATTATAGTCGTCGTCATCATCCACATAGTCAAATTCAACATCATCACTATCAGCATTATCAACTGACATATTTTTGTCTTCTAGATCTGATGTAATATTTCTTTTATAAAGGACATCTGTTGTTACTGCCAAGTGAAGGGCATGATTGTAACAAGTTTGGTGGAATAGTTTAGAACATGTTCCATATTTCACCATAACTGCCGCTCCATCAGTTGACGTTGCAACAATATCAGATGTTTTAAGTTGAAATTCGTTTAGCTTTTTTTCAACTAATTCTTGAACAACATCCGCTGGACAACTTCCCTTAATATGAACCAGCCCTAAGTTATCGAAATGACCACTTGTATGAACATTAACGTTTAAATAACGATGATTTTTTAAACTACTCCATTCGTCCAGCGTAATGCTAAATTTTTGATTTTGTTTTTTATGATCTTCAAATTTCTTAATTAAATTTGTTTTAGCAATGTCATAGTAGGTGTGTATTAATTTCATAACATTATGCTTATGTTTTGGTAGCTTAAACCCTTTGGAACGTATAGATTCCCTTATGAATTTCGAATTACATATTCCATGAATTGAAAAATGATCTCTAGCAGCAAGTCTAGCCACGATTCCAGCAAGTGTTTGACGTTTCGTAAAATTTAGTATGGACGATTGCACTTTAATTTTTTTTTGTGGAATTTGGATATCATCAGAACCTCCAGTGTTTTGTGTTTTTAAAGTTAGGTTATGAGCTGACTTCAAATGACGTAACAACCCGCTTGTTGAACTGCCTTTGCAACTAATTGACCTATTACAATTAACACACTGAGCAGTATTGGCATTCGGTCTCTTAAAATGTTTCCAAACTTCGGATTTTTTCTCCATATTTCAGGGTAGTTTCTAAGCTAAAGTTTATAATTAGTTTATTATATTTTTAAAACACAAACATAATTTACCTTGTTTCGTTATTGAATTTGTAACTGAATTTAAACACCAAACGTCAAATTCTCAAATTTGTTAGTGCAGTGCCATCTGCATAAGGGAATTCAAATTTTTTATTCGAGTTTTAGAATAAAAAAAATTGTAATGTACGTTTCTTTTTTCTAGAGTAAAAAAAAGGTAATAGATTTTTAGTTTTTATAACTTGTAATTAAATTTCAATTTCCTAATGGAATTCCCGGGAGTCGGGAATGTAATAATTTGCCAATTTCCCGGGAAATTTGTCCCGGGAATTCCCGGGAATGACCCTCTAATTACACTTAAAAATAATCTTATTAACATTTTACATGTATTAATTTGTCATGTTTTAATATCTTTATGGTACATAGTCATATTCTCCATCATTCTGAATTATGAGTTAATTCATATATAATACGTATAATACGTATGTAATTCATATATAATTCATATATAATACGAATCCTCGAAAAGAGAACGAGTGTCATGAGCCCGTACCTGCGGTTCCTCTCGTCCTACGCAGGAGTGCAGGAATGCTATCGCTATCTACTTACGTGGTTTTTACCCAGAATACGCATCTCCCTTAAGGAACCATTTTCTGCAAAAAAAGCATGTTGGAAAAAAATGTGACTTATGAGGTTTTTGAAATGACCGATTCAATTCTTTTTGCCTTTAAATTAAAATATTTATGATTATCAGAAAAAGAAAACATTTTGGCGATTATTTTATCGGGTGTAGTGTTATCAGGTAAAAAACAGTGGAATCTTTGAGTTTAACATATGGTTTTAATGTCCGAATACCGCATCGTAAGAAATTGCTCATGTGGTTCGATATCTCCTGAAGACACATATGAAAACTTCATAACGTGGTTGGTTTTTTTTGACCAAATTTCCGCCCATTCAAATAATTCCCTTGCTGTTGATATTTTTTCTCCTCTAATCGAAGATCTCCGGGCTTCTCTTTTACGTGTTCCTCCCATCCCATCGGATGGACCCTTTCCATGGGCAGTTGCAAGGAAATGCCATTCTGCAGTTTTTTTTAAAATCATCAATATGTTTGCAGAGATTTATGAAATTCTTCTTACTTTTATATTGAGCTGCGAACCATCAGTAAAATATAAAATTTTTTTGATACTTGGATATATTTCTTGCTGTTTTTTAATGAATTCAATACACCTTTCCTGGTATTTATGAACTGCAACTGTGTTATGCATTAAATGATCAGATATAATGACAAAAAATAAGACCTCTAGTTTATCATTACATGATTTGTATAGTAAACTACGATTGGGTGGATTGTGGCTTGAACTTTATTGAAATGTGTAGCTTGTACATCATTCTGCGTTATCATTGAGTAGTTTTCTGAAAAATCCATAATAAATACGTATTCGCCGTGATGTAGTTTAAGTTTCGTTTCCTTAAGAATTTTTGATTGCTGCCTTGCGATGAAATCATGAATTTTTATTTTGTTTACCGATGTATGTACTAAATCTTCTACAAATTCTTCCTTATTTTTTTCCATGCGTTCTAACGAATATCTATCTTGCATTAACCATTTCTCATAATGTATTTCTTCGTAAAATTCAAGAGATTCCAAAATTGCTTCTGTGTAAGCTTCCACGATATTTTTACAATCATTGCATATAATTGTTGCACAATCCACTGTTTCATTAGAACAACTCAGTTTCTTAAGCAGATCTTTTTCATTTTTTACTAAATTTAAGAGCGGCTTACACATTAAACGTACATTTGCATGTATCATGTATATACAGACATTGTGTGTTCCGGTAGGTCCAGCTAAAATACATTCCTTCGGTCGCAACGTAAAGAAGTTTGAGAAGCTGATTTTGACATCGTTGTTTTCTTCCAAGAACATTTCGTAGATGTCGGTAAGGGTCCATAACACCAACCGCTTTGATTTCCTAATTTTTGTTGATCCTTCTGTGATAGTAACAACATCTTTAAGGCCAGGCATTGTTCTACTAATTTCCTCTGATAAGAAGTATTAAGTAAGATTTTTTTTTACTATCTTTTGTGACAAACTGTGCACTTGTTTGCTTTGAGGCCAACTGTAAGGACCTACTGTTTCCAACAGATCCATGGCGAATTCTATCAGTTGTCTTGATGCATTAAGTTAAGTTCATTCTGGATACGTTGGTTTGACCAAAATTTACGTGGTAGAGTTGTCAACAAAAACACTTGTTTTGATTTAGAGCTGGCATCTTTAAATTCTTTTCTAAGGTTCATAAGCCATGATGTATATTCACATTCCTCGTTTGGTGATAACACTTTAACTGAATCTACTTGAAATATTCTTTGACTTATTGCCGATGTGACACTTGCAAGTTTTTTATAACTTCCTGTTGTAATATGTTTTTGTTTGATAAGAGATTCGGCTAACCTTCCAAGAACATTGTTAATATCTTCTAAAGTATCATTTAAGTAGTTTAGGAACTGGTGGAGATATAGTATCAACTGAAACTGGTGATGGATCTAAAGATAATGGAGGTATTTGAATATTTTCGTTCGTTGGAACACTTTCAACATCCTGATTTATAGAAATAATTTCACTAACGATAGCTTCCGAATATGAAAGCTGCTGTAGAAAATATTAGTTGCATATGAATTTTTATTCATTTTAATAAAATAATTAAATTTACCTTATTTTTATAGATTTAAGTGCGACATGTTTCACATATAAACTGGTCATCACGCAAAGTAAAATTTAGGGTCGCAGCTTTTTCAATAACAGCTGGTGTGACCAGTTTCACATTTTTTGATGTCCGCTTATGATTTTTGAGACCGTACAAGTTACAGCACAATTTGAGAGGCATCTCTATTATTATCTTTTCTAAACGTTATGTCTTCTAAATATTTTTGAATATACTTGCTATAAGGCAATCACATCAATATATCTATATACCCTTTAAATAGTTTTGACATATGTAGAATCAGGTAAAATTAGGTAGGTACAATTTAATATATTTTGATTGGATGCAAGCATAATTTGTTCCAAAAAACATTTGTGGGCGTCATTAGAAATTTTAAATGTTAAAATTATGAGTCTCTAATGAGATTCTAATTAGTAAAAAGGGGCTGAATTGAGACATTTTTTAAAATGAATAAACATTTTACAGACCCTTTTAATAATTTAAATTCCTTTATTTTACCACTTTTACCACTAACTTAATTTTTTTTTTTAATAAGTTTTTAACCATTTAACCGCACAGAAAATGGTTCAAGTTTATTGCAGGTGTTAAATATAAAATGTTTAATTTATTAGATCCACAGTTAGTACTTATTATTAACTATAATTAACTACTATTAACTTAATAAAAAACACATGTGAAATTTTCATATACCAAACTTTAAAAAATCGTAAGAAAAAATCCATATTGAATTGCTGACATTTTATTTCTCAATTTTATAGCTGAAATATGTTTAATTTAAAATTTGTGAAAAACAAAAACAAAGGGTTTTTTTTTTAGATATGAGCTTTGAAGTAAACCAAGGTTTTACGCGCCGCCTAGCGGAAAAGAGAAAAGTTATTAATTTTAAACTTATTTATTTCAATTATTTTCCTTTTTACTTGCAAAAATATACGTAAATCGAATGAAATTTGTGGCACCTATTCACAAAACATTGACACCATTACCAAAACTACGTGAAAAAGCCCCAAAAATTCAACCGTGCATAACTCCGATTCAGAGTACACAAAAAATAAAAGCAGAAATAACTCTTTTCCTTTCGTCAATACCAACAATATATCAAAATTTCAGACTTTTTAAGAACAGTTGTTTTTTTTTTTCGATGTACGTTTTCAAAATAATAGCCCAAATATAAAAAATTGTCATTATAAGGTATACTTAATTATCCCAAAAAATAAAATCTTTACTTATAGTAAAAATTAAATTTCAAAGTGATAAAAGCACACAAAACAAGTGAAAATTATGGAAAACCATATTAATACATATTAAATACTTTCTACTTTGCAAAAATAAAACTGGAAACTGTATTGGTGACACTTTGGTGTACCTCCAACATTTTTTTTTATTGATTTTGTTAGGCATGTTTAGTGTTATTAAATTAATGTTTGTTTGTTCGTATTTGATAATCTCCAAAACCACTGCACCTATTTGAAAAATTCTTTCACTATTTGAAAGGTACATTATTCTCGATGAACATAGGCTATATATTATGTATATAAATGGAACCCCAGGGCTCTTATAATTAAGTTAAGGGGTTTATTATTTTTATCTAAATACTAGCAAGACCCGGCGTGCTTTGCTACGCTTGTAAATAAAGTTTGTGCGCAGACATTTTGTTGGCGTAGTAGCAATGATTTCAAAAAAGTGGTAATGAGATATGATAGCATAATTTTTAATTGTACTTTTTAAAAATATGAATAAAAAATAATCAGCACTCTAGCTAAGTTCGGATATATATGAGAAATTGGCCATCAAATAAGTTTTCAAGTAAGCAATAAAAAAATTTAAATGACTTGTTGAATTAGTAGAGGTGTGCTATCTCTATATAGAACATTATACAGAACAAAAATAGAATCATAAATGTTCACAGTGCTCATGAATTGTATTTGTTCCCGACACGTAACATACAAAAATCTCTCAAATCACTCACACAATTTCTCAAAATTTTATTTTTTACACCAAATAGTGTAAAAGTGTTGTTTATTTAACATTATGATCATCGCATATTGCCACTATGTCATAAGAAAGAAAATTCGAAAAAACTCGTTATGATAACATTCAATTTCCATTGTGTCATTTTTATTTTTATTAACTTATTTTAATATGGATAGAATTTCAAAATGTCGTTTTGATTCTATTTATTTATTCGATTACTTGTGGGTACACTTTATTTTTTGTTTTTCCGTTTAACGGAATGGTTTTCCTAACGCGTTAGCCACATACAGTTGTCCTTGTGAGAAGCACGGATTCTCCAAATCTAGTCCACATACTTGCTGTAACTGTCCTTGTGATTTGTTGATGGTCATTATAAAAGCGAGTTGCACTAGAAACGAAACGTTTGAGTTCAAATGCCATATCTGTTGGAATACGTGGCAACACTACATCTTCCGGTTCGAATTTTCCATTTAATATTGTGGCTTTAATGACATTGTTCATCATCTTTTTCACCGAACATTTCAAAAGAAATTGTGCCACTTCAAAGTATTTGACATATTTAGAATTACAATGTATGTCACAAAACACATAAAAACCTTTTAAGACCTAGGTTCCACACCATCATGTTTTTAAAGACTTTGATGGACGGAAATTTCTTTTTTTTTTAAAGAATGGAAAACCAAATAATAAATCCTTTCACATAATAATGTACGACGTAGGGCAATATTTCATAATAGGATGGAGGAAATAAAAATAAAATCAGTGTTGCAAAACGAAAAAAAAAATCGTAACGTTATGCGTTTCGTTTTTATAACATAATATTTATTTTTTCGGTACGTTATTACGTTATGAAACAGAAAAATATTATATTTTGTTATGTTATAACGTTATAGTTACGTTATTTTAAAATTAAATCTAATGTTCGAAACTAACCTATTTAAATATACAAAACTCGAAAATCTCTAATGAACAGTTACTTTTTGCATGCAAAATTAGAAAAATATCAATTTTAAACAATCGTAGTAAAATAAAATTAAATAATTAAATACATTTTGGATTTTTGAGATCAATTAAGCTCAAGTAATTAAAGAAGTAATTTTTTCAATTCAAAGGTATGGTTTGAAGTTTCTCAGAAAAACACTCCACTTCACATTTTTCGTGTTTCGGTTGGGATTCGAATCTACCTCGTCAGTGCCCGGCTCGAATCCTTGGGCAGACACGCTATCGATTACGCCGTTGAGGCGATGACAATTTCCAAGTTGAAACTTCTTCATCACTTATTTATTTTTACTTAAGTTGAATTTTTCCACTGTCATTAGACTCCATATTATGGAAATGTTTTTACATTACATGGGATTTTTCGCACTAAATTTCTAGACCATACTTTGTGTGAATTCATAGAATGGGGAACATTTCTATTCTAATTAACATCCTAAGTCACGATTGTATAGTCATTATTGATTGTTTCCAATCAATGTGAAATCAATGGCTCACACTTGGTCAATTTGTAGTCCTATATGTATTAACATTAGACTACTTTAAGGGAATTTTAAATTAGTTTTGAGCTTTTAATCGATATAAATGATGTTATCCACTATCTTCACTTAGTTTTAGAAATATGTATCACATACAATTGTATACCAGCAACATATTTGGTGTAGATAAAACAATTTGATCATGTGCTAAATTCCAATATATATAATTTTGATATATAAATAAACATAATTGTTTTTCAGATCATACTTTCATTTTTCAATTTCATTAAATTATGTTCAATGTAAAAAACATTCATCATAATCGTTTCATTATTTTTTATAAACCATTTTATTAACCGATTTTTTATAAATCATGTTTTGTAAAAAGAAATTGATTGAAAAGATGTGGGAATATTAGAATTTTTAGCAGGACTGAAAATCTTTAAAATTAAATATCTCAAGAAAGGGCTATTATTTTGAAAACGTACACTTATATTGAGATTTTTAAATTTTGTTTTTTTTTTTTTAAATCTGAAATTTTGATATATTGGTATTAGCATATTAATATTAATAATATTATTAATAATAATAGCAGTATGAATAATATTGGTATTATTATTATTGATATTAGCAAAACCCCGACTAGCAATTTGTTCAGGTATGCCGTATTATGATCCGGGCCGGATCAGGGTGTAATAAGGTAAATCCTAATAGGGCATTTGCATCCGGCCCCTTTCAGAAATCATACTTGATTACACTACTAGGGCGTGCCGTATTTGTTCTGATCCGGCCCGGCTTTTGCAAACCTATCTCATCGCTAGTAGTAAATGCCGAACCAGGGCCGGATCAGAATCATATCTGATTTTCCAATTAAGGTGTGCCTTATTTGTCCTGATTATTTTAATAAATTTCCTATTACCTAAATTACCTATTTCATTTTAATAAGTTTCATTTGGTTAAAATTTACTAGAGTATTATCCGTTTTAGCTATACATAGTTTGCAAAATTTCACATATACTTCAGTTATCGCTGCTCTGCGTTATGAATACATATAAGTAAGTATAAAGTTGTAATATTTTTATAAACATTTTTTTCTAATATATGTAGTAGTAAATTTTCTAATTTTTTTAATGTATGTTAAAGAAAATTCACTGTTTTAAATGATCCGGTCCAGGTCCGTTTCTAGTAGGCCTGCCTGATCCGGTTTGGATAGTTTGACGCGTTACATTACTGATCAGGACCTGTTCAGTGTGCCTGATACGGTCCTTATCAGGAGTAGGGAAAGCCGTATCCGGTTCAGACCTGAGCCCTTACATAATGCTAGTCGGGACATTGAACACCATAACAAAACATCTTGAAAAGCCTCCAATATTCACACGCATATAACTCCGATTCAGAGTATTCAAAAAACAATCCAGAAATCACTTTTTTTCTTTCGTCCATACCAAGTACCAATATATCAAAATTTCAGATTTTTTAAAAATAGTCGATTTTTTTTTTCGATGTACGTATTCAAAATAATAGCCCGAAAACTAAAAATCGCCAATTTGTTTAAAAGTGAATACTGATTACATAATTGTTTTCAAATGTTTAATTGATTACCTATCAAACAAATCAAAGTTGGATGAAACCGGTGTAGCCGTTCTTGAGCAATTTAATTTCAAAAATATACCTAGGATTGAAAAAAACTTTTATTTTTCATGCATGTATGCTCAGACTATGCACTTTAAAAATATTCTGAAATAAGTAGTATTTTTTTTGTTATTCATGAAATTGCGCCTAGTGCCCACGGCAGAAAGTGTTAGTTTTACAATATAATTGGTTCCTATAAAAGAAAAGGCAGAATAAAAAGGCGTTTCTTATTTTATCTTTATTATAAATAGATCCCTACTATTATTCTCGTATCATTTAAAATAATATATACCCCAATAAAAAAGGGGTAAGATCGGAAAGATCTTTGGCAGCAGATGTGCGGCAATTTTTGTTTGGAATCGACGATCTTTGTAACAATCAAATAATCGACAATAAGGTAAGTGTACCATATTACTTGTTATTAAGGCATGAGACAAGTCTTAATAAGGATGAATTTAAAATTGTTGGACCAACAGAAATAACATATAAAGTGGCTTATTATAATTATATAACTGTTATCTTTACCATTTTGTACATCGAAAAGTTTTAAAATTTGGGGTAATGACATTTATTAATACTTCAAATGACCTCTGTATTGTATCTAATTCCGTGCTAAAAAATTGACAATGTAACTAATTCCGTATTAGTGCGTCCCTTATTCCGTGATATTTAAAGAGATACCAATTTTGTATTTTAAAGAGTTGGACAGAGAAGAATTTAGTTTTTAAAACAAATGTTTTATTTTCTGTAACACTTATCTACGATAACTTGGTTTATATTATTTATTTTGTCATTCTGAAAACACATAAATGCTAGTTTTATTTGATAAGCTGATAAACTTACCATGCTTTTTAAATACGCATCAATAGTATGTCTATCTAGCCGCCAGCGTCTATGTCTATCGGACGTTTGTACAGCGAAAACTAGTGCGCTTGATAAGTGGAGTGTTGGTACTTGGTAGTGTCAATAGTGTCATAATTAGACATTTTAGCTTATAAATCGTTTAGTTTAAGGAACAATGAGTTGAACAAAACATTAAACTCAAACTTTCACTTTAAGTAAATGGCATACTATTCTACTTTGTGTTTAACAAATTTGGTGTCGTTACGTACTAAATCTTTAGCTACGTTTCTGCACTTTGCTTCAGAAATACGGTTAAATCTATGCATGCATTTACTACGAATCAGGTCATTGGATAAGGCTTTATAGAAATACTGCATTAATCAAAAAAAATTATATTTTTATATGAGTTTTTTTAATTTTGATTTTGCCTAAAGAGAGGTACTTTTTATTTATTTCTTTATATTTTAAAGATCTATTCTTTCCCCAAAACATACTAAAATAACAAACAAGTTTTTTTTAAAGATATTATTACCTTTTCGATTTTAAAGGTATAAGTTCAGAAGAAATAAGTTCAGAAGAATCCGTACACTTGTTTTTAGTAAATGGTACAAAGTACAACAAATTTTTAACTAATAAGTAATAACATATTCAAATAACAGTTGTCTGTAATATAAGTCTGTAAAATATAAATTGTTTTAAAAAATTTTTTTATACAATTTATTTATTTATATATATATATATATATATATATATATATATATATATATATATATATATATATATATATATATATATATATATATATATATATATATATATATATATATATATATATATATATATATATATATATATATATATATATATATATATATATATATATATATATATATATATATATATATATATATATATATATATATATATATATATATATTAGACTGGTCGTTAAAAACTAAATTTTCCGAGACGCCCCCTAGAAAAATTCTTTGTGGTCAAAAAACCACAACGGCATTATTTTTTTTTTTTTAAACCAAAAGAACACGTGCCGCAAAATCGTTGAAGTTGATTTTTTGAAAAATTCGTAGGTTTTTTCAAATATCTCATAAAATATGCAGATGTCAAAAAAAGTCACATAACTATTTTTGTAGGAAATTTAATTTTCTACAAAAAAGGTCCATGTCATTTTTTCCCGAAAACGTATAGTTCTCATGATATTTTGAAAATGAACTTATAAGTTTTCGTAATTTTTAAAAAACATAAAAAAAAAAGATGACGAAAAACTCCTAATTTTCTTCTTATGCTATAGAATGAAATGTATAAAAAAATAATCGTGACAAAAAAAATCAAAATTAGTACTTTTTCGTCGAAATTTTCATCATTTGGTTTTACGAGTTTCGAAGAATTTCAAGTTTTATTTCAAAATATCATCAGAAATATAGGTTTTAGGAAAAAAATGACCTTTTGGACCTTTTTTGTAGAGAATTAAATTTCCTGCAAAAATGATTATGTGATTTTTTTTGACATCTGCATATTTTATGAGATATTAACAATTTTATCAAAAAATAAACTTCGATGATTTTGCGGCACGTGTTCTTTTCACTTTAAAAAAAAGAAAATAAAGCCGTTATGGTTTTTTGACCACAAAGAATTTTTCTGGGGGGCGTCTCGGAAAATTTAGTTTTTAACGACCAGTCTAATATATATATATATATATATATATATATATATATATATATATATATATATATATATATATATATATATATATATATATATATATATATATATATATATATATATATATATATATATATATATATATATATATATATATATATATATATATATATATATATATATATATATATATATATATATATATATATATATATATATATATATATATATATATATATATATATATATATATTTATTTATTTTTTCATAATTATTAAATATTTATAGTCTTTTATAAAAAATTTTATACCGTTGATGTTGACCCACAAGGTTGAAATATTGGGAAAAAATTTGAAATAATAAAACAATCTATTAGCCAATCTATCAGTCTATAAGCCAATTTTTAAGAAAAGCGAGAAATTTTATTTTTCCTTTATTTATTTATTTATTATTTATTTATTTATTTATTTATTTAGTGATTTATTTATTTATTTATTTATTTATTTATTTATTTATTTATTTATTTATTTATTTATTTATTTATTTATTTATTTATTTATTTATTTATTTATTTATTTATTTATTTATTTGTTTATTTATTTATTTATTTACTTCTTTATTTATTTATTTATCTATTTATTTTTTTTTTTTTATTTTTTTATTTATTTATTTATTTATTTGTTTATATTTATTTATTTTTTTTTTATTTATTTATATATTTATTTGTTTATTTATTTATTTATTTACTTATTTATTTATTTATTTAGTTAGATATTTATTTATTAGTATAGATAGCTTTGCTAATAATACCAATAATAATTTATAAACAACAGAATATCAAAAATTGAAAAGCGAAAACAAATCATTCAAATCATTTAAGCTTGCTAGTTTTTTTTTTAATTTTTAACAAATTTTGAGCCACCCTGTGTCGAAACTAGTGAAAACAATAAACAAAATAAAAACACGTATTAACTTTTTTACTATACTAACGGTTACGGAAGTTTTAAGGAAACCGTATATGGTCGGATTCACATAATCGGCACCTTGATTCAATTTTCCATCTTTATATAATACAGAAGAAGTCTCCTTGAACTTATGCATTAGAATACTTTGGGGCGTTTTTAATATTTATAATAATATTAAAATTTTTTTAATAATCCTTTCAATAATTATAATAATAAATTATACAAAATTTTGTCTGAAGTCTTTCTTTAACAACTGTAGCTCTATTATAACCTTCCTATCTATGCTTTTAATGGCTTTTGACTTCTGTCGATATAAGTATATCAAAAGCTGAAATTCCACATGCCATCATGGGAAAAATTTTCGTCCATGATACACGTCCTGAATTGCTGAGAATATCAATTATTTCGATTTCCTATAGCCTGTATTTTTTATTTCAAATTCATAAATCATACCTTGATTGATTGGTCAGCGAAAACTTGCTGTTTGAGACTGCTGGTTCAAATTTTTGTGATAATAAATGGTTATAAAATGCTAGATCTGATAAATCTGGACTATTAATGCTTCAAGTCGTCAAACTGACGAATAACCCGTAATTAGGAAAGTTAAAAATTTGTTGACCCTAATTCCGTGTTAGCGAGATACAGCCTGTTATAAAAATAAGTGAAGCATTTTTATTTGGAGTGTGTTGTAATTATCATGAACTTTAAGGTTATGAATGACAAAATTTAAAACACACGACTGAATTAAAACAGAGGGTGATTTAAAAAAACTATTGAGTAGACCAGATTTTCTTCTAATCAATGAAAATTTAACATCTACTAATCCTAATTCTAGCAATTTAGTTACAAAAACATAGTCCCGTAATTAGTTTCGACACATTTTTAAAGTGTTCTTTATTTTTAAAAATTACATTTTTATTGAATAGATAAATACTTTTGATATAAAATACAAAATAAATTTGTTTAACAATTTCCTAATTCCGTGCTAAGAACGGAATTACCTAATTAATCCACAAAAAAGAATTTTTTACCCAGAATACATACCGATAAATTTTTATGGTCTTAAGAAAATGTTAATAAAACCATAACCTTTTCCATAAGAAAATTGCCTCAAACAGCAAATTTTCGTCGAGCAATCAATCAAGGAATGATTTATGAATATAAAACCAAAATTTCCGGCAAGAAAACCAAAATAATTGGTTCTCAGCAATTCAGTGCGCGTATCATGATTTAAAATTTTTCAAAAAAGCTTAAATTTATCTTATTTTAAAGCTTTTTATGAAATAGCACGGTATAATGTACTAGCCCGTAATAATGTACACTTACCTTATAAAGAATAAAATAATATTTACCATACAATGTTTTTTTGTTAATGTTACCAACTGCTAAAAAATGTTATTCCAAAATTGTAATTTTAATGCATTCTTGGTTTTAATTATTCTGCATTGCCAAATAAATACTGCTATTATCAAAAAAGGTGTCGGACAAGAGAACCTAAACAGAATTAGAGGTGTTGTGGGAATAATATACTTAAATACTTCAAGATGTAGTCGTACTATTTACAATTTGGTTCGGGTACAAGTTACACATATTTTAATGTGATACATATAGTTGTGATAGCATTACATTAATTATACTTTTTGCATAACTTTGTTTAATGAAAAAAATAAAATAAGTAAAATAATTTTTCTATAATTAAAATGATGAAACGAAACGATATTTTTCAGCGACGTCATTGTGTTATTTTAAAATTTTAACGATATCATTGTTATTTCCAAATATCAAGTTGTGACTATGGTTTAACATAAATATAAATACAAATATATAAAATTTTCTAAACTTACGGTCGTTCTGCACGTCGGTGCATCGCCTGCAAATAGCAGCTTATAGTCCAAACCGATTCTCCTTCAATTCTAATTGAAAGCGGCGTCTTTGACACGGTTTTTAAATTTTGATTATAGGTTTAAAAGTTTACAAACGTAATATATTCACTTTAAAAAATCACTTTTTAAAAATTAACCAACAGTAAGTTAAAGTGTTATGTATTACAAATACGTTTCACAAACACATTTAAAAGCACAATTATTCACGTTTTAACAAAAATTATTATTATATGTATTTTATATTTTAAAAAAGATTTACATAAATTTAATAATTCACAATATTTATTTATTTTTGAAAACTAATTTTATTGTAATATTTTGAAAAATTTTTAAGAAAAAGTATAATTAATTTTTATTGACTATTTTCCACTATTTATTGAAAACTATTTAATTTGTTTTTAGCAGCACTATTACTACTGAGCTTATTTTTGGCTCTAATTATAGTACTTATTACACTATAAGCCATTTAGTTAGTTTATTTTAAAAAGATATTACAAACATTACAGTACAAAATTAAAAAATAATTAGTTTGATGAGCCTATTACTAAACAATATAATATAAAAATAATTAAAGAACCAAATTTTTTATAAAGCTGTTTGAGCGAGCATATTGTTTTTTGAAAAGAACTTCTTAATTATATTTTGGACCATACGGCTTTAGGTTATATAAGTTTTAATTTTTCCGAATTTCTAATTAAGAACATTTTAGCACAGTAAAATCGTCCCATTCATTCCAGTTCAATTAAATTTAGACCAAAGCGTTTCTAAGCGATACTTTCACAACCACCATCACACCGGTTTTCCAATTAACTGATAATCAGCTCATATAGGTTCATAAACTGGAAATAGCTGATCACGCATATAATAATTGATTGAATTTAACCTTAAAGTGAAACATAACCATAACATTCATTAAATTATAAAATTAAAATATAGGTAAGAGACATTTGAGGACAACCCACAAACTCTATGAAACATGAATGGCACAAAACAGTACCGTTAAAAAGACAAATCATTACTAAAGTCAAACATTAGACAAATTAACATCAAGTCCTCAGACTAATATTTCGTTCGGGGAATCTTTATTATGATGTGCTGGATTAGTATGCCCTATTTAAGTATGCCTTATTTGCCAACTAACGACAACTAACTATCCACTTATAAATTACATAAAAATGTTGTTTTTACAATTAACTGTATTCGAAAAGGACGACTTTATTTTCAAAAGTTGTTCACTTTTTTAACGTTCAATAAGTCAAATTTAATCAAAATTAACGTTTTGAAAAACTAATAAATGCAGAATTGCATCCCCAATTACTTTTGATATTGCATCCCTATTTCCTCTATCAAACAATTATATTATAATGATCCAAATTCCGACCTGATATTACTGTCGTTAGACATACTTTAATATACGCAAACATAAATTTATTTAAGGTTTTCCAGTTTAAATCTTTTTCGTATAATTCTTGAGCCATAAAAATTTGCATTATAAAGCTTGAAGATTAAGTACAAAAAAAGAAATAAGTTTAATTCTTATTGCTCTTATTATTTCAATTCTTGTAAGATTTTTAAGAAAATCAGGCACGATTTGCCCCAAATTTTTTGCTTTGCTTCAAATTTTTTACAGTTGAAGAAAGAATAAAAAACACGCTTCATAGAAGAAAATAATTATTTTGTTGCGAGAAGTTCTCATTTATAACATTTTAAAAAATTTGTTTTGTATTATAGGCATTGAATAAATATCTAAGGAAGAATAACTGAGCTTCTTGAGTGAAGCATCTAATTTTTAGTATTGGTGAAGTTTGATAGTTTTTGCATTCTAGCTGGGTGGTACTGTTTACAATTTGCATATTTATATTTTCAAAAAAACATAAAAGAAATAATAAATGTTATATATAAGTTTAAAAGACTAATATTTTCGAATAAAATATTTCCTTATATTTCCAAATAATAAATATTTTTAATTGTATAACACAAATTTTAATACATATTGAATTACTTTAAGAACACCTCACATTTGGCTGTGACAACGTTTGACATTTGTTTTGACAGCGATGGATTTTGAAAAATTACATTTATGTAGGGTACCCTGGCGAAAATTCTTATAGGAATTTTTTTTAGGATCGTACGTGAACTTTAAAAGATTCTATGTGAATTTTGTATGATCTTGACAATTTCTTGTTTCAATTCTCTACAGGAAAGGGTCATGATCATGTAAGTTCCTACCCTGGCAAAAATTCTTGTGGGAATTTGTGTTAGGATCTTACATGAACTATAAAAGATCCTTACATGAACTTTAAAAGATCCTTGTGAATCTTGTATGATCTTGTATGATTTTGTAAACTTCTTATCCCAATTCTCTACAAGAAATGATCATGATCATGTAAGTTCCTATATAATTTTCCTTCAAGAATTTTTGCAAGGGTAATAAAATATGAAATCAAACTAGAAAATAACTTTTTATTTTTGTAAAGCAAATACTTTATGTATTTGTTAAAACACCATTCTAAAGTCTTATTATGCGTGGAAAATGCATTTGATATGAAAATTGATGATCAAATTGATCATTGATGAAAATTGATGATCAAATTTCATTGTATTTAAGATTATTTCTACATATTTTATGCAACACATCATTTTATGAATACATTACTACACAAATACAAATAATTGTTTTGTGAAACATTAATTCAAATAGGAGTCTAATAACAGTTGAGAATTCAACTTAAGTAAATAGAGTGATGATGAAGTTTCAATTTAAAAAAAAAAAATATCACCGCATTGGTGGCGAAGTGGATAGCGTAGCGTGTCTGCCAAAGGGTTTGCACTCATTCTGGCACTAATGAGGTTATGAGTTCGAATCCCAACCGAAACACGTAAAAGAGAAAAACAGAGTTTTTTTCTGATTTATTTCCAACAATACCTTTGAAATGAAAAAAATTCAAATTATTTCCTTAGTTACTTGAGTTTAATTGCTCACAAAAATCCCGAGTAATTATTTTAAGCTTTAATTTGTATAAATTTTAATATCTTAAAGTAGAATTTCGGATAAAAACTATGATTTTATTTTAAAATACAAAACGGAATATGTCAAATGTCATGGACAGATATACAAAAAACGTACTTCAGAAAATATTCGTGTAGCCACACGTAATTATTCTTCCTTATATATTTATTCAATGGTTAAAGGTAAAAGTGAATCCCTTTCACGTGAATCCTCTTCACGCAAGAAACACGTGAAATCGACCAAAATAATGCAACTTTGGAAATGAGGTTCGAAATTTGAATATTTAGGTATTGGAATTAGTTGACATCGATGAAAAAAGAAAATCTGCGTTTTAATTTTTTTGGTTTTTTAGCCCTGTTTCAAGATACAAGGTGATGAAAAATCAAAATGTAGGTATTGAAAAGAGCTAATACAAATAATAATTCACATTTTATGACCTTGAACATTTTCTTTTAGAGAAATAACGGTAAAAAATTGAAAATCGATTATCTAAAAATGCGTATTCTTAAAACTTTTGATTTTTTAATACTATATGAAAGGTATATGTTACTAACATTTTATTAAATTTTCAGGACCCGATGTTTTTTTTGGTTTTTTTGTTACTTTTATTGCAACACACTTTACAATTTTCATCATAAAGAAAGGATTTTTTGGATGTACATAAATGTTTTTACATAAAATTTTTAATTTTATCCCAATTATGCTCGGTTGCTTGAACATTTGCTGTTTGAGTATTAGCTAAATCGTAAATAAGAAATATCTCTCAAACAGATATCATGCCGTTTTTGACAAATGGACCTCAATACCTACATTTTGAGATATATAACATTAAAATCGGTTCAGTTGTTTTTCCTGTAGAGCAATTTCAATACACCAAGGTCGAGCAATTGTTTGATTCTTCATCACGCTGTATGTTAAGACAAGTTTAAAGAAAAACTAAGAACACAGAATTTTTTTTATTGCTGTCAACGAATTCCAATATCTAAATATACAAAATTCCAAACTCATTTCCAGACCTTGTCGATTTCACGTGTTTTTCACCGGATAAATAAAAAAAATTCATACAGTAATAAATTTATTTGGACAACACAATTTACCATAGAACAAATTCACCCATCAGATTAGTAGTTGTTTGTATTATCTTAATACCGTAAATCCTTCTATGAGTTTTTTAACAAAAAAAAGTCAGACAAATGCGACAAATAAAATTCGCTCGTCAAGGGTTCCGTGAATGTAAAGAAAACAATATCAAAATAATTAACATAAAGTTGTGTTGTAAAGGGTTTATATTGCCAGACCATAGACACGTAAAAAATAAATGATTCATCGCAAATATCAATAGTAAATATCAATTATCAATCTCATCTAAATTGATCTAAATGATATAAAAAATATTAATTTTGGTTAAATGTTATCCATAGCTGTTTATGGTAGCTAAGGAACGACTCAATTCTGTTAATCAACAACGACATTTGGGGGTTAAGTGGTGTCAACACTAAAAATAGGACTTTTTTGACAATAGTTCAAAAACTGTGCATTGCAAGATTCTAAAAAAATTCTAATGTTTCTTAATTTTAATGTTCTTTCAAATGACACCCCACTCATGCGAGCCAAAAAACTTATTTTTCACCCTTCCCTACTCCTATCCCCTAAACACATAGAAATAAAACCACTTGAGACTTCGCTGTATTTTTCATTAAGGGTTTATCAATTTCCTTTTAACCACTTGAGACTTCGCTATATTTTTCATTAAGGGTTTATCAAATTTCCTATCTCTATGAATTTTTTCAAATTTTTCTGTCAATCAACGAAGAAACGTATAGGGGGGATGGGGGCCAACTTTTTGTTGCACTTTTTTTAGAATAATTCAAAAACGGTGCATCACAAAATTCTAAAAAAAAATTGTAATGTTTTTTCACCCTTCCCCACTCCCATCCCCTAAACACAAAAAATAAAATCACCTGAAGCTTTGCTATATTTTTCGTTAAGGGTTTATCAAATTTCCTATCTCTATGAATTTTTTCAAATTTTTCTGTCAATCAACGAAGAAACGTATAGGGACCAACTTTTTGTTGCACTTTTTTGACAATAATTCAAAAACGGTGCATCACAAAATTCTAAAAAAAATTGTAATGTTGCTTAATTTTGGTGTTCTTTCAAATGAAATCCCACTCATGCGGGTCAAACAACCTTTTTGTCACCCTTCCCCACTCCCATCCCCTAAACACATAGAAATAAAATCACTTGATACTTCGCTAAATATTTCGTTAAGGGTTTATCAAATTTCCTATTTCTATGAATTTTTTCAAATTTTTCTGTCAATCAACGAAGAAACGTATAAGGGGGGACCAAATTTTGTTGCACTTTTTTGACAATAATTCAAAAACGGTGCATCGCAAAATTCTACAAAAAATTGTTATGTTTCTTAATTTTGGTGCTCTTTTAAATGACACCCCACTCATGTGGGTCAAAAACCCTTTTTTTCACCCTTCCCCACTCCCATCCCCTAAAGACATAGCAATAAAATCACTAGATGCTTCGCTATATTTATCGTTAAGGGTTTATCAAATTTCCTATCTCTATGAATTTTTTCAAATTTTTCTGTCAATCAACGAAGAAACGTTTGGGGGAGGAGGTACCAACTTTTTGTCGCACTTTTTTGGGAATAATTAAAAAACCATGAATTGCAAAATTCTAAAAAAAATTGTTATGTTTCTTAATTTTTGTGCTCTTTCAAATGACGTCCCACTTCACCGGGTATTAAATGATTAAATGGTGTATTTACCCCTTCTCATATCCTCCCCTTAAATAAATATAATTATTAGTATTCGGTACTTTACTTTATTTTTGTCTAAAAACTTACTAATTTTGCTACCACTCAAAATACTTTTTAAGATTTTCGATTACTTAGGCTCGGAGATAATCTAGGAAAGAAAACATACAGAAAACGCCATTATTTAGAATTACACAGAAAATGGTGTGGTGTAAATTTCCAAAATACATTGTTTAGAAACACTGAAGTGAAGTCCTTTCATATGATACCCTACTTGACTCGATATAAAAATGTATTTTCTCAAAGGCCTCACATCGTAACCCTGTTAACCAAACGAACACCATATTATTTATTTTTCAACTCCTCATTTTGTGTGGACAGATTAGTTTTAAACGCATGCCAAATTTTAGGTTCATTGGATTTATAGTAATCGAGATAATCGAAATAATGTGAAAAACACGTTTTACTCTCACCGCTAGTGTTTCGTATAAAAAACGGAACCCTAAAAACAGAGTGAATGCATATTATAGAAAGAAAAAAGCAAAATATTTGTCCAAATACTCCTCGATTCAGCTCAACGTACAATACAATCAAATTGTAATTTATTGCACTTTATTGAAAATGGCGCAAACAAGTAATTAGAGTAGTGGCAGTCATTGTTTTGTGTCGTGTTATACTGCTGTTCCGTATAGAGAGAACAGTTTTTGTTGATTTGTAAATTTTTTGTTAATGTTTAATCTACTGATGTGATAATCCCGATAGTTCCTCCGATAGTTCATGCTAATAACATAATGTAAGATATCACATACCACGGTCCATCTCAACGATCTAAACAATCTCAAACCTTTATGGTGCATATGCCGAGATTACTCAAATATCAATAGCAGGAAAGATACGCGGGACTGTCAAACCTCTAGATAAAATATTAAAAAAAAAATTTACAACCCAACAAAACCTAAAACCTCTCTATGCGGAAAACTGAACTTTTTATGCCTCAATATATAGTGTTAACATATTATTTTAGAAAAAATTATTGCAATAAAAGTAAAATGAGAATTATTTTACACGGCATGGCAAATCAAAGGATGAAATTATTGCGAGTCTTCCAAAAAGTTGGTAAAAGTTTTCAAGTACACATATAGAACTCAAAAATTTTAAGAAAAGTCTACCATGGTCTAAGTCTGTATTGAACAAACAGACAAATATTTTGATGTTAAGTAAAATAAATTAAAAGAAAATGTACACTGTAAGTGATAGTGTTTCGAAGTTGGCACTTTGTTCCATTTTGAAAAAAATCCAGATCATCATCAAGTGAAGTAGAATAAGTTTGCGGATCATATAGCTGCTAAAGCTTTATCACATGATTTTGCATTGCAAACATTAGATCTATTTTTTTTTACATCTTTCTAAAGAAAGAGAAACAACAAGATATCAATAAAGTTTTTAAATTCTGTTATAAATAGCTAATATGACCAACAAAATGGTAGGTCAATAATTTTGATAGCATTCGTTCTCATGATATTTGGAACAATAGTTTTTCCGTTCTATTGAAACTTCATACAATGACATATAATACAACACATACTGCAGGCTTAAAATAGCATAAACAGCTTCATGAGGTCAATTAACATAAGCATACCTATCATAAAAATACCAATTAAAAAAATCGACTCAATAACATATGAACTTCCCACTCCCGCCAGAGGGATCAGTTTTTATGAATTTTTATAATTTTTTTTTATTTTTTATTTACAGTTGTGACAACCCCGCGTATTCCAGTCCCTAACATACAAGTTAGCGTGAGATATCACATACCACTGGCAGAGGAATGAGATATCACCAGCCAAGATAATGTCTTAGGAGCGCTGCTGAATGAATGAACTCTATTCAGACAACGGTAGAATACTCAATCTTAGCTGTAGAATATTCCTTGGTAATGGCGCGTTATTGCTTGCTCAAAGAAACGGGCCTTCATACAACTCATCTGAGCTTAAATCATTGAGGAAGACAGTTTTTCACATCATCAAGGAATATGCAACTGTCTCAATTATTGGCAATCCCATTTTAGTTTTGTTACGGCAAGTTTTAGAAACAAATTTGCATTTGTTTTTTAACTTTTATTTTATTTTTATTTTCTCTATCCTATCATGATATATTGGCCTATGTCATATTTTATATGTGATACCATTTATTTTTGGTCACTTTTTAACAAAAAATATAAAATAAAATATTTGCGTTCATCAACACCCCAGAACGCATGTTATTGTTATTTGAGAAAGTAATAAAAGAAGTTAAAATAATAAGACATTCAACCATTCACGTAATAAATGTCTTAGCATTAAACCCAAAGAATTAAGAGACTAAGGAAATGAAACTGTTTATATACACAAAAATATTTGAAGTAGTTTTTCTCTCTTTTCCTCTCTTTTTTATTTTCAATTCGTCGGTTTTAAGTTGTCAAAAACAAAATTTGTAAACATTGTTTGGCTTGGTTATAATTTGGTTTTAATAAAATTGTTTTTAATATTTATCGTGGTGATATTTTGACGAATTTATAATGAATAAAAGAAATACTAGTGATTTTATTATAATTTAAAAATAATTTTACAGAAAAATTATATATATTAAGTGAAAATTTTGAATAAAACATAAAATATGAAGTGTGTGATAATGACGTGTAAAAATTACCGAAAACATATACAGGATGGGACTTCTTATCATAGATAACTAATATTGATATTATAATTTACTTTTCGATTAATAAGTTTTAAGTTTTTTAAATATTTTCGAGAAGAAAATATAATTTCAAATCAATGTAAACAATAATAGAATGCTTCGGTTATAGATTGTCAAATTTTTTTATGTTGTATCGTCAAATTTTTTTATGTTGTTCTTTCTATGTAATGGCGTCTCTTTTTTTTATATTAATTTTGGGGGCAAAATACGCTTAAATTTGGAATTCAATGCACTAATAGAAATGTATACGGCGCCTCTACTAAAACGCAAGTGTGTTAGTAACAATTTATTGGTGTGCAAAAATTACTTCAACTTTTAACATCAATTTCACTTCCTCTGTTCTCTTAATTCTTTGATTAAACCTGATATGGTCATGAAATAACAACAAATATAATAAGATTTTAACAGTAAACCTAAAAAATATACATCAAATCGATATTAAAAATATTAAAAACAACAAAAAAAAACAGATTTGCGTCCATTAACATTCTTAGAACGCTTGTTGTTGTGAGACCTTGGTCTTAAAAGGTTCTTATGTGTTGTTGTGACACATATTGTAATGCCTACTACACATCACATTTTATTTAAAAAAAAAAAAAAAAATATACACATCAAATTTAAATGATTTAAACAATGATGGACCTAATAATGCTATCCGTTCTAACCGTGTATTCAAAATAAAAAATGCATTACAGTAAGGTACAGTGTTATCATCAATACTTTTTAACTTATTTACAAGCGATTTCTTACAATCATATGGTTTTAATAACTCGAAAAATTAAAATATTACTGCATATATTACTATATGTATTGTCATGGTATAAATATAAAAAAATACAAGCAAACCTACAAAACATATTAAACAATGTAGTTGAATACACAAATCTCTGGTTACTAAATATTAACATAAACAAATGTGAAGTAAAAGCAAATTATGTATTTCGAACCCTCGATTAAATTTGCTAGGAGTGGACTAAAAAGATTATGGAATAAATTATAGATTAAAATCAATCATATCGAAGTACAACCTAAAAAGATCATAAAATGTTTTGGTATTAATATCGATCAGTATCTTTACATCAATGAACATTTGAAAAGAAAATTAATAAAAGCACAAAAATTATTATATAATATGCTGAAAATACTATTTTTTAATATCTAAACGCTCATATTAAAGAATTTGTTAAACCATTGCTAATATCAAAAAATTATACAGCTGACCAGAAATCATTTTCTAAGATGTTCTGTGACCAATAATTCGTTAATTGAACATATCTTCTCGCCAAATAACCTTTACTTTCAGAAAACTCTAGGTACAGGTTACTTTCCACTCGAAGCCTTTATTTATTTAAACTCAAATGATAATATTATGCATGCAATTGCAAACAATATTGTTCCAATAGTGCATCAAAAGAACCGAAAAACATCTGATAAACGAATTGTGTACGATTCAAACAATAATACACAAGATACACCTACACACCAAAATTTGCGCTTTCAAACTAAAATATCTAATAAAATACAAGGCAGCGAAATAGTACATTATGATGCAAGGACGTAAACCGAAGGTGTTTGGACGTATGTGGAGCTTGTGAATCGAGGCGCCACCCAAAATTTGCCCCCAATTTAAGTCCAAAATGGCTTTCGTCCGTGCATCATATACTATTTTTTATAAGCCGCAAGCAAAATTTTTAAAAAAAATTGTTTAATGTAAATTAAAATTAAAAAATTTTGAAATTTTGAAATAAAAATAAGTAGAACAAGTAACCTTTGACCAAAATATTTGTTATTTTTTTTAAACAGATCGTATAACATTGACCAAAAAAAATAACAAATTTTTTAATTGTATTATGAAATTTTGAATTAAAAGGTTGCTTTGATAAAAATTTTTATTTTCTATATAGAATTTAATAAACAAATACAAATGTTTTTTTACTTTTTTAGACGTAGCTATGACAACAAAATATATGGTTAAAAAGTTACAGTAATAAAGTAACACTTTAATATGTAGGCGAATAAAATAGTTATATTTCTCCAACCGGACTAAAAGTTGCACTTTTTGTTTGGATATATTTTACAAAAAATAAATCATTTGTGTATTGCATCTAGTTGTTATGGTAGCAGTCCCAAAAACTATAAATTTTTGTCCTAGTACAAAAAATAAACAAATCTTTATTTCTATGCAGAACAAAAATCAAAGTTTAACTTAGTTTGACTAGTTTATTATTATTTGAAAAAAATTGAAATGGTTTCTAAGGGTATTAAATGGTAAATTAAATATAATTTAAATGTTGAATGCTTTCAAATTTTATAAGATTGTTTTGAACTACAAAAAAACACATTTCATATTGTTTCATAATCCCATTGTCAAGGACAAATAGTACATTATGATGCAAGGACGTAAAGCTAAATGTTTTGGACGTATGTGGAGTTTGTAAATCGATTTGGACACACATTAAGTCCAAAATAGCTTACGTCCGTGCGTCACACACTATTTTATAAATTTGAAAAGTTATAAATTTGCATAAATTTTGAAATAAAAATATGTTGAACAAGTAACCTTTGATAAAATATTTGTTATTTTTTCAAAATAATTTTATAACCATGACAACAAATAATAACAATAATTTTAATTGAATTATGAAATTTTGAATTTAAAGGTCGGTTTGATAAAAATTTGTGTTTTTTATAGAATTTAAACAAATAGTAATGTTTTTTACTTTTTGTTGTGATAGTTATACAATAATTCAAAATTTCATTGTCCAATGAAGCTGTTTGTTATATTTTGTTGTCAAAGTAACAGACAATAATTCAGAATATCATAATTCAATGAGAATCAACTTATTTTTTGTTGTCAAAGTTATACAATTTGTTTGAAAAAATAACAAATTAACAAATAACAAATGCTACTTTATAGCCGCCGTAGTATAAAATAAAAATGGCGTTACTTTTGCAGCCGCAATAAAAAAAGTAAGACTTTAACTAACTCCCTAGCGGCAGTAAAATTAAACTTTACAGCCGTTTGCCGAAAAAAAAATTTGTTTTTCAAAATTTCTAGAACATTTGAAATTATAACAACCAAAAAAAAATTTTGCCTTCATAAATTATTTCACATCTAAAATAATTTTTTTTAGAAATTTCTACTCAATTCTTTCCAAAGAACATTTGAAATTACATATATTTTATAACAACCAAAAAAAAATTATGCAAGATTCCTACAACCGTGAATTTATTCAAATTTGTTTTTTTGTAATGTTCGTAGATTATTCGGGGGAATAAAATCAAATTTTCGAATATAAGTTGAAAACTATTCGAAATTAAAAAAAATTGTTTGAACTTGACATGATCAAATAGCTATTTATGTGGGTAGTTCTACAAACATGGGAATTTTGGACGGCTCTGCTTATTTCGTATATTAATATGAAAAAAAAAAAATTTCAAATGAAATTTGTAAACTATAACTATGTCTAGCTGGTCACCCAAAATAGACCCGTTTCGAAATATATTTCTTAGAAAAATAATTATTCAAAACGTCAAATTATCAGTCCCCTGGCGTGTCCCACATTGAAAGTCAAAGCTGTAAAACTAAATAATCAATGATTCTAAGTGTGTAGGGACAAATTTACTCTGTAGTAATAATTTTGAATATTGATGCCTTAATAATGTGTAAATAATCATAACATTACTCTATATTTCATATAAGATATATCCTATTAAAGTTTGTCCCACGACATGTTTTGTTATTATTCTCCTGCCCAATCAAAACACATTGAAAATATTGGAAATTCATATTTCTATCAAGTTATCGCTCGTCACAGGAATTAATTAAAGTTCAATAAATATAATATTGCAAGTTTTTTACTTAGTCCGAGGTTTTATCAATCAAAACAGTCATCATTACTAGCAAGTTCGTGTGTTGTTCAGTCAAATTATCAGTCCCCTGGCAAGTATTTTCGTGAAAAGTATTTTAATTACACGTAATTTTGTAATTTTACACGTCGTGAATTATGTATTGCCTTGGTATAGAATCCGTTTATTTTTTTCTTAGACGTAATTTTGTCATTTTTAAGCGAAATACTGATATATTATCAGTCCCCTGTTCTCAGTCCCCTGGAAGATTTAAAAGCGGGTAGACTTAGATAAATGTTTATTTGGTATTTTGAGATAATATTGAGATAATTTTGAGTTAATTTAGGATGGTTAAGAAGAATATTTTTTAATTTTGACTCTTTTTTTTGTTTTTTTTTGTTTTTTTTTTTGACTGGCCACATTCAAAAAAGTTGAAAGAACGTCATCAACTTTAACTAAAACTAGTTTCCAGAACTTATACGCAAAAAACATGTCCTGCCGTAAGTAGCTCGATTTTCTTCCTTCGTGTGTAGAACTACCCATGTATTAAGGGCGTAAAGTATGCCTTTGCCCGAATTGCATACAAGATTTTTAGTACGAGTAAGATTCTGTATTATTTGCATAAATAAGAATATGTGTATTTACACAAAATACGTAATCTGAATTTTTTCAAGACGAAAGTATATTTTGAATTTTTCTCGAAGAAAAACTTCATTTCTCTTTTACGTGTTTCGGAGGATTTGAACCTACCTCATCAGTGCCATGATTCAAATCCTTTGACAGACACGTTATCTGATACTCAACCATAGTGGTATTTTGAAGTTGGAATTCATCATTATTTACCTTAAGACATAAATTTTTATTTCTATTCAATTTTAGTGTATTTCTTGTTCTGAATTCGACTCTGCTGTGTAAATTTGGAACACAATTTAATTGTATAATTTTTGTAATTATAACGAATTGATACAATAATATAGCATTGTTAAGGTACCGTATTTAAAAGTTAAAAAATTGACAGCAAGCAAGAGCGTGCCATCATCAAGGAATAATCATAACCATAACCAAGATTGAGAGTGCTAATGTTAACTAAATATAGTTCACCCGCCAGGACGTCCTAAGATATAAGCTTTTGTTGATATAAACTTGATATATCTCTGCTATACCCATTGGTATGTGATATCTCACTCTAACTCATATTTCGATCGCAGCGGTTAGAGTACACTCCCGTGTAATATCACGCCGGTTTATCAAAAATTAAAAAAAATACAAACAAACAAAAACATGTTCTCTTCAAGAAGGTAGTTATGTTTGACTAATTAGGATTTTTGTATATATTTTATTTCGCGTTTTGAGTGTAAACGCTCATCTTCGGATTACAAAAATATACTAATATAGAGTATATTTTTGTAATCTGAAAATTAGTGTTTACACTCGAAACCCAATATGATATATGTACAAAAAATAATATTGTTTTGTGGACACTTTTGTGCCAACCGAATGTTTTCTGTTACAATAACCTCAAATTTGGTTGTTGTATCTTCAAATTTGGTTTTTGAAGAAGAGACAACCGAATTTGATGTTATTGTGGCAGAAAACATTCGGTTGGCACAGAAGAGGTTGTAGTAACTGAATTTTTTCTCTCAGTGTATTAACAATATTTTATTAATATAAATTATTGATTTTATTTAAATTACAACAATTTGGAGCCCAAAATCAAATATCTTTCATTTATTAAGTTTATTTTAAAATATGCAAAGAGAATGCAAAGTGTTTATGAAAGAACTGAGAGTGTTTTGAAATCAAAAATTATGATTATGATTTTCAGATTACAGGATATATTTATTTTAGGATATGCACGTGATTTAACTGGCCGTTCACAATCACATACAAATTGACAAAGAAATTATTTTTTAAGTTAAGAAGCTATGTTGTCAACTTGACAAAATTAATTTTTTCTCGTTGTTTTTCATACAAATAGTTTCTCAGAAATTTGTATGGGAGCAGTCAATAACGAATGACAAAATTTCAAATGAATAGCTATTATGAAATTACAACATTAAAGCTTATATTTGTTGCAGTTTCATATTGTTGAAATTGTATGTTTTCGCAAATAAATATAAGTAAAATTATTCCATAGTTAATCAAATATTCGCATTACGGATAGTAAACACATCATACCAAAATATTCGTCGACCACTTCTAATCCTAATAAATAATTCTAATTTCAATGCAAATATTTTGCTGCATTATATTACTACGGTCTGAAAGACCTAAGTAATGCATTCATGAGCCTAAAGTGAAATTCTTACCCCCACTTTTTCGGCATTTATCGACGTTTTAGGACATACTGATGATAAAAAAGCACAAAAAAATGTATGTTTGTCTGTCGGCCGGCCGTCACAACCCACGAAATCTAGAAAACCGCTGGACGGATTTAAAAATTTTTTTTTTCTAAAAATAGGTTTACTCAATGGAAAGAGCTGAAAAGACGATGTGATCGATAACTGTACCGGAAGTGTGTCAAAAAAATCTTCATATGTGTCAAAACAAGGAAATTTGCATATTTTTTGCTTAAAAAACTTTCACTTTAAGTGATTACGAGTAGGAACATCTAATTTGGAGAAATCTTGATGGTCGGAATTGGTATGTGAGGCCAAAATCTAGATTATTGCATTATAAGTTTGTCAAAAAAATGTTGATAAGTGTGTCAAAAGAAAGATTTTTATTTAGTTTTTTACCCAATTTTTTGGAAAAAAATAAAATTAATTATTTTATTGACATGAAATTTTTTTATTACTTTTTGCGATTTATGGCATTATAAGTTTGTCAAAAAAATGTTGTCAAGTGTGTCAAAAGAAAGATTTTTATTTATTTTTTCCCCCAATTTTCGGAAAAAAATGAAATTAATTATTTGTTTGCCATGAAATTTTATTATTATTATTGAGAATTATGGCATTATAAGTTTGTCAAAAAATGTTGTCAAGTGCGTCAAGAGAAAGAGTTTTATTTATTTTTTTACCCAATTTTTCAGAAAAAAATAAAATTAAATATTTGGTTGACATGAAATTTTATTATTATTATTGAGAATTATGGCATTATAATTTTGTCAAAAAAATGTTGTCAAGCGTGCAAAAGATTTTTATTTTTTTTTTACCCAATTTTTTCGAAAAAAGTTAGATATATTATTTGTTCGACATGAAATTTTATTGTTATTATTGAGAATTATGGCATTATAAGTTTGTCAAAAAAATATTGTCGAGTGTGTCAAAAAAATTATTTCAATAATTTTTTTAGGTAATTGTTTGGAAAAAATAATTTAGCTGTTTGTTTATCTAAATATAATTGAACATGGAAATGCTTGAATATGTTATAGTTTTTGAAATATTTTTGGAATTTTGAAAAAGTTTCAATTATTGATTTTGTAAGAATTTTTGGAATATTTTTAGAATTTTGAAAAATTTTAAATTTTTGATTTTATTATAATTTTTATAATTTTGGAAAAAGTTTCAATATCTATATTGTTATAATTTTTGCAATATTTTTAGAGTTTTGGAAAAAGTTTGAATTTTTAAGAATTTTCGGAATGTTATTAAAATATAGAAAAAGATTAAATATTTGATTTTATTCTAATTTATAGAATATTTTTAGAATTTCGAAAACAAAATTGAATTTTTGAATTTTATATATATTTTTAGAATTTTGAAAAAAGTTTCAATTTTTGATTTTGCAAGAATTTTTTTAATATTTTTAGAATTTTGAAAGATTTTGGATTTTTGATTTTATTAGAATTTTTAACATTTTGGAAAAAGTTTCAATATTTGATATTGTTATAATTTTGGCAACATTTTTAGAATTTTGGAAAAGGTTTGAATTTTTAAGAATTTTTGGAATATTATTAGAATTTAGAAAATGTTTAAATATTGGATTTTATTCTAATTTTTGGAATATATTTAGAATTTTGAAAAAAAAAATTTTTGAATTTTATATATATTTTTAGAATTTTTAAAAAAGTTTCAATTTTTGATTTTGTAAGAATTTTTGGAATATTTTTAGAATTTTGAAAAATTTAAAATTTTTGATTTTATTATAATTTTGGAAAAATTTTCAATTTTTGATATTGTTATAATTTTTGCAATATTTTTAGAATTTTGGAAAAAGGTTGAATTTTTGAATTTCTAAGAATTTTTGGAATATTATTAGTACATAGAAAAAGTTTAAATTTTTGATTTTATACTAATTTTTGGAATATATTTAGAATTTTGAAAAAAAAATAGAATTTTTGAATTTTATATATATATTTAGAGTTTTAAAAAAGTCAATTTTTAATTTTGTAAGAATATTTTTAGAATTTTGAAAAATTTTAAATTTTTCGATTTTATTATAATTTTGGAAAAAGTTACAATTTTAGATTTTGTTACAATTTATGCAATATTTTTAGAATTTTTGAAAAAAGTTTTAATCTTAGATTTTGTAATAATTTTTTAAAATATTTTTAGAATTTTGTTTGAAAAAAGTTTGAATTTTTTATTTTATTTAATTTTTACAATATTTTTGGAATTTTGAAAGAAATATGAATTTGTAATTTTGAAATAAATTCTCGAAACACTAAATGGCGAAGTTTTTGAGTAGTTTGCTGATTGTATAATCTTTTCACTAAATTATGTTAATTTTATATTTTGTTAAAGTTGTTTGTAAATTGACTGGTATATTAAATATTTCTTGAATTTTTAAAATAAAAAAGTTAATTGCACCTTTTTCCAGTCTGGTTTTATTTAAATATTAATTTTTAATCAATTAAATATTTTAAATATAATCACACGATATTTCGCCAAATTGTGGCATTTTCAAGTGTATCATATGTATTTATAAATAATTAACAATAAAAATTTTTTTAGAAAATATTAAAGTACAAACACAAAATATTTGAATTTAAAAATGATTTTAAAAATTTTGGAAATGACATTAGAATCTATAATTTGTTTAAAAGGTAACTAGAAGTAAAAATGAAATTATTTTTTCTTTTTGAATTTAAAGATATTTAAAAGGTGAATGTAGGATTTTTTTAAATTTTCGGTATCTGTTTTAAAATTTATTGAGTTTGGTTTATCCAAATGAATATATGCTGATTCAATCATTTCTCTCTTTTTCGTGTTTTTTTCTGAAGAGATAATTGAAGGATATTCCATGTTCCAAATGTGTTGATTGTCAATTGAATGTTGAGCGAGAGCTGTAGTTTTTTGTTTTAATTTAACATTACTTTTGTGACTATAAATTCTTTTTTCTAATTTTTGGCTTGTTTGTCCAATATATGATTTCCACAACAACAATTAATTTTGTAAACAATATCAAATTTTTTCTTCTTATTAATTTTGTCCTTAAGATTAGTAAAATATATTTGTTGTGATTTGTTTATAATTTTAGTTGAAATTCTCATTAAATTATTTGGTTCATTTAAAATTTTTTTGATACTATTTGTCAGATTTGGAATATACGTTATAGAGCCAAAAATATTATTATTTGTAATAGTTCCATCAGAATGTTGGTTATTGGTTAATTGTGAAGATTATGGTTGTTTTTCAAAATTTGTTAATTTGTGATTGTGTTCAATAATTAATTTTTTAATTATTTCTAAAGGATAATTGTTATTTTCCAAAATATTTATCATTTCGTTTATGTTATTGTTTATAAATTTAGGATGTGTTAATGAATAAACTCTATTTATGAATGATTTTACTACATTCAATTTCATGATTTTTGGATGTAAAGAAAAATAATTTAATATACGTCCTGTATTTAAATCTTTCTTGTACCAACTTGTGATAATTTTGATTTCAAATCTATATAGAGTCATATCTAAAAAATTAATTTGTCCTTCATTTTCTTTTTCAACAGTAAATTTTATATGATGATCAAAAGATTGAAAAATATCTAGCGTTTCTTGAATTAAATTTTCTGTGAAGATTAAAAGAACATCATCAACATATCTTACAATGAATGTTGGTTTTATATTAAGTTTTTCAAGGTAAACATTAAATAATTTATCCAAAACTAAATCAGCAAGACCTGGAGAAATTGATCGACCCATAGCAAGTCCACTTTTTTGTTTATAAAATTTATTTTCAAATGAAAAAACATTGTCTATTTCTATACAATGTTTTAATAAAATTATAAATTCATTTAAATTAAGTTGAGTGTGATTTTTTATTTCATCCCATCTGTGTTCAATTTCTTGGATCGCAAGATCTCTAAGAATATTTGTAAAAGAAATGTCAATTAAAAAACATAAAACAACGTTTCAAAAGAAATTTAATGCTTTAGTTAATGTTGAAGAGTTAATACCTTTCCATCAAGGATTTATTGAAAATTTAACAGATATTTTTATCCCAAAAAATGTACAATGTTTATTGAGTTTCGGTCCAAAATTTTGGAATGTTATAAATACTCTTGAAATTCCTCTACCGGAAATGATTGCAGACATAGAATATATCCTAAGCCAATTCGATAATAGCCAAGCAGACCCAAAAAGAACTGAAATTATCAATAAAATTTTAAGCTATTTGCATAACCATAAAAAAGACCCAATATTAGAAAAACTTTTGACTTTAAAAAACCAAACTAAAACTTTTTTAAAACATAATACAAATTTAATAATACTAAATAGTGACAAAAGCAATAAAACCGTTATTATGGAAAAGGATTCTTATAAAGAAAAAATGATTTTAAAAATTTCAATCAAATCCATTAAGAAAAATCTACAACAATATAAAAAAAGATCTAGATTTTTTGACTAACAAAAATCTTATTTCAAACTCTCTACATTTACAACTAAAAGTTAAACATCCATATTTACCACGAATTTATGGACTTCCAAAATTACATAAACTAGATATACCATTGAGACCCATAGTAAATACAATAAATTCACCTAGTTCCTATATATCCAAATATTTGAGCACTATTTTAATAGAAATTAACAAAATTAGTCCATACACTGTAAAGAACTCGTTCGAACTTAAAAATATGCTACAAAATGTTATTTTAAATGAAGATGATATTTTAGTTTCTTTCGATGTAACTTCACTTTTTACAAATATTCCTAGAGATCTTGCGATCCAAGAAATTGAACACAGATGGGATGAAATAAAAAATCACACTCAACTTAATTTAAATGAATTTATAATTTTATTAAAACATTGTATAGAAATAGACAATGTTTTTTCATTTGAAAATAAATTTTATAAACAAAAAAGTGGACTTGCTATGGGTCGATCAATTTCTCCAGGTTTGCCTTGAAAAACTTAATATAAAACCAACATTCATTGTAAGATATGTTGATGATGTTCTTTTAATCTTACCAGAAAATTTAATTCAAGAAAGGCTAGATATTTTTCAATCTTTTGATCATCATATAAAATTTACTATTGAAAAAGAAAATGAAGGACAAATTAATTTTTTAGATATGACTCTATATAGATTTGAAAACAAAATTATCACAAGTTGGTACAAGAAAGATTTAAATACAGGACGTATATTAAATTATTTTTCTTTACATCCAAAAATCATGAAATTGAATGTAGTAAAATCATTCATAAATAGAGTTTATTCATTAACACATCCTAAATTTATAAACAATAACATAAACGAAATGATAAATATTTTGGAAAATAACAATTATCCTTTAGAGCTAATTAAAAAATTAATTATTGAACACAATCACAAATTAACAAATTTTGAAAAACAACCATAATCTTCACAATTAACCAATAACCAACATTCTGATGGAACTATTACAAATAATAATATTTTTGGCTCTATAACGTATATTCCAAATCTGACAAATAGTATCAAAAAAATTTTAAATGAACCAAATAATTTAATGAGAATTTCAACTAAAATTATAAACAAATCACAACAAATATATTTTACTAATCTTAAGGACAAAATTAATAAGAAGAAAAAATTTGATATTGTTTACAAAATTAATTGTTGTTGCGGAAATCATATATTGGACAAACAAGCCAAAAATTAGAAAAAAGAATTTATAGTCACAAAAGTAATGTTAAATTAAAACAAAAAACTACAGCTCTCGCTCAACATTCAATTGACAATCAACACATTTGGAACATGGAACATCCTTCAATTATCTCTTCAGAAAAAAACACGAAAAAGAGAGAAATGATTGAATCAGCATATATTCATTTGGATAAACCAAACTCAATAAATTTTAAAACAGATACCGAAAATTTAAAAAAATCCTACATTCACCTTTTAAATATCTTTAAATTCAAAAAGAAAAAATAATTTCATTTTTACTTCTAGTTACCTTTTAAACAAATTATAGATTCTAATGTCATTTCCAAAATTTTTAAAATCATTTTTAAATTCAAATATTTTGTGTTTGTACTTTAATATTTTCTAAAAAAAATTTTTATTGTTAATTATTTATAAATACATATGATACACTTGAAAATGCCACAATTTGGCGAAATATCGTGTGATTATATTTAAAATATTTAATTGATTAAAAATTAATATTTAAATAAAACCAGACTGGAAAAAGGTGCAATTAACTTTTTTATTTTAAAAATCCAAGAAATAAATTATGTTAATACATGATCTGTTTTAACCTTCCGGAAACTTTTTGATGTTTCGTGTTAGTTTTGTAATACATATCTAAACAGAGATAAAAAATACATGTACTTTAACAAAAAGTTGTTTGATATATACATCGCTGCTAAAAACTAAAAACCATATCCTCATAAAAGTTTTTTGCGAAAACTATATCAAAATCCTTAATCCAGACCGAAGTCTTGATATCTCAGATCTTGGGATTTCAGCTCCTCCATATTTTATTTTTACTTTACTACACTTGAAAATTGTGTGAAGTAATGCAATCGGTTTAAGTTTGTTTTATCTTTTGTTGTGGATTCTGTAAAAAGTGTATGTCTGTGCCGGATTCGTTTCAAACTTGGACAAAATGACAGTGGGTCTCCCGAACAATTGTTTATTTTAATCTTGAATAACTTAGAGTCCTGGCTTTTTAAGCAATTTATCCCTATTATGCCCTACAGTAGTTACAAATGGATTTTCATTGAATCGTTGGTAAACGATTTTAATCAATATGAGAAAGATTTAACTAGATTTTGTGATACATTGGAAAAAGGGTTTTAGGGTCCACGATACAACGGGTGATTTTTTCACTGTGTTTTTCATGTTTGTTGTCAGCATACAACACTCGTTCGTGAATTAATTTTGATGACACTCGATTTTGAGCGATTTTAAACAAAGTAGAAAGGTGTCTTCCGAGCACCTGTTTTGTTAAAGCTCTATAACACCAGTATAAAATTGTGTACATAAACATTTAGTACGATTCATAATAGTTCCGTATGATATTACACTTTCGGTAAAAAATGTTTATGCAGTTTTTTACATTTTCACCACACTACAGCCTACAATAATTAAGTGATAATGATGAAACTTATGAAAAAGGTTTCATTTAGTGTAAGAAGATATAATGATCAGCTTTTCGACCAAAGTGGGTTCACCATACAGTTGCTGACTTTTCTCTCTTTTTTTTAAGTTTGTTGGGAGCACACAGGCTACGTTCCATAATAAATTTTGATGACACTAACAAAAGATCGAGATTTTAATTACAAAGAACTGATTAGTTTCTGGACGATATTGGGATGAGTGGTGGGAGGCTGTCCGAGCATCTCTTTATTTGAAACTTCAATAACATTAGCTGCTCATCATTTATTTTGATTGAGCCTGGTAAATATTCTTAAAATATGATTTGTAACAGTTCCGAATTCTAACTTTCGGGTTTACACCTCCGGTAAATGTTTGTTTACTAAACTGACAGGCTTTTGAGCGATAATGAGCAAAGTGTTCGATGTAGCCCGAAAACGTCTTTAATTTGCATTTATTTCAGTGTCTACACTACACTAAACTTGTATAAAAGGTTTTAACTATTGTGAGAAGAAAATTATTAACTTTTAAGGCACATCGACCAACGTGGCGAAGAGTCTAACATACAACTGCTGACTTTTATTAGTTTGTTTTTAAAGTCGGTTGGGAGCATATAGGCTTCGTTCATTAATTAATAAATCAATAATCGATGACATCAGTACTTGATAATCGGTTTGGATTAAAGTTGGTACATATCCGTTTAGTATGATTTGAGCAGTTTTAGATGCCAACACCGAGTTTTTTACTAAAAAAATTTCAATATGTTTATCAGCTTAATATATTACCAGAACGTTATGTTTCCAAAGCTGTTATGAAGTCAGCCTATGTATCAGCATCACCTCAACATACTCAAATATAAAAATGAATATAAAAGAATTTAAGATTAAAAGATTTGCATTGTATCGGAACTAAATAAATAAATAACTTATATAAGAAATGAACCGGAGAATTTTTAAAAGCAAATTTTTAATACAAAATGAGTTGAAGGAAAATTGACATGAGTAACAAGCAGTGTTTGTACTCGAAATACCATAAAAAAGATTCTTGTTACGAAATATTTTCTGTAGTAATCGTATAATTTTTATTTTAGAAAATTGTTTCTAATAATAAATAATTTGTTTGAAAATAAAATAAAATTTTGTTGATTTTGAAAAAAATTATCTGAAAAAGTGCGGTGCTGTCAAAAATGCCAGCAATCCCTTAATGTTTTTTTCTTACATGGCGTTTTGGATATTCTTTTGGTCACGTGATCTATAATCCACTTCTTCTATTCGTTATATTGAAACGAAACATTATATTAATATTTATAAAAACAACTGGTTAAATTGATTTGATATTTAGCAAACACAATCAAATTGTATTCTCAGATCAACTAAAAAGAATATTTAAAGTTTCACTTTAATGATTTATTTACAGTCTAGTTGAGCAATTTGCAGAGGTTATAATATTTTTCAATGCTCTTCGATCATATCAAACTGGAATAAAAAAAAACTGTGAGTGGTGATTACTGGATAATTGATAAACATGATTGATAAACAATTACAATAAACAAATACGCATTTATATTACATTCAATTTCAACATGGACTGTGTTCCCAACAAGATGGCTCCTCTATAGAAAATTTGTCAAATTGCTTGGAAATTATACTACAAAAAACCAAAGCAGAAAGATAAACTTTTTCAGCTTACGGGTCCTTTAGTAACTACAAAAAAATTTATTAAATCAGTCCTTTTTTTGGCATGCATTTATAAATTTCTGTTTGCCAAAATCTGTTTTTATTAAAAGTAAATAATCACAAATTAAATAACTCTTTAAATAGAATTTAAATAGGACAAAAAGAAATCAATTAAACAATTACAAAATTTTTCGTCCTTCTGCCATCCACTAAAACCATGGTTGAACGAATATCAAAATTATATTAATATAAAATTTATTTCCAAAAATTTCTAGGTGGAAGGCTCAGTATTTAAAGTATGTTTCTTTAGTAATGTAATAATAATGTCAATGACAGAACAACACCCAATAAAAAATATTTGCATACTTTTTAGTGAAGAAAAAGGATTCAAATGTTTAGAAAAGCCCTGCCAAATGTTAAAAAAAATATTTAGGCTTGGTTTATTAGATATTAAAATCTTGTTTTTAGAAAACATGTCTTATAATTCTGATTTTTAGTGGCTATGTAGTCACTGAATTTGTTTTAACAGTAATATTAATATACTTATTCAATTAAACACTTCGATTAACTAGGGTGGTTTGAATAATACAAAATAATTTTTCTTTTCAAAAAACATGATGGCTCATGGTATTACATTAAATTAAAATTTTCACAAACTTTTTCGTTATTCCTGTTATTTGAAACAAGAAAACAGGTATTTTCCACTTTCTAAACTCTCTTTGTTTTGATTTTAATTTTTAAACTTTAAACTAAAATTTTATATTCCTTTTTGTGGTGAAAAATGTATTCACTTTTTACATTTTTATTATATTTATTAAAGAACTTTGACTTATTTCATTAACTAAGTTTTATTTCAGCGTCAATAATGTAAAAATAAATTTTTTTTTTCGAAAATTAAATTTTTTCCTTGTTTTTTTTCTTAAAATTACAAAAAATTAAATTAAATAAAAAAAAGATGACAACAAATCGGGTTCGATAACAAAACGGTCGAGCGATTTCTTCAATCCGCGGGCTCTTAGGCAACTGTGGTAGATAAATGAAAGAAATAAGGTTTTGCGCAATCGCGCAGTTTTATTATCATTTTCGCGCAATATTCACGTGTGTTTGTAAAAAAATAGCAACGGGAAATTGAAAATGTTTTGCTAATTTGTGTTGGTATGCAAGAAATGTATGAAAATCAAATTGAAAAAAGAAAAATATCTGTTCTGTATTTTATATGCGTGGAATTTTATGAACTTTCTTTACTAATTTTTCTTCAGAGAAAGAGAGTAAACAAAATCAACCGTGAGATTATTTTTGGGATGCTGTATTCATTATAGAATATGTGTGGGCTTTAGATTGAAATGTTAATGATAAATTTATTGCGAAAAACGAATGTGTTAAATAAATTTTTTGGTAAAACCCAAGATCAAGACACTAGCATCATTTTTTAATTCCACTGAGCAAGTTATGAGGCAAACAAATTGTTTTGATAAATTAGAAGGGATTTCATTAAAATAAAACTACTTTTTCGCTAAGCCAAAAGTAATTACACACTTTTCACAAAGTTCAGATGAAATATTATATATATTTTTCCCCGTTTTGCTCAGTCGGTTAGTACAAACATAGCAACGGATATAAATATCATGGCTTTTATATACAATTTGATTTTTTATCAAATAATCATTATATATTTATATTTTTGTAATCGTCATAATTTATTAATCAAATCATCATTACACCTTATTGGTTGTGTTGTGTAATTAAACACCGAAACTTCTATTCCACTCTCAAAAACGAAGGTATCACATTTTAGGTAAATACGTTTATGTAATTTAGTACATATTCGAAATCCAACTCCCAATTTTTTTTCATTTGCTGACGTTTTGGTAAGTATATAATAAGTCTAAATAGGCAAAACAACAAACAACGAACAGGCCGAACAACGAAACCGCGAAAACTACTAACTAAAAATTTGTGTCTCATAATAATGTTTGCTTGAAGAAAAAAGCCTAAATTGTACTGAGTTATAATGTGTAATTGATTGAGTTATAATGTGTAAAAAAATTATTAGGTGCGTCAAGGAATCAGTTTTTTTAATATTTTCCAATTTTTCACGAAAAACGTAAATTTTCCACTAAAATCATTTGACAAATAATAGTATATTTTGCTACAAGAATGAAAACACTGCCTTTTCGTGAGCGAAAATTTGACCACGACACGTTAGCCAACGTAAAATGTTTTCTTCTTGTGCAGGAAATGCAATTTTTTCTACGATTTTAAATAATATATAAATGATAAATTATTTGCGAAATAATAACAAGTGTTATCACATTTATATATAAATGATATTTATTATAAATTATTAAGTTAGAAATCGAAAACATTCAAAATTCATATTCTTTTTTTTTCATGGTTGCTTTGTTTAACTTACAATAAAATTAAAAAAAATTACATGAAAATATTAAAAAAATTAAAATGAAAATTTTTTGCCTTAGTTTTATTTTAATTTAAACCAATGAAATTCTCTAAAATGTGATGACATCATTCAATTTCACCAATAACATTTGAATTATACTAATAACAAATATTTATACGTCTGGCCTACTGGGATTTTAAAAATTATCGGTTGAAATACCACGAGTTATTGAAATTTGTTCGAAAATATTTTGATTTTACGAATTAAATTATTTAGCAACACTGCGAATCAAATCGCACAATAAACCACGAGTCCGATGGACGAGTGGTTTAAGTAGTGGTTTGATTGAGCAGTGTTGCTTAAAAATAATTTAATGAGTAAAATTGAAAAATTTTAGACAAAAATTTCAATGAAAAGTGGTATTTAATGAGATAATTTTTTTTAAATTATAATTTTGTTTAACAGATAATAATTATTAGTTTCTAAATAAAGTTTTTTCTACAAATTATTCAGCTTATAAAAAATTGTGTAAAATTGCAAATAATAAAAATGTCCGTTTTGATTCATAAATGATTGCATTTTTATGTTTATTTGTCTAAAATAAATTACAAATTTATAGCATTTATACGCCTACTAAGATGAAATTATATATCATTTTGTTAGAAGAAAATATGACAACAAGAATTTACATAACGACAAAGCCTAATTATCGACGACAAGAAGAATTGCCGACAGTTAAAACAAAGCCTACTGTTTAAATATCATAGTTTGTATGAATGAGAAATAAAATTTCTGACAGCAAAAAAAAATTATCAGTCTAATTTTGAAATAATTAACTGATATCGCAGTAGGCCATCGTATAATTCATAAAAAATATATAAAGAAATGAAAAATGGCAAAACATTTTCTAAACGAATTCCCTTCGTTCGTTGATAAATTCTCATAATTTTTTGGAGTGGTATTGATTGAAGTGGTATTGATAATAGCCATCGGCCTACGGCCTCGTGCTTTTATCAATATACTTGCTTTCAAAATTTTTGGCAGTAAATTATTTCGAATTATCACCGCCCTTGGGAAACTACTACTGAAAATAATGAAAATTACATGAAAATAAAAAAAAGCCGTAAAATTATACGAAAACACCATAGCAAAATCAATTTGTTATTTAGCAAAAATGATTTTACACTAGTGCAAAAAAACTATTTTCACAGGGGATTGATTAAGCCTACATGAAAATAGACTTTTCATCTGCTATAAAATGTCGTTTTTCACAAAGTTGTAACTACTGTAAACTAAATATTGAAAGGAAGCATTAACACTAAATGAAAAGGTTTGCTAAGAATTTTTCTGGAATACAAGAATCAGTTGAACAATATTAGGTATTAGCAAAGTGAATGTTGTTTGTGTTCAGAGAAGTTGTAATTATTGGAGAGGTATTTTTACTAAATGTTATCTTTTTTACCTCGTTCTCACAGACTACTCAGTCAGCTTAAACAAAATATAGCACTCCCGAATACAGAAGTGAAAATAATAAAATATAATTCTTACTCCTAAATCGAAATAAATATTTTCTTTCAAATACTCACACATTTAATTTTTGCTTCAAATTTGATGGTTGTATGTCACTTTGTTAATTTACGATATGATATAATTTTGCAAAAATGCAATGAACAGAAATAAGATATTATTGTTTTCAGTTTCCTTCTAAATGACATTGTTTTTCCTATACGTTTGTATCCAAATCAAAAACAATTCTTTCATAACAGTCTTGAAACATTTGAAACATGGTATTGTAGGTACTGATAGTGTCAAAAATACGGTACTGAATTTTTTTGGGGTAAGGTTGTCAGTTATGGAAAATGAAAGTAAAATTTTGAAAACCTTTGATTGAACAAAGTTACATACGGTTTTCATACCGAAGTCGTGAAACTGATTTTAATTTTTATGACCAACCGATGTATTTCGGCCTGCGTAGATGGATTTGCTTCTGAGTTTAAATTAACTAACGCTGGTGTAAACCCAAGGTTCAGTTTTGTGCCATTTCTTTTTTAAGATACCTTTTCATATACCTTTTTGTTTGGTTGACTCTCGATTAAGTTTAATTATCATTTGAATAATCTCTACAAATATGTGTCGAAAATGTTTTATTTTGAAATCATTAAATATTTGCGATATTTTTATATTTTTATTTCATACTGAGATCTAAAACGACAATTTTGGATTACTTATAGTACAAAAAGTTGAACTTTAATGTCCTAGGACTTTATAAAATTTTATAAAGTCCTAGGACGTTAATGTTCAACTTTTTGTACCATAAACATTGAACTTTAACGTCCTAGGACTTTATAAAATTTTCTAAAGTCCTAGGACGTTAAAGTTCAACTTTTTGAGCAAAATTTAAAACTCATTTCTTTTTATTTTAAAAAATTACCAGTATGAAATAAAATTTTGTATTTACCTCAAACGAAAAGTGTTTTTAAAGGTACTCACTAGTAATTTCAGTTTCGTAACTCACTCGTAAACAACTAGCTCGTACTTTAAAGTTTCACTTTTCGTTTTAGATAAATAAATTATTTGTTATTCGAAGTGGTAATAGGACTAGGAGTATGAATATATTTGGACCAAGAATGAGAAATTTAAATTTTAATCCACCGTTGCTACCAATTGATAACGAAAATATAATTAATTACTTTAAAACGTTTTCTAAAATGTTTGTGGAAATGACTGTTAAATCTGGATACAGTAGAGAATCTTTTGTACGTTAATTTTCATTTATTTTTGTTTTTTTACTTTTTTTGTGTTCACAGTTTGAGTGCTAATAAGAAAATTTGTACAAATTCATTCCTTATTCATTCTAACATATTATTTGTTATGAATCTTTTAACTTTTATTCGTGTTTTTCATTAATTTACGATGATTTTTTTTCTTGGAGTAACATTAATTTCTTCTGTTTGAATTAATGTTATCTATTATTATTTTTTTTCTCATTCAAATTGAATACCTTTATTTTTATTTGTTTTGATTAATAATTGCTCTTTGTTTATATTTATCAATATATATTTATTTGTTTCAATATTCATTTAAAATTTGTTTTTCAAAGTAATACAATAGGTTTTTGTCGCCTATACAGTTCATCTTCATAAACGTCATTTGAATTCATTATTTTATTAGTTTCTTTGGACTAAGGCTATCGTCGAAATAAGAGTTTCATTGAAACTAACGGTTTTCATATTTTATTACTGTAGACCAATCCAGACTAATCCTTTAGTCGTATTGCAGTTTTTCCATTAGGTAATAGCTAAATATGAATTGGAGGGCCTGTCAGATCATTCCACCATGACCATGATAAAATGCGTTTTGTTTTTTTACAGATGAAGCTAAAAATACATATTTAACATATTAACATTATTTGCTACAAAATAGATAGTTTTATAAATAGTACCTATAAATTAAATTTGAGACGTTAATCCCAATTTATAAATTTTAAATTTTATTATATGTTTAACATAAATGTTTTTTTTATAGTATAAGTAAAGTACTGTTTTTATATTTGGCATCAAATTTTCACATAAAATTGCACAAATTATTTAAAATAATTTATATAACGTATGAAAAAATTTTGATTGATTGTTAATAATTATTATTAAGGAATTATATTCACACTTTGGTATATAGATTCGAATCTTAAATTGAGTGCTCTTACATATAATATATCACTTGACTGGGGTTTAAATTGTATTTTTCTCCTCTTCATTCCATTTCCACTGTTTTAATAAATACGATTTCTAGTATTTTACACTTCGCTATATTTTTCTATAAAAAGTTACTTTTTTTATAATTTCAAAGACTTCTAAATTTTTCTACCAATTAGGTACAAAGCTATACGGGGAAAGAAAAACATGGAAAAACTCTATCTATTATTTGAAATTTCACAAAAACTTTGTCGTGTAGACTACCAAAACACAATTATAATGGATAATCAAGTAAAGCCCTCTAAAACCCTACTAAACCCGTTAAAAAAAGGAAATTCTTAAAGACCTTTTATCGCAGCCCTTTAAAACAAACGAAAACGACTGTATTTTTGTATCCGTCATTTTGAGTTAAATTATAATAATACGTTAAATTATGATAATAACGCATCGAAATTTCAGGTTCATAGGATTTATAATTTACGGGATAATCGATATAATGAGAAAACACATTTTCACAAATAGCGTTTCGCATAAAAAACCAAACACTAGAATTCATCAATTGTAGTTTCGATTGATAAATTTTTGTTCATTTAAAAACATATATGAAAAGACATTTGTTGTTAGACGATAAAAATGAAAACTATATGGTAATTGCTTTTACGCACAAATGAATCGTAAAACACATTTTACATCCTAGTTATCGTGGCAAAAAGTTTAATTTTACGCCCGTAAAATAAAAGTCCGTTGCTATATAAATCGTTGGTATATTTTTCTACGTTACCGCCCGTAAAATAATCGCCCGTCAAATAATTAAAATAAACATAAAATTAGAACAAACAAATAAATTATTGTATGAAGTTAATAGAGAAAATCATGGCATGTGTAGTTATTTTCAAAATTTCTAGCGAAATTAAAAGATTCAAAAAATGATTTATTTTACAATTAAGTGGTGCAGTTGTGCGTTACACATACGTCATACATACACTCTGGCTGAAAGGAAGATTACGCCCTTGGTTCAATAAAAGCCCCCGCTTAGCGTCGGGCTTCAATATGAACCGCAGGCGTAATCTTCCACTTTCAGCCCTCGATATGTAAATAACTATTACGTACAAACGAATCGTACAACACATTTTACATCGTAGTTATCGTGGCTGAAAGTTAAACTTTTCGCCCGTAAAATAAAATCCCGTTGTTATATAAAACTTTAGGGTATTTTTTACTTTGCCGCCCGTAAAATAATCACCCGTAAAATATTCATAAAATTAGAACAACAATAGTTATTTAAGTATTAAAGAAGAGTGTATTACCGATTGAGGATATATGTTTTGAGATCGAGACGAATTCGAGATCTCTAATATATCCGAAATCGGTAATACTCTTAAGTATTAATGCCCAAAATGCTTATTACATTTTTTGCACGATCAATAAAAATTCAATTAAAATTATTTGAATAATAGAATTCATTTTTAAATTTTTATGTTTTAAATACAATTTCTTAAAATTTCATTTTAAAATAGTAAGCTCTGCTCTATGATGAAACCATAATTCTATAAGTATTTTTTGTTGCAAAACAAACTTTCATCGAATATTTTTTCAAAATAAATTACTTTTAAATCTTTTAATGGCAATATTTTTAAAAGAATATTATTTAAAGTTGAAGCTAGAGCATTGACCTACATAATTATTTAAATAAAAATCGTTTTTATTCACACCCTGTGGTTTCCCTTACCGGTAAGTAATTACTTACCGACCTGTGATTTGTAAACGAAACATATTATGTTTATTTACGAATCAGTAAACATGCAAAATCGCCTGATCGTGCAAAAATAAATTATTGTATGAAGTTTATAGAGATAATCTTGGCATGTTTAGTAAAATTTTCAAAGTTTTTAGCGAATTTAAAAAATTTAAAAATTGATTTATTCTACAACCAAGTTGTGCAGTTGTGCCTTAAACGTAGTACATACACTCAAGCTGAAAGGAAGATTAGGTCGTTGGCTCAATAAAAGCTCTCGCTTCGCATCCGGCTTCAATATGAACTGCAGGCGTAATCTTCTACTTTCAGCCCTTGATGTGTAAATAAATATTATTTATTAAATTCGGAAACATGAACGGATGATATTTTGGAAGCACCACGGATTTAAAATTAAAGCAGTTAAATAAAATAAACAAACACGTTACTCCAGAATCTTTTTCAGATTTTGTTGATGTGCGTAATGTTGAATCCAAAAATATTATTAATCCTAAAAGGATTTCAAATGTAATTGCTGCCAAAACTGAAAGTGAATTCAGCACAACGAATAATATAATTTATGACAAAAGAAATTATTTACTAATAAAACCAACAAGTCATTTAATGATAATATATTTTTTAAATTATTAAATTTAATAATGTAAGTAGAGCTCCCGGGAGTTGAGCATGGGGAACCAAAACCTGTTTTTATAATTGCCATGAAAGGCTACGACCTTATATAGTAGACTAGGTTAATATTTGACCTAGTTTTAGTTTCCTGTATTGGAATAAGAATGTAGGTTATTGGTTTATTGTGGTTTGTTGTTGTTGTGTGTGTCCCAAGCCGGTTGCTAAAGGCCTTGGAAGGTCGTCAGGTAAACTAGGTTAGTATTTGACCTAGTTCTGGTTGTCTGTATTGGTAATTTCTCGATTTAAAGTGTAGGTTAGTGGTTAATTGTTGTTTGTTGTTATTGTGGGTTTATTGTTGTTGCTAAAGGCCTAGGAAGCATGTCAGATAGACTAGGTTAGTTCAAATGTGAGTTCAAATTTAAAATTAAAACAATAAAATAATGGTACAAATGACAGATAAAACAATTTGTCACGTGTTTTTATTCATTTTTCTTTTTACATTTTTGTTTTAAAACTAAAATAAAACTATTACATGATTTTATGTACATTAATTTTATTGGGTTAACCAACCCTTATTAATTTATTAAAAACTTTTTCTCTATGAGGTTTTTTTAGAACTGCAGAGATAATAGGTTCAATATTTTTTATTCGTCTATGAAATCTATCACGATCTCGTGCATATTCTTCATATTTTCCCTGTCGAGCTACTCTATATGCATAATCCCACACATACATAACGTAAAGATCTAATTTATTGTTAAAGGTAACTTTTTTTGTTTTTAACATTATAGTACTTTTTCCTTCCGAAGATGCATATAAATGTTAAGACAGTTTTTTACAGCACATCTAAAATGATTATTTGAAAGATGTATCGGACACATTGATTTAAAATTTTCAATCTTTAATAACGAAGGTATGGCAAGATTTTCTATTTTAAAACTCTCAATATACTTTTCAAGGAAAAATTTTTTTTGTTCGCCTTTTACATAAATTTTTTCAGCTTGTTCTAAATAGTATTTAATAATTGATTTTATATCCACATAGTCAATGCATCCGCCATTAAAATTAAGTCCATTTATTTTATTGCCGCAATATCGGTTGCTATATTGTGCTGCTTGACCTAGTTCTTCTTCGTGGTAAGGTGGTTTGAAATGATAAACGATAGGAATCAAACTTCCTTTTTCAAGTAGAGCGAGTTCTTTGACAAAATATTGTTTATCGTTTCCTCTTAGAAATTGGAGATCAACTATGAAAACACGTTTGGCCATTGTGAGACTATATAAGAGACTGTCTGTCCAATTTTCCAAGATTAATTTTATACTCGACCTCTGTTTTGTATACATATAGATTTGTATAGTTAGATAGATACTCTTCGGCAAACCATGTTTTTTCACTTTTATTTTTCTATCGACTTTTATTTTTAATTTAATAAAACAAAAAAACAAATATATTCAACCTCCAATTGAGAAGATTATTTGGTGTAACCCCGATAAAGAAGCCGTCCCGAAAAATATCAAAGGACTTGAACATTATAATACTATTCCAGATTTTTGTGATAATCAAGATCCACTGTTAATTATAGTAGATGATATGATGTTAAATTCTCACGACAAGATTGTGTGCGAATTATTTACTAGAGGTTCGCACCATAGAAATTTATCTGTAATATTTGTAACTCAAAACGTTTTTCACCAGGGAAAATTTTCAAGAGATATTTCATTAAATTGTAAATATTTAGTGCTTTTCAAAAACCCTAGAGATAAATCCCAAATACTGCCTTTAGCTCGTCAAATATACCCAAAACAGGTCAACGAATTTGAGAAAGTATATAATGAAGTAACTACCTTACCATATGGTTACATTTTAATAGACCTTACTCAAGATATTAATGATATATTTAGATTAAGAAGTGACATATTTGGAAAAAATTTTTGTTTTTGTACAAAAGAGCAATTGGAGCAATTTGGTGAGGAATATGAAACGATTACAAACCAACCGTCATATATTGCACCTGTTAAAAAATTCTAAGAGAAAATTTCAAAAAGTTATAATAAAACAATGTGAGCCGAATGTAATTAAAACGATCTGTGAAATTGCGTTAAATATTTTAAAAGGTAACTGTCATTTAAATAAAAGAGCAACCAATCAACTAAAAAAGTATAAAAAGGACTTGAGATCACTCATTTGCCGTAAGAAGTCGCTCACTAGTAAAAGAAAAATTATAATTCAACGTGGTGGATTTTTACCTGCTCTTCTCGGTGCAGTTTTATCAGGGGTGATTGGTCATTTTATAAAATGAATAATACAACATTTAACAAAATGATAATATTAAAACCTGAAATATATGAAAAACTAAAGCAAAATTCAGACGTTGAACTCAACCAGTTGGATAAAAAGATGAAAAACATTTTATTAAACAAAAATTTGTCCGATATTCAGAAGTGGTATTTGTATCGTCAGAACCTATTTAAAATTAGAAACAAAAAAAGATTGTTATCTAAAATTGAAGAGAAAAAAATTAAAATCATGGAACCTAAAAGTACCCAAACACGTTTCCGTACAAAACCCATATTTAGAGCGACAGACACTCAAACAGATGTTGTCGGTAAAAGAAATTTTGAAATGCAGTTTCCTGAAGAAGAAATATATGAGAATGAAGATTATGAAGTATTTGATAAACGCGTCCAGGAAAATATTTTTAAAGAAACAACACAGTCTGACAGTGAACTTGATGAAGACGTTCAAGACAAAATTTTCGCAAAAGCACTATCTGCCACATCAATTGGTGAGCGTTTAAGAAAACGAAAATTAACTCCAAATCAAAATTATCAAACATTTGAAACCGAGTCTGGAGACGTTATAACGGTTCCTCTTGACAGTCCACCCGAAAAGAAAGAAAAGCATATAAATAGCGAGAAATTTACAACACCTACAAAACGAATTTTACGACCAGCTAAAGCGGGTGACAGTCAAACAAAAATTAATTTTCCAAAACGTAAGAAAACATGGGCGATATACACCTAAAAGATGAATTTTATGTTACTTTACTCAGTGATAACTCAATGAATTACTATCCTGATAATACTTTATCAGCTTTTACAAATAATTTACATAAACCAATCAACGGTACAAACTGGAAAGTTGGTCTGTCGGAGATTTACTTAAACGATTTTCAACCAAATAAATACGGAAAAAACTGGCACATTGGTACAAAAGTTTTTATAGGAGGTAATTCCGAACACTTGGTTGGAATTGGGACGACGTACATTCCACATAACACGGATGAATATTTGTGTGATTGGAAATCTTTTTTGTTACCAACTCTTATTCAGAATATACACCCGTTTGATGGCTACTCAAGAAAAGAGGTTGAGCGTGAACTAATTTGGGGGATATATGATTTTATATCTTTGGATTCCAATTACGTGGCTGCACCTTCATCAACATCATTAGAAAAACAACTACCTGAAACAAATGAATTTATTAAAATATGTATAAATCAACCACCACTTGAGCTAAAATTAAAGGCAGATCATAGCTACTCACTCGAAGAGTTACTGAAATCATGTTTTGATCAGATAACTGTAAAAATTAAAGATTTTAAAAAGCATAAGTCAAGACTCTTAGATTTATTTAAAACATTTCTGCAATATTTACCTATGACACCCGTAATTAAACCAGAAATGCTTTTTGTCTATACCGATATTATTGAACCAAATATGGTGGGTGATAGCACGGTGAGATGTTTAAGAACGATAAACACAAAAAATGCATTTGAAGTAATGGAAAAAGAAATTTTAAATATACAATATTTTGCTGTTGAGAAAAATTTTTTTGATAATATTTCTATTCTAATCTGTGATAAATATAGTAGCAAAATTAATTTTGCAACAAGTAGTATTCCTACAAAAATTGTATTACATTTTAAAAAAGTATATAAATAAAAGGGGGGATTCTATTAAACAATTTAGTGTTTTATGAAAAGCATTATGGAAGGAGTATATTACAGATACTATTTGAGTCAAACGGGGAAAGGCATTGAGGATATTGGTCCGTTGGTACATTCGACTGTACCATATCAACGAGGACGTGGCCTAGGTAGTTTTTTTGGGGGACTTTTCAAGTATTTGAAACCAATATTTTCTTCGGGGGCTGATTTACTAAAAAGGCAGGTTGTAAACTCTGGTATAAGTGCTTTATCAGATATTGTATCCGGTGCAAATATTAAGGAAGTTCTGCAAGATCGCGGTAAAAAGATTGTCAAAAGTGTAAGACGCGGGGCAGTTCAAAAACTCAATGAAATGTATGGGTCGGGAAAAAGGAAAAGAAAAGTTACAATCATCTTTTGTATGACCGAAAATATTGGTTATTCAGGAAAAAGATCAAAAAACCCGTACAATTTTAAACATTTTGATATTTCTCAATTTTCGTTGAATGTGAATGGGGTACAGATACCTAATACAGCAATTGAAACTAGTTTCTCTGATGAATATAATTGTTATACCAGAGCCTACAACACACTTTTTCAAGGAACAGGGATATTCCATAATGATAAAGGTCATCAGATAACAAAAACAATGTTTAGCAATGGATTTTTTTACTTGCTTTTGATTTAACCCCCGATGCATCAGGGAATGAAATGTGCCAAGGTCTACTTAATCAAGGAACTGTTAGAATTGAAGCAAAGTTATCAAAACCATTGCCGTCCACATTAACTGCAATTGTTTATGGGGAATTTGATGCAAACATTCAAATCGATAAAAATCGAAATATATTCACAAACCTATAAATAGGATGAAAAAGCGTGAGTCTAAATATTTTACATCATGTCTTCATCCTGTGCACTTGTCGATGTTACATTTTGTTGTAACGACAAAAACAGTTTGTTTGTGAAAGAAATTAGTATAGTAGGATTTAAAGAGCCTTGTAAGAAGTTCGTAAAAGAGTTTACTTACAAGTTTCCAACAAAAGAGCTAACAAATCAAAATATTGAAAATTATTCTTTTGGAACTGTGACTAACGAAAATATAACTAAAGAGTTTAAACAAATATTAGAAAGTTTTGATATAATCATTACCAACAAACTAATTAAAAAAGAGTTTTTAGTAAATTATGTAAAGGAAGCGAGCAAAGTTTATGATCTGAGTCAATTTATTTTATGAACACTTTAGAAATAACTAACATTTTAAAATGTAACCAGCGTACAAACAAAAAATTTAAGGGGGTATTCGCTCTGGATAGAATTCCAAAAGTAAAAGAAAAACCATCTCTTTTAATCGTTAACACGGATAAGGCTAAGGACCCTGGAACACACTGGTTAGCTATTTATATTCCTAAAAAGGGGTGTATAGAATACTTTGATTCTTTTGGGCAGAAACCAACTAAACCTGAAATTTTAAGATATTTGAAGAATCATTGTTTAATTTTTAATGATAAACAGTTGCAAAGTAATTTTACAGATGTATGCGGGCAATATTGTTGTGTTTACGTTTGGTTTAGATGTTTTGGTTTAAGTATGAAAAGTTTTTTGAACCAATTCAGTAAAGTAAATCATATTGAAAATGACAGGTTGATTTTAAAACTATTTCATAAAATATTTGGAAAATACAACTTTTTACAGTCTTGTAACCCGAGAGTTAGAGGAAAGTTAAAAAGAAATGGAAATTCGACATGAAAACACGATGTCTTTATTATTAAACTATACATACTTTCTTAATAAAAACCAGACCTTTAGAATTTCTGTTGGTTTTACGGGGGAATCATTTGAAGCCACAACCATATTCCATCGTAATGGAAAAGAAGTAATTGTTCTGAAATATCGTGATTGGTGTGAATTTTACCATCTATACAAAAAGCTGCTGTGCAGTCGAACAATAAAAAATACCAAATTATGTTTACAAGCAGGAATTCAAGCTATTCGTAGTCAAACTCTTAGTGTCAACAGAGAAGAGGCCGATATATTTAACAACCTTGTTGATTTTCTTCAAGCTGTAATGATTCACTATAAAAATTCCGAACAAAATGTAAGAGCGTATGTTGAAAAATACATAAAAACCTGTGAAGAAAAACAAGTGGAAAAGTTGCATGAAGAAATTAACATCCCAAAGCAACGGATCAATGTGCAGTGTAATTTTTCTAGATTATTTTTCGAGATACCTGTAATATTAAACAATAAACTACGCAAAATTGTACGAAAATAAAAACAATTGCCTTTTATTTATTTTATTTTTATTTTTATTTTTATCTATCTATAATGTTACTAAAAAACCATTCGAAATATCCTTCTTGCTCGACTTCGATATTTTGTTCTTCGTTAACCTGCAGATCATCTGTTTGAGAGTCAAACCAGTTTTGACCGTCCTGCCATTCCTCTTCTTCCTCCTCTTCAAGTAATTGCGGCGGTGATGGTGGTGGTGGTATAAATTCTTGAAAAGACGAGGTCACCTCGTTAACCTGCAGATCATCTGTTTGAGAGTCAAACCAGTTTTGACCGTCCTGCCATTCCTCTTCTTCCTCCTCTTCAAGTAATTGCGGTGGTGATGGTGGTGGTGGTGGTATAAATTCTTGAAAAGACGAGGTCACCTCGTCAACATCAACATCATAATCATTCGTGGTTGAACTAATTTGGTTTTCTTGTGTAATTTTATTTAAAAAATAATTTTCATTACTTTCGTTGGTAAACGGAAACGAAGTCGAATCAGCTTCCATATTAAAAGTTGATTTCTGTAGGGAGACTGAGGATTTCTACAAAAATTTAGCTATTATGTACAACTTTTCAGAATCAGCTGCCTCTATATATAGAAAGAGAAACTAAATATTGTGTGTATTGTGTATAGGATGTCACGAGCACAAATTGTTTCAGAGCTACACAGGCCACTTAGAAAAAATTTTCGTAGGAGAAAGTTCATTCAAAAGGGTTTGAATGATACTTGGCAAATTGATTTAGTCGAAATGATTCCTTATGCCAAATTTAATAAAGGTTTCAAATATTTATTGACGGTGATTGATACTTTTTCCAAATACGCTTATGCTGAACCTGTCAAACGTAAAACTGCTGAAGATGTTTTACGAGCACTTGAAAATATTATCAAGCAAGCAAAGGATTCCCCAAAAAATATTCATTCAGACCAAGGCAAAGAGTTTTTCAACAGACAGTTTAAACAATATATGTTGAAAAATAAAATTAATCATTATCATACATTCTCAGAGCTTAAGGCATCTATCGTGGAACGTTTTAATCGAACTTTGAAAAGTATGATGTGGAAAAATTTCAGTTTACAGGGGAATTACAAATGGATCTCAATTTTACAATCATTGTTAAAAAACTATAATTCAACACCGCATAGAACAATCAAATTACCTCCAGAAAATGTTTCAAAGAAAAATGAAAAATCAATACTTAGAAGCGTATACATGCATCCAAAAATTTTTCAAAAAGCTAAATTTAAGATAGGAGATAATGTAAGAGTCAGCAAAAATAAAGGAAACTTTGAAAAAGGCTATCAACCAAACTGGTCAACAGAAATTTTTAAAGTGGTTAAAGTTAAAAATACATATCCGATTACGTATAACTTAGTCGATTATACCAACACTCCAATTTCCGGGGGATTTTATGAAACAGAACTAACACCTGTAAAATTTTCTGATACCTATCTTGTCGAGCAGATTTTAAAAAGAAAAGGGAATAAAGTTTACGTCAAATGGTTAGGATTTGATAAATCGCACAATTCATGGGTAGATAAAAACAATATAATTTAGAACTTCTGAAAACATTTTGGTAAAATTAAGTATTAATAAATTTGTATAAAATAATTCCTCGTTTTTACTGGAAATAAATAAGTTTTCGTTTACTTGAAATTATTAAAGAAAAACTCACTAAAACTTTTGTTTTACGTCGGGAAAAATATGAAAAAAACCCGACCTTTTATTTTATGTTTACATAAGCTACAAAATTGCTTAAAACTAAAAAACTGAATATTTGTTACTCCGACTAAAATTGACTTCTGTTTTACCTTTATGTTGTGTAATAATCGTAGTTTACACAAATTTAGGCCTTTTGTATCCAAACGGTACGGAACTATGGTCTTTCAGAAATCGACGTTTTTCTGATTTCGGTTGGTATCTTTTTGTTTCAGTTACTGTATGAACCTCATGATCTTTAGTTCTTTTAATATTTTGTGAAACCACAGCGATATTTTCCCAATCTTGCGGATGAAGAACAGCATGTTTAATCGTTTCAAAATTTATTAGTTTGGATGTTGTATGGTTTAAATTTATGCCTTTAACTTTACAAACAAGCTTTTCTGAGTTATCTTTAGTCGAAAAAACTTTAAACGCGTAATTTTTTGGTCCACCACTAACAAATTCAGATATATAGCTGCCGAGGCCATAACATTCTAGTTCATCGGTCATATCACCAATACGTTCTCCTAGAGGTGGGTCATATTCTCCTTCTTGACTTATATAAATGATTGAGTCCGTATCGTAATACAAAACTCTGTGACCGATCTTTTCTAGATAGCTGTAAAGATGAAGTCGAGCCTGTGCTGTTGTGTAAGCAGCTATACACACATTGATTGTTGATAGAGAATTTACCGCTTCTTCTTTATACTGCCAGCTCACAATTATAACTTCCTCGTTAATAGGTAGTATTTGACAAACTTCTATTGAAGGATTTGTTAGTAAGTCATTCAAAACAAACGGTTGGTTAACAATAGTTGTTTGTTGTTGGTTTTCTCGCTGACCAAATTTTCCCCAAAAAGAATTTAAAATTAATTTTGCAAAAGACCTTAATCCAGGATTATTGTTGATATTTTTAAATTCCAATTGAACTTCTTCTGAACTTAAAAAGGAATCAATATACTTTTGTTTTTCCAATTCTGTTTGATATTTAGACGGAAAACCTGAAGATTCCTGTTTAATTTTTATAAACTTATTCATCATTTCCGTGAAGAGTCCTTGTTCTTTCTTTTCCTTGTTATATTGCGTAATCTCGTATTCCCAGATTTCGTAAATGTGTAAAATTTTGTAGTTTTTTTTGAGAGCCTGTAAAACTTCGTCAATCACCCATGTTCCAGTTAATGCCCTTTCATCGTTAGAATGTAAACAAAATGCACTTTGATTTTTTTGATCTCCGCAGCTTTGGCAGAGTGAGAACATCAATTTGTTATTTTGTTTTTGCGGTAAAACTGGATGAAATAGGTTTTCTGGTGGTAATATTTTACATTTAATCAACCCATTCGTTTTTTGTAAATCAATTCCAGAACACACAGAATTTCCAACATGTACTTTAGGGTGTTTAACAGGAAATTTGCCATATTTACAGACCCCCGGGTACATCGAGCAGACGTCTATGTATTTAATTTTCTCCCCGTTTTTACACTTATAATGAGTGTAGACATTGCCTGTTCTTCCACCATAGAATGCATCCCGAGGGTTTAGTGGTGCAGTAAAAATTATTGGGTGGTTTTTTAAGTAAAACATATTTTTGTTTGTTTTCATTTGTTCGCGAAATGCGCATTCCCACATTTCGATTACTTTATATCCAAGGGATTTTAAGTACTCATTTTTGGCCAGCGTTCTTTCATACCTTTGATTTAAAGTATCGTTAGAATCATTATACAAGGATACATCTCTTTTATGGATTAGGCACTTCGGATGACCATGGTAAAAACAACCTAGAAAGTTAATAAAAATTAATAATGTGTTATAGCGTGTTTTGAATTTTAATTTTGTTTTATTACCTTGAAACTCAAAAACTTCCTTAGTGCTGTCACAAAATGCATCAACTTTGACACCGCCAATCACTTTTTCTCTCCCGTTAGCAGCATATTGAAATTTAATTTTTCGGGTGTCCTGCTCCCATACAAGCCACTGTAGAGCAATTTCGGATTGATTGTCGACTAGTCTGTAACCATGTCGTGGAATTATACCTATCGTGTTCAAACACAGAAAGTTTCGTCTGAACACTAGGTTACAGGCTGAGGCTATTGTTGCTGCTTCTAAAAACGGTTCAATGTTGCATTCTTGTAAAAATATTCTTCTGAAGCTTAAACAAGCTTCAGTCAAAATCTTCACATCATTGCTACAGTATTCAACTATTTCTTTTCGCATGTTGAATTCGCAATTTTTATTTTCAGTGTACCATTTATGAAACTCATTTCTCTCATCTTCTTTCATTGAATCGGGGGTGAAATATTTCATAGGCGGTAAAGAACCTATATAATTTTCATTTTCCAGTTTATTAAATAAATGCGGAAAAAACCCCTTTTTTAATTTTGTAGATAAGTTAAAGGCTTTTGGCAATTTTGCTAGGGCCATCGGGAAAAAATTAAGTGAATCGATAAATTTGACATTGTTGATCATCATCAAAATAATTTTCGTTCCTCTCATTATTAGTTTGGGTTCCACATTCGTTTTGTTTAAAACATAGTTTAAAATAAACTGATGATCAAACGCTTGTCCGTTATGAGCTACGACAATTATTTCACGGAATTCTGCGCTTAATTTCAAAATGTGATTCATCATTTTTTCGATTACATGATTTTCTTCAAAAATTATTTGTCTAAATTTACACTTTTGACAAAAAACTAGAGATTCATCGTCAATACAGTTGTCACATCTTTGCTGTAAAACACACAAATTAGGGATATGCTGTCTTAGTTGTGTATCAATATTTTTTTCCTGTCTTGTCTCTAAATCGTAGAATACATATATGCAGTTTTTAAAATTTTTCTGTTTTTTATCTTGCTGAATGAAGCAAAGATGATCCGAAGGTACATGTTGATGACAAATTTTACAAAAATATTCATTACAAAAATGCTGTCTTTCTGTTTTGTAAACGTGCAAACAATTTAAACACTTTTTCACTGTATCACAAATACTTTTTGAGTTACATGATGAGGCTCGATGAAAATCAAAACATTTTTCCCCTCTAAATGTTCTATTACAGATATTGCATTTAACATTTGTACCATTCTTTGGGCATTGTGTTGAATTACGACAACATGGACAAGTTTTTGAACATCTGTGTTCATTTTTGTGCCAAAATGGAACGTGACAACTTTCGCAATAATAATCTGTACAAAAAGCAGCAGTGAGTGATCCAATCACATTAAAATGATTTTCATGGTATAACAAATTTAGGTTTTTTACATCTTTTGTGGTATTTCCCTCAAATATCACAATTCGACCCCTAGTGTTATATTGGTAGACAACAATTTTGTAATTTGTCAAATAATTTTGAAATTTTGTTAATTCATGTATTCCACACCCCTGTTGTGGAATAATTACGCCTGCTTTTTGGATTAGCTCTTTAGCTTTAATTGCTTGAATTTTCCCGACATCATGTAAAATGTGTCTAAAATTGACCTCTTTATCAATTTTTGCAATGCACACTACTAGGGCACGGG
>OY856187.1:252880114-252926457 GCA_963693315.1 Diogma glabrata | reverse complement strand
TATTTACGCAGAGCGGGTATTTGATTAAATCCACTCCTTCGTTCACTGATGACGAATAGGTACAGCTAAAAATGTTGTCTTGTTGCAGACCAAATGTCGTTTTTTCCAAAACAAATAAATAACCTAACGAAAAGCATTTACGCTAAATGGAGAAGTTTTCTAAGAAGCTTATTTATTTATTTATTTATTGAAATAATGCTTTCTAGAAATATGCCTCATATATGGCTATCTATGTTTTTTATAAATTCGATTTTAATTTTGTTACGTTAATAACCCGACTATGTTCATCTGTTCCCTCATAACTTCTAAACTACTGATTACAATTTGACAAATGAGGTATCGTATGAAACTTAAAGATGATACAATAAATTGAACAAGGCTTTACCTAGAGGACACAAAGTCATGACCTAAAAAAAATTATTTGAATGATGCCCTGTTGGGTATCAAATGAAAGGGCTTAATTAAAAATATATATGTTGTTACCTTTAACTAGCGATTTTTCCTGGCTGCACCCGATAATTGGGAATAATTTCATAATGGCTAGCACTCTTATTGGATGATCGTGACCGTTTTGATTATTGGAAAAGTAAATACTGTTGTATCGTTGTGTACACGATAACGTAGGCCCGCTACCACAATTACCAAAGTGTCCCTACAATTACATTTACGATCATTCGATGTATTGATTATTGTAAGTCGCTATTTTGTTACCTTTAAATTGCAACTAAGATTTCATGCACATGATAATTCGGAATAATTACATAATGGCAATCAATTCAAATTAATGATCGTACTGTTGTTTATTGTGATAGTATATACTGGTGTGTACCGCTCACCGCAGCTATTTGTCGATCCTTACAATTACATCTATACGATCATCGTTTTGATATTTCAAGAATTGTTAGTCGCTTTCCAATCGAGTGAATTGATTGTAGCCAATTGGTTTAATATTTGAGTAAATCATCAAAAAGAGTTAAAATAAAAGAAAAACCAACTTGACATTTATAAAATACATAGCCAAAAGAAAGCTCAAAAACTAAAGCCCGACTACTGAAAAATCACGCTCTAGTAAAAATTAAAAATAGTTGATTTTTATACAAGTGGTGAAAACGTCTCTTTTTGCGTGACTGAACGGTTTGTTCACAAGACGTGCTAGCGAGTGAAAACGCTATTTTTTCTACGCTTGTAAATATAAATGATAATATTTACAAATTCATCTACTAAAAACTTACAAAACGACATATCTAACCTATTTTCATTAATTAATCAATTATTAAATTTAATAATTAAAAGTAATATTATTTTTCTAACAACTTTTATTAAAAATATAAATTTCAGACGCGTTTCGGATATTAATATCCATCATCAATGAAAGAATTTATAAAATTAATTTTTAATTTTTTTTTTTTTTTAATTTATTTATATTTAAATATAAATTCTTTCATTGATGATGGATATTTATATCCGAAATGCGTCTGAAATTTATATTTTTAATAAAAGTTGTTAGAAAAATAATATTACTTTTAATTATTAAATTTAATAATTGATTAAATATAATAACCAACTTGGAGACCAATTTTTATAATATATATATTTTTACATTTATGTAAATTATATACTTAACCATGTCTATTTTCATTATTCATATTGTCAAGTTCATCTACTAAAAACATACAAAACGACATATCTAAATTTGACTGTGTAAAAAATAAACAATTATATATCGCATTTTTACCAGTGTAAAATAATGTTATTATTGTGTTCGCCTACAGATGGAATAATAACAGGCGAACACAATAATAACATTATTTTACACTGGTAAAAATGCGATATATAATTGTTTATTTTTTACACAGTCAAATTTAGACATGTCGTTTTGTACGTTTTTAGTAGATAAATTTGACAATATGAATAATGAAAATAGTTCATATATTTTCTCTAAAAACTTTTACGGATATTACAGATATTTTTTTTACCGACTGGAAGTCATCGTTTAAAGTATAAATTTAAAAAATTGTAGGTAAAGTTTCAATTAAAAACAAATAAAAATAAATTTTTTAATAAAATTTATTTATTTATTTTATAAATTATTTTTTATTTTTTTTTTTTTGGCGGAAAGAACTCAGAGAATATATTTTATATCTGACAGTTAATTATCGGAGGAAAAAATTATACGATATATCTGATACAAATTTTATTTTATCGCTCCGATTTCTCCGATATAGAAAAAAAATACACTCATTATTAGTTTAATTAATTAATTACACACAATTGATATAATGATTAGTTTCGATTCGGTTCGATCAAAATATTCAAAATATTCAATCGCTTCAAAATACTGCGATATTGACAGAAATAAACACAGCAACAGAAACAGTAAATCAAATTCAATCTCAAATATTCAATTATTTATTCAATCCTTTATATAACCACCACCTGTAGGCGACCACCGAAACTTATTTACTTTCAGTCCTAGCGACTGAAAACATTTTCAGTCACTACTTAGAAAAAGTTTCCCTTTCACATAGGTTTTACTATATATTAAAATGAAATTTTCGTAGCTTGAAGTAGAAAAAGAAAATATTTTTATCTGAAATTGTTATGTAGGTACAATATAAACTATTCAATATTTATTGTCTTTTAAATAATCAATTTACACATAAATAATTTAAATATATTTAATACATATTCATAGTGATTTTCAGAAGATATTCGTGGGCGTATGCCACCTACCGTAACAAAACAATACATTCTAACAGTAGTAAGCGATCATCCGCTATACGGCATCACGCTATACATCTCTCTAGAGCGCTCTCTAGAGAAAAAGCATGATGCACCTTCCCCTAAGACTGATGATCGCTTCCCACCTAGCAAAGTTGCTTCTTATTTTTAAGTTACACCAGCTGTAGTTTGAATAAAGCTTCGGTAAAGCTTATAAGTGGAAGCTAGTTAAATTTTACTTCTATAGAGTTTCAATAGAACTTTCACAGAGAAGCTCTCCCCACTACTCAAGGGAAAGCTTCTAAAAGGCTTCTTTATTTAATAATAGAAACTTTACCGAAACTTATCTGAACAATTTTCGATAAAGCTTCGAAAGTAAGATTATAGAAGTTATAGCCATCATTAGGTTTAAAATATTTTCAGTTGTAGCTGTTTAAAGATCTTATAGAAGTACAGCTACCATAGTTAAAAAACAGCTTCCATATCAACACTTTAGGAGTTTTATCGAAACTGTATTGCAAAAAAGAAATTTTTTAAAATGATGAAACTGTTGCTTCTTTTGTTTTCTGTGTAGAAGCTTATTTAAGGTTCAATATCGATGGCCATTTTCGTTTCTGACAGATAGTGTTTAAAATATAATAAATATAAATAGCGTATATCAGCTTCCTTAAGGTCATTAACTGAGCCTATTGGTGACACCGTTGCCTTTTGCAGCAAAGCTAAATTAGCCGATTTTAAGCCCTCCAACGATCAAGTTAATTGTTGGATTTTGACTAACAAAAATGGAATTACTCGTATCACTAATATTATTCATTACAAAAATAATCACATTCAATTATGTTGCATTGAATCGCAAGCAAAATACAATTTTTTCAGTATTCCAATTAAATCAAAACATTTCAATATTTATAGTACACATAAAAATGCATATAAAAGAAATTGATATGAAATTTTTTGACTTAAGCGATGTTATGTGCACACTAGTACGTCTACCATATCATGACCAGTATGTATTCATTCCTTTGTTGCATACCTATGCTTTACGCGATGAACGATGCTTTTTTAATTTAATCGAAATTTTTTTATATTTTTATTCTTTAATAGTTATTTAAAAACTATGAAACTGAAATTAAAAACAAACATTTATAAATAATAAGATTTTATTGGTATATAAAAAACATTCGGTTTGTCAACCAACAATAAAATTAATTCAAATTTAACTAAAAATAGGTAGATTTTTATATAAAATCTACCTAAAAAGTATAAACATTTTAAATAATTTCAATATTCGTGGTTATTAGTTAACATTTTATCTACTAGCAAAAGCAGTTGTTAGAATTATTTCTGGTGATTGATTTTCCACTAGATTTTCTTCTCCGATTGCTCGCCGTCGTTTTACTGCAATAATCGGATTACGGTGTTTAGGATGAGGTACACGTACTGGTGTGTTCTCCAAACGCCGATCAGAATTTGACATCAAACTCTGGAAAAATTTTCTCATCAAAAGATAAGTATAATTTGGATCAATACCGTGCACTTACGAAAAATAAAATTTATATACCCTATTGTATTTTTGGAAACACTCTTTGTTTTCTCCCTTCTGCGATCTTCCCGTCATCATCATTTTTGTGAATATTTTTCTATCAAATATATGATCCACTAAAATGCAGAGGCGTAGCTAGGGGGGGGGGGGCGGAGGGGGCGGTCCGCCCCAGGTGTCACCCATCTTGGGGTGACACCCGACCGTAAAAAACTGAAACAAACCATCACAATGTTTTCAACGATAAATCACTTCGAAAGCATTCTAACCAGGTTATTCATATAGTTTTAATTTATAAATTGTGATAACTTATAAATGTACCAATAACACAAACAATATATTCTACTTTTTAAAATTTTTGAGTTATTACGTGAAATAAAGTTTTAACAATATTAATCGATTCAACATGTTAAGCTTTGAATACCATCACCACAATTACTCAATAGCTTTGAATTCCTATAGATACCATATTGACCGTTTTCTTTTACGGTACATTATTTAGTATGCAAGAATGATTCTTTAACGACCAGGTCTGAAATCACTTATGCTGAATAATGTATAGGAGAAGTGGTTTACGTCGATAATGAGGCACCCTTTGTCGATAGGGTGGCACCCTTGAGTTACAATGTCTCTATTCCAAAATTATTTCTAAAATATTAGCTTAGCTTTACTATCTAATGTATGTTTTGCATTTCAAACAAATTAATTGCAAACACCTAAGGAAACTAATAAACAATCAAATCACCGTGTTTGTAAATGATCTCAAAATAATTTTTTTTTCTTTATCTTGAAACTCAAGGAATAAATTGGAACAGATCGTTTTTCAATGGACACAAAAATAATTGCTGTGGAATAAAATGGCAGTTATGCAATTACTGCAGTTTTGCAAATTCTTAAAGGTAGATACATACGGATACTGTTTGTTTTTAGTTTATATATTTAGATATTTGAATTAAATGAAAGTTTATCATTTAAAATTACATTTTGTTGGGTTTTAAATCCCTAGTAAATTTCAAACTCATCAAGTGATTTGATTTGATCAAGTGATCAAGTGACTTTTAGAGATCCTTGGCTACATAAATGTAAAGCCTTCAAATTATTTTTTAAAGTGGTGTAGCTATTGTTATTAACTATGTAAATTTTTTGCAAAAATAGACTTTAAATTTTGTTTATTTTTCTTTTTAAGAAGGTATTCCTTAAATCAGTCTTTAAAACCTTTTCCGGTTTTCCCGATGTAAAATTTTTCACAAAAATCACATTTAATTTTGTAAATTATTAAGCATGATTCTAATTGGATATTTAATTTTGGTTTAATTCTTTATATAAAATATCTTTTAGGATTTTATATTTATATTTTTTTAAATGGTTCCTTATAATATTAGGCATATATGATTTGTATATTCCATTTTATCAAATATTATTTAATATAAGTTGTTACAAGGAAATTTAAGTAAATTAAATTTCTTGGCGGTGTATTTAGTCGTTAACAAAGTGTACTTATTATGAATCAGACATATATGTATCCTACAAATATATTTAGAATTAATGCTTTGCTGATACCTACTATAATTAAAAATATTGTTTTAGATTTCGTTTAGCAAATATCCTAAAAAATAAATAGGCCACGAGGAATTCATACTTCTTAAAGAAAAAGTGGGTCCCAACAGAGAAAAACCAAACAGGCTAAAATAGATGCAGTTCAGAGCATATCTGGATCCATCTATAAATATGTTACAAAAACCGATGATATCCATGGTTCATCAAAAGAAACTGATTCTCACGTTGATGCAACGAATGTTTCAGAGAATATTGGCTCCTCTTCGGAAAGTAACAGCGACAATACAGAATTAATAATGATAACCTATGATGAAGAGAAGACGAATTAGAAACAAATACTGAAAATGACAGTGATAATGCTGCTAATGCTTCTACTATCGAATACAGTATTTGCATGAGTGAATCACTTCAGGACTTAAGAGATGTATCAAATTGGAATATACTCGTCTCTGATGTTGTTCGCATTGAAATCATAAAAAAAGGAAGTAAACATTTTCAAAATAGAGAAAGGTCGTTTGTTACTGTATCTAGATACGGTTTAAACATAAAAGGTGATGTTCGACATCTTTCTAAAGAATGGTATTATAAAGTGATGACTTATGGTGAAAAAATTCTGCAGTCATGGATGGTTTATTCTCCTTTAAATAATGCTGCGTCTGCTGTCGTATATTAGCTGTCACCAATAGTAATAATACAAAATCTACGACTGGATTTCAGAAGTGGTGGAAACTAAATCCCAAAGTAACCGACCATGAAACTTCAAATGAACATCTGAAGAATTTAGAAAAGTGGAAAACTTTGGAAATGAGGTTAAAATTTCATAAAACCATAAGAGCATTGCAATTAATATATAATGAAAAACAGAAGTGGAAACATATTTTATCCAGATTATTTGATACAACTTTGTTTTTATATCTAAACAAAACCTAGCATTTCGTGAACATGATGAAGGAAAAAGTTCTTCAAATAAAGGCAATTTTTTAGAACTAGTCAATTTATTGTCAAACTATAATGTAGTGTTAAAAGAACACATTTTGAATTTGGAGCATGGTAAATCCCCAAAAGTATCATATTTGTCACTAGATATATAAAATGAGTTCATAAATGTTTTAGCGAACCATGTTAAGTTTAAACATGTCAACGAAATTAAATCGTTTAAATATTTTGGAATTATGTTTGATAGCACACCTGACATTTCACATATTGATCAAATGTCAGAAGTGATTCGTTATGTGAAAATTGATGGTAGAAAAGTGAAAATCAAGGAAGTATTCTTTGGATTTTTTCCTTTACATGAAAAAAGTTGCTGATTTAAGCGATGAAATTCTTACACTGAAAAAAAAATTGAAGTAATGACATCTCAAAGTTGGCAGTTTATTATTCAATATTCATGCAAAGTAAAGATATTTACAAACAATTTCACCGTGATTGGGACAACTACATAGTACGCAGTAACATTTTCCTGACAACAGAATGAGGTTTATTTGAAATATAAAGTGTTATATCCAATATAACAGTAGTTGAATAAAGTTATTAACTATTTCCATATAAACATAAACTGCCTAAAAGCATGACATCTTCGTGTAACACCGCCCATCATTTTGTACGCCTTAGAGCATATTACATCAATATGATGATCAAATTTGAGCTTGGTATCAAACCAGATACCGAGATCGTTTACAAATGTTTCGTTTACAAGTGGAATATTTTGAATATAATAAATAAAATTTAGTTTGTTCTTTTTCCTTGTGAAAGCACAAGACCAACCGCAGTGATATTGTCGATATGTTAAATATATTATAAATACCTGAATTCATCTTCATGATGGCCTCTTATTTCTCTTTTTTGTGCAGTTGTCATACTTAATTTCCTTCGTGGATATCGAAAAAAAAATTAATTTTGTTTGATTTCACGTTTTGTTTGTTTAGAAGTAAATAGTAAAATTTTTATTTCATTTAATTAATTAATTTATTTAATCAATTTTTTAAAATAAATAAAAGCTTATTTAAAATATATATAATTTTATTAGTTCAATTAGATCAATTTTTTTTATTAGTGCAATTCAATTAGTGCAATTTAGAAATATTTTATATGTTTGTGACGTGATAAATTCTAAATTTCAATTATGTTAATTAAAGTGACCTTGGCGGTCTGGCTCTAATTAGATTTTTTTCTGACATTGTTTTGGGGAGTTGTCATCCATCATTAATGCAAATGTATTTCTAGTTTTTGGAATTCACGTTTTTTTTTTCATTTTGTTTGTTTCATAAACCGTAAGTAGAAAGACAAATTTTCATTCGCAAAATTTGATAATTTATCATTAAAGTTTTGATCAAACCGCGTTTCATTAATAATTTAATTAAAAATTCTTTTTCTGAGTGTAAAAAATGATTGTTTCAATAGTGAAAACTCAATCGAAAAATTAAACTTAAAATGTTTCTGTCAAAACAAAAGTTTTAATTTAACTTGACCGAAATTGAAAAAAAAATGAAGTGCGTAATTTTTACACGCTGTTGCAGTAAAACTTCTTTGGCCACTGCAGCAGGTATTACTAAAAATATTAAATATAAAATAAAATAGATATGTCATATTGAAATTTAGAATTTCTTTCTAATATTCTTGAAAACATAATTTACAACAATGTGTAATAATAAAAAGCCATATTTACATGTTTTACAAAGTCTTACAACGTATTACAAATTAAATTTCACGATGAATACATGTCCACTTAATTTAACAATTGGTACAACAATTGATGCATTTTTCAATAAATTTAGCAAATTTGTCATAAACCTTTAATTACTTCGGTCTGAAAGACCTAAGTATTACATTCATGAGCTCAAAGTGAAATTCCTACCCACACTTTTTTTGGCATTTCTCGACGTTTTAGGACCAACTGATTCTAAAAAAGCAAAAAAAAAGTGTGTGTCTGTCTGCCGGCCGGCCGTCATTACCTACGTTGCAGGGAAAACCGCTGGAGGGATTTCAAAAATGTTTTTTTCTAAAAATAGGTATACTCAAGGGACCGTTCTGAAAGACCGCTGTGTTCGATAACTGTAACGGAAGTGTGTCAAAAAAATCATTATGTGTGTCAAAAATAGCAAATATTCATATTTTGGCTTACAAAACGTTCATTTTAAGTGATTACGAGTAGGAACATTAAATTCGGAGAAATCTTGATGCTCGGGATTGGTATGTGAGATCAAAAATTAGATTATTGCATTACAAGTTTGTCAAAAAAATGTTGTCAAGTGTGTCACAAGAAAGATTTTTATTTATTTTTTTACCCAATTTTTTGAAAAAAAAATAATACTAATTGTTTGTTTGAAATGAAATTTTATTATTATTATTGAGAATTATGGCATTATAAGTTTGTCAAAAAATGTTGTCAAGTGTGTCAAAAGAAAGTTTTTATTTATTTTTTTACCCAATTTTTTGCAAAAAAGTAAAATCGTTTAAATAATTTTTGTTTGAACTACTTGAAGCGATTATAATAATAATTAGTAAAACAACGTCTTTTTTCACTTCAAAAACTTTATTTATTTTTAACACCGAATATTTTCTGTCTCTATGAGACCTTCTTCTTGGGTTAATTGTTTTCTAAACTGAAAGGAGTTTAGAAAACAATTAACCCAAGGAGTTTAGAAAACAATTAACCCAAAAAGAAGGTCTCATAGAGACAGAAAATATTCGGTGTTAAAAATAAATAAAGTTTTTGAAGTGAAAAAAGACGTTGTTTTACTAATTATTAGTAAAATCGTTTGTTTGAAATGAAATTTTATTACCTATTATTGAGAATTAAGGTATTATAAGTTTGTCAAAAAAATGTTGTCAAGTGTGTCAAAAGAAAGATTTTTATTTATTTTTTACCCAATTTTTTGGAAAAAATAAAATTGTTTGTTTGAAATGAAATTTTATTATTATTATTGAGAATTATGGCATTATAAGTTTGTCAAAAAAATGTTGTCAAGTGTGTCAAAAGAAAGTTTTTATTTATTTTTTACCCAATTTTTTGGAAAAAAATAAAATTGTTTCTTTGAAATGAAATTTTATTATTATTATTGAGAATTATGGCATTATAAGTTTGTCAAAAACTAATGTCAAGTGTGTCAAAAAATGATTTCATTTATTTTTTTAGCTAATTTTTTGAAAAAAAAAAAATTTAGGTGTTTTTATGACGTAAATGTAATTGAACATGAATTTGGACATGGAAATTTTTGAATTTGTAATAGTCTTTGAAATATTGTTGGAATTTTGAAAAAGTTTCTATATTTGATTTCCTAATAATAATTTTCGCAATATTTTTAGAATTTTGGAAAAAGTTTTAATTTTTGATTTTGTAAGAATTTTTTGAATATTTTTAGAATCTTGAAAAATTTTAAATTTTTGATTTTTTTATAATTTTTGGAATTTTGAAAAAAATTCTATATTTGATTTTGTAATAATTTTTGCAATATTTTTAGAATTTTGGAAAAGTTTGAATTTTTAAGAATTTTGGGAATATTATTGGAATTTAGAAAAAGTTTAAATATTTGATTTTATTCTAATTTTTAGAATATTTTTGGAATTTTGAAAAAAGTTTGATTTTATATAATTTTTAAAATGTTTTTGGAATTTTGAAAGAAATATGAATTCGTGATTTTGCAATCTTTTCTCGAAACGCTAAATGGAGAGGTTTTTGAGCAGTTTGCTGAGTGTATCATCTTTTCACTAAATTATGATAATTTATGATCTGTTATAATTTTCCGGCAACGTATTGATGTTTCGTGTTAGATTTGTAATAAATTTCTAAACAGAGATAAAAACATAGTTGTACTTTAACAAAGATATTTTATTGTTACAATATTTTATTGTTAAACTAGTTAACAAAATGCGGCAATGTTTGCGCTAATTTTTCCTTTACGATTATAAATAATTGAAGAATTATACAAGTTAAATATGATTTTTTTTTAAACGTTCTTTAATATAAATACTTATATACAGATTAACATAAAAATCAAAGTATTCCATTTATTATGAATTACATTTCTTCTCAGTAATAATGTTAGAGTGTCAACAATGTATAACCTCAAGAATCATTCTTACTATGAGTAAAACGTTAACCAAGAAAATTTCATAAATCACTCAACGCATGTTTGTATTACCCAAAATTATACACTATTTGTGTGAATTATTTATAATATGAAATTGTAATTACAAAAATGTAATTATTCAATCCTTTTGTATAATTTATAAGAAATAATTTCTCTGGGTGTATAGTTATAGGCAAAAACTCCACTTTCAACTCTTTTTCAATAGCAATAACAGATCCACCACCATCTACTTTATTAAAAAGACGTAGATTTCTGTCTTTTCTGAAGACATTATATCTTGCACAAAACAGTTCTGATGAACAAACACCATCATTTAGCCATGATTCAGTCAAACAGATTATGTCCAAATCATGTCCAAGAACTGACATCCTAAGTTCTTTAGTCTTAGTTTTCAGGCCCCTGGCCTAGAGTTCTGATAATATATATTTAAATGCATTGTTCGCTGATTTTGTTTCTGTTGCCTATATAAATAAAATAGAAGTTTAAAAATTAAAATTAAATCAAAATTAAAAAAAATAAAATAAAAAAAGAAAAGAGAAAAATTCAAAAGATAAAAGTTAATATCTAGAAAATTGATAATAGACCAGGGTAGAAGCCTTTAAAAATAATAAAAAGTAAAAAAAAATAATAGTAGGATGAAACCCATTAGAAAAGGAGGAGAATATTATAAAAATGAAAGGAAAAATAATTTACGGGCGATCTGAGGTCGGGAAGGGGAAGAGGTGAGTTTTTAAGGGTAAAAAACGGTTTATCTCGATTTCCGGCAAAACTAAAAGTCCTATGGAAAAAATTTATATGGCAAAGTTGTAGGTAATAAAAAGATCTAAATCTTTTATATGGACTTTTTTTTCACATAACCTCAAAATTTATGTGAAAAATTCAAAAAACCAAGTTTTTGGTTTTTTATTTTTATCTTTTACAAACAAATTTTTTTTTTCACGAAATTTGGTGAAAACTTACCTTTTTATGTCCCAAATACGCTGTAATTTTTTTGATTGGAAATTTTTATTTGGTCACCTTATTTTGAATTAATATCGAAAAAGCACCCTAATTTTCAATCGAAAATTCACCCGTCAAAATATCAGCTTTTTTCAAAAAGTTGGTATGCTGTCTGTTCGTTGAAATCTCTACTTTCTGATGGTGAAAAAAAAAATATATTACTATAGTAAATCCTCTCAGAAAATGCAAGAAATGAATTGAATTTTCGATTCAAAAAACCATAGTTTTTGGTTTTTCATTTTTATCTTTTACAAAAAAAATTTTTTTTTTCACAAAATTTGGTGAAAACTTACCTTTTTATGTCCCAAATACGCTGTAATTTATTTGATTTGAAACATTTATTTGTTCACCTTATTTTGAATTAATATCGAAAAAGCACCCTAATTTTCAATCGAAAATTCAATTCATTTTTTGCATTTTCTGAGAAGATTTACTATAGTAATATATATTTTTTGTTCACCATCGGAAAGTAAAGATTTCAACGAACAGAAAGCATACCAACTTTTTGAAAAAAGCTGATATTTTGACGGTGAATTTTCGATTGAAAATTAGGGTGCTTTTTCGATATTAATTCAAAATAAGGTGACCAAATAAAAATTTCCAATCAAAAAAATTACAGCGTATTTGGGACATAAAAAGGTAAGTTTTCACCAAATTTCGTGAAAAAAAAAATTTTTTTGTAAAAGATAAAAATAAAAAACCAAAAACTTGGTTTTTTGAATTTTTCACATAAATTTTGAGGTTATGTGAAAAAAGTGTCCAGACAAAAGTTTTAGATCTTTTTATTACCTACAACTTTGCCATATAAATTTTTTCCATAGGACTTTTAGTTTTGCCGGAATTCGAGATAAACCGTTTTTTACCCTTAAAAACTCACCCCTTCCCCTTCCCGACCTCAGATCGCCCGTAAATTATTTTTCCTTTCATCTGTATAATATTCTCCTCCTTTTCTAATGGGTTTCATCCTACTATTATTTTTTTTGTTTTCAAAAATTATCGACCCTGGTCTATAACTGTAAGTGTTACAATCAAAGAGAGTATGAGAATAACTAAAAGTTTATATGAATAATATTCGTAACTAAAAATCAAATAAATAAAAGATAAACAAAAAATTGTAAATTAGCAATATGTTATTGGTTAAATGGAAAAATTTGATTTACACAAATTAACTAGATTCAATAAATTCACTTGATTTAGTTTTTATATGAGCTCTAGGTGTTGAAATGATGAAATTTGAATAGATTTGGTATTCGTACTCGAATCTTTCTTGCAAAAAATTTTGCCGTGTTTGGTCCACACAAATTGATAATCCAAACCTTCATTTTTTAATATGTTAGATTCGAATAGAAATTTTTTTTTATAAGCCGATAGATGTTCACGTGTAATTATTTTGTTTGAATAGTTACCAAAACCAATTTGAGATGCAATGATTTCATTTGTTTTTTTTTTGCTGCCATCAGAAGATTTTCTTTTGTAAATCGATGACAACAGGTTTGATATCCAATTAAGATGCTGTACGGTGCACATATTTAATATCACAAATGTTTAAATCCAAATTAACATGTTTGGCTAGACTTTTAACAACGTTAAGAAGGTTTTCACAGTTGGTTTGCGGTATACCTCTCACTTCAAGTTTAGATAGATAATTCAATAGAACTAGATCGCGACTCGAGAAATTTAACACCTGATTTTAATTTCAAATTTTCTTTTTCCAGACGTAGCACTCTATCTTGGTGGTCGATTACATTTTTTTCAATTTTTAGTATCGAGTTACATTTTGACTAAAATATATCTAGCGCAACTTCATTGTTCATGTTTAGCTTGTACTTGATTTAAAAGTTGAATCGAAGTTGGAAATTCAGCTTGTTTTAATTTAATGGTTTGCACCTCCTTAATTAAAACTTCGATAGCAGAGTTGTCAAACGAAGCCATGTTTATCTGAGATAAATTTTCAGTTGAGGGTAATAGTATATTATGAGTTGTTTGATCAGATGCTGATGCCGAGATATCACACTTATCACGTAACCAATTTCTGGGATCTTTAGTTAAATCTATACAGTATGAATGACATAGTGTTGTACAAGAGATACACTTAACAGCTTTTCTTGTAACGTTAAGATCACATTTATTACAAGTAACTGGATCAGACATGATGCTAATAATTGTTATTTACGTTCACTGATTTTGAATCACCTTACACTTTTGGCAAAATATGACTATAATATTATAAAATTTTAAAGTTTTATACACTATATTGGCTAATTAGATTTATTTCTCCACAGTAAAAAATTCTCATAAAACAGAACTTAAAAAATCATTATTTATAGCAGTAAATAATCACAGTAAAATACTTAAAAATTATATTAAATGTCTTTAATTGATTCTTTTTTTATAAATATTTAATAATAATTGAAATTGGAACACGATGCGAAAAAAATGCAACTAAATTATTTTATAATATGCTTATTAGACATGACCTAACTTATGAAGTTGTTATTTTCATCCCTCCCACTGACTAATTATGTTCCTTTTGACTCGAAAATGAAGTGTGTGCAGTTTTACTGAAATCGGAAAATAATTACCCACCGCGCAGTGGCGTCGAAGATAAGAAAATTAGCAAAATAATAGGATTTTTTATGTTTGTCAGATACAATCATCCTAAAATATAATATATCTCATAATTTCGATTTTTTTATTAAAAGCTAATTGCTTTACGATTCCAACGAGCCTAAGTATGTAGAAATCGATCTTAGGAAAGCATTTTTATCGAAAAAAAAATTTCTGCGAAAATTCAGAAAAAATAAATTTTTATGTTAGATTTAGACATTGTTTGAGTAACACAAATTTTTATTTTTGGATACATTGCTAGCAGAATTAACTGAACATGGTAAAGTAGATCGTTTGCCAACCATAGTAACATTTGGTAATATTAAGAAGTTATTAACCGTTCCTTAATGCAAAGAAGGGAGCGGCTTATCGATTGCGAATGCGATATATGAATGCCTTGAAGAATGGGATCTTACTGATAAAGTCGAAGCCATGTGTTACAACACGACATCAAGTGACGCTGGACCAGAAAAAGGTGGAAAAAAAGATTGGCCACAACTTGATTCGATTCCCATGTCGTCATCACATACAGGAGATTAAACTATGGGCTGTTTATGATCTCAAATTTGGAAAGACCACAGCACCCGATGTTTATCTGTTCAACAAATTTCAGAAGCAATGAGACGATGGTAAAATTAAACCAACAATGTTCAAAAATGGAACATCGGACAAAAAACTGGGAAACAAAATTCCAAAACACTCGTGAGAAGCTCTAGTAATTTTTTGTCATGAAGAGTTGGAAAAATCACACCAACGCAGCGAATATAAAGAATTTTTGGAAGTTACATTGATTTTTCTTGGCGAAACCATTGAGAATTACAAATTCAATCGCCCAGGTCCGACAAGTCACGTCGTTTGCATTTTTTCGAGACGTTTGCATTTTTCTGATTATGTTGTATGTAAAAATTTGGTTCAAATGCATAGATGGAACAGCAGTCGCAAATCAGGATTTGGATTTCATCAAAATTGACCAAAGAGTTTCAGAAGAAATGTTGATCAAAATTTGTTATCATCTTCACTATTTAACGGAAGCAAATATTGGCTTGGCTTTTTTCGACCCAGAGATTTCGTTTGATGAAAAACGAAAAATGGTTCAAAACCTTGAGGTCCAAGCACGAGACATCCCCATCGCACCCCAAACTCGCAAAAAAGATTTTGACGCCGTCAAACATATGCAACTTTTTGCTAATAAGAACATTAGTGATTTTGTCACAGAAAAAACTCAGAGTTTTTTTAATCAATTTAGAATTTGTATTGATTTTTTGCTACATGGCCCATGACCCATCGGAATGAGGATTTCGTCAAAGCCACGTTGTTCTGCCAAAGTTTGCATGTTGTTAATGATACCGCCGAACTCAGTGTTAAGTTGGTGACACGGAATACAACAGCATTCTAACTAAAGACGAGGAAGGTACACAATACACCATTCAGGTGGTCGAAAACTACAGATGCAAATACCCATCATACAATAAATCTAATTTAATTTATTGATTTCTTTTGGAAAAATTTTGCTTTTGAATGAAAAGTTATTATAAATTTAACCATAAAAATTAATTTTTTTCTTTGAAACAAGATTATTATGAATTAGTGAATTTTCGTATATGTAAGAAGAAAAATTAAGATAAATCACTTTCCTAAGATCGATTTCTACATACTTAGGCTCGTTAGAATCGTTAATTAATTAGCTTTTAATAAAAAAAATCAAAATTATGAGATATATTATGTTTTAAGATAATTATATCTGATAAAAATAAAAAATCCTATTATTCTGCTAATTTTCTTATCTTCGACGCCACTGCGCGGTGGGTAATTATTTTCCGATTTCAATAAAACTTGATATAGTTCATATTCGAGTCAAATGGAACATAATTAGCCGGTGGGAGCGAAGAAAAAGATGGTTTGAAAATTGTTCATACATATCTGGTCATGCCTAATGCTTATATTGCACATAATTTTGCATATTGAAATATAATTGAATGTTAATGTTAATGTTAACAATTTAGCGTACCGAATCGAATTGTGGATTTACGCCTCAAGAACGATTTGACAAAGTACGAAATAAGCTCTATTTCACCTTTGCAACAGAACAGAAAAACAAGTTACCTTTAAACTTTATAAAAGCTATTTGCATTATTAAATATAACTCAAATATTGTGTTAACGTATGTTTACTTACAGTTTGTTTGTAATTTAAAAATGCAACAATAGATCTAGTTGTTTCTTTTTACGTTAATATAGAGTTATTACAAGCTTATGAATCTTTAATAGAACTCACAGCTTCATTTGACAAATATTTTGGGTTTTCTGTCAAAATTAGTTAAAATTTAAGCTTAAGCTTTAACGTTATATGTTTAATCTTAAAACCTGGAGAAAATATACACTAAGCAGTGCATAGAGATAGCAAGATAAAAGAAATAAAAGATATTTAATCATGTTCAGAATGCTGCTAAACATTATGGTCAGTGCTCTATATACATATAAGTTATAATACATTGGTTAACCTGGAGAAAACCGAGACTGCAGGACATAATGAGGTTGAAATAAAAACTGTTTCAAAAGATTTACTTCGTGGTGGTGCTGATTTTGAAACCGATAAAATAAATTTAAGAGAACTAAAAACCTGGGCATTGGAATTTAAGTGTTATATTAAAGCTCTTTAACAGTCTCAGTTATCTGAAGGATTGCCCAAAGATACACGAACTTTATGATAGAATAGAAACCCCTATTAATCGTACTTTATATCCTCTTGGTAATGGGAGCTATCGGCATCAGGCATTAAAAAATGGCTTAATAAAATATTTTAAAGGAAACCTTGATTTTATTATATTTATTAGACTTTATTAACTTTTTTTTAATTTACAAAACACTTGCATAAACCACACGACACCAACAAAAGTTTGATTTTTAGGTTATATTATATTTAAAAATGACATTTTAACATGAATAGAGAAAGATAGACAGAGATCTGCTCTTTATATCTATGTTAACTTTCATAAATGCGTTAGCATAATCAACTTATTTTGTTACGAAGCAAATAACTTTAAAAGGAAGTAGCATTATTGAGGTAGCTCTATATTTAAATAGTCTATTACAAAAAGCGTTGTAAAGAATTAACGTAACCTGAAACTTTCAAAAATGCCACAAAAAAATTAAAATTGTATTACAATTATTTCATTTTTCCAGAAATTAAATAATCTTTACTAATGGCGAATTAAAATGTGAATTCTATATTATCAGATTTCACCATAAAAATTAAATGGAACTTAAACTTTCTATACATTTTCAAAAAAAGTCATAATTGTATTATTTATTCAAAATATTATTTAACTTATTTTCGCAACATATAATATATAAAAGTTGAGAGAAAACATAACACCAAAATACTTTGAAACCAAGTCGAATATGTATTAGTTTTGCAAATTAAAATTTCAGAATTACTTCGGTCTGAAAGACCTAAGTATTACATTCATGAGCTCAAAATGAAATTCTTACCCCCACTTTTTTTGACATTTCTCGACATTTTAGGACCTACTGATCCTAAAACAGCAAAAATAAAAAAAGTCGGACAAGTGCGAATAAAATTCGCTCGCCAAGGGCTCCGTGAATGTAAAAGAACACAATATCAAAAATAAATGACATAAAGTTATGTTGTAAAGTCTTTATATCGCCAGACTATGGACGCATAACAGAATAAATGTTTAATCGTAAACGTCAATAGTAAATGTCAATCAGATCTGACACTGACAATCACATTGATTAAAAATGTTACTTGAGGTTAAATCTTATCCATAGCTGTTTATGTTAGCTAAAGAAAGATTTAACCAGTATTTTAATGGTCTAAATTGGGAATATTTGTTCTATAAATCAGCGTCGAAATATAGGGAGGTTAAATACTACTATTCACTATATACTATTCACTTAAAATAGCACTTTTTTTTATCAATAACTAAAAAACTGTGCATCGCAGAATTCTAAAAAATGTTGCAATGTTACTTAAATTAAGTGTTCTTTCAAATGACACCCCACTCGTTTGGTTCCAAAAAAGTTTTCGATGGAGTAGGGTCGGAGTTTAACGGGGCAGTAAAACATCCAGAAAACGTAATTTTTCCAAATCATACAAAAAATGGTTAGGTGTAAAATTCCAAAGTATATTTTTAAATAATGCTGAAATGAAGCCCTTTCATAGGATACACTACTATTCTCGCTAAAAAAATGTATGTTTTCAAAGGCTTTACATCGTACCTCTTTAAAACACACGAACACAACTTTATTTATTTTTTAACCTACCATCTTGTGTGGGATAGGTTAGTTTTATAAGCACCTCATATTTTAAGTTCATCGGATTAATGGTTCACGAGATAATCGAAATATTGTGAAAAACACGTTGTACTCTCACCAATACTGTTCCGTATAAAAAACGGAACCCTAAAAATGTATGTTTGTCTGTCGGCCGGCCGTCCGGCCGCCGTCATTACCTTCGCTGCAGAGAAAACCGCTGAAGGGATTTCAAATTTATTTTTCTAAAAATAGGTATACTCAAGGAACAGGTCCGAAAGGACGCTGTGTTCGATAATTGTACCGGAAGTGTGTCAAAAAAATCATTATGTGTGTCAAAAATAGCAAATTTTCATATTTTTGGCTTAAAAAACTTTCATTTTAAGTGATTACGAGTAGGAACATTAAATTTGAAGAGATCTTGATGGTAGGGATTGGTGTGTGAGATCAAAAACTAGATAAATGCATTATAAGTTCTTCAAAAAAATGTTGTCAAGTGTGTCAAAAGAAAGATTTTTATTTATTTATTTACCTAATTTTTTGGAAAAAAAATAAAATAAATTATTTGTTTGAAAGAAATTTTATTATTATTATTGAAAATTATGGCATTACAAGTTTGTCAAAAAAATGTTGCCAAGTTTGTCAAAAGAAAGATTTTTATTTATATTTTTACCCAATTTTTTGGAAAAAAATAAAATTGTTTGTTTGAAATGAAATTACTTCAGTCTGAAAGACCTAAGTATTACATTCATGAGCCAACAGTGAAATTCTTACCCCCATTTTTTTGGCATTTCTCGACGTTTCTCAACGTTTCTCGTCATTACCTACGCTCTGCAGGGAAAACCGCTGGAGGGATTCCAAAATTTTTTTTCTAAAAATGGGTATACTCAAGGGACAGGTCCAAAAGGACGCTGTGTTCGATAACTGTACCGGAAGTGTGTCAAAAAATCAGTAAGTGTTTCAAAAAAATTTTCATATTTTTGGCTTAAAAAACGTTCATTTTAACTGATTACGAGTAGGAACATTGAATTTGGAGAAATCTTGATGGTAGAGATTGGTATGTGAGCTCAAAAACTAGATTATTGCTTTATAGGTTTGTCGAAAAAATGTTGTCAAGTGTGTCAAAAGAAAGATTTTTATTTATTTCTTACCCAATTTTTTGGAAAAAATGAAATTGTTTGTTTGAAATGAAATTTTATTATTATTATTGAGAATTATGGCATTATAAGTTTGTCAAAAAAATGTTGTCAAGTGTGTCAAAAGAAAGGTTTTTATTTATTTTTTAGAAAAATTTTTTTAGACAAAAATAAAATTAATAGTTTGTATGACATGAAAATTTATTATTATTATAGAGAATTATGGCATTATAAGTTTGTCAAAAAAATAATATCAAGTGAATCAAAAAATGATTTCATTTATTTTTTTAGCTAATTTTTTGAAAAAAAAAAATTTAGGTGTTTTTATGACGTAAATGTAATTGAACATGAATTTGGACATGGAAATTTTTGAATTTGTTATAGTCTTTGAAATATTTTTGGAATTTTGAAAAAAGTTTGTATTTTTGATTTTGTAATAATTTTTGCAATATTTTTAGAATTTTGGAAAAAATTTTAATTTTTGATTTTGTAAGAATTTTTTGAATATTTTTAGTATCTTGAAAAATTTTTAATTTTTGATTTTTTTATAATTTTTGGAATTTTGAAAAAATTTTCAATTTTTGATCTTGTAATATATTTAGAATTTTGGAAAAGTTTGAATTTTTAAAAATTTTTGGAATATTATTGGAATTTAGAAAAAGTTTAAATATTTGATTTTATTCTAATTTTTAGAATATTTTGGAATTTTGAAAAAAGTTTGATTTTATTTAATTTTTAAAATATTATTGGAATTTTGAAAGAAATATGAATTTGTGATTGTGTAATATTTTATCGAAACGCTAAATGGTGAGGTTTTTGAGCAGTTTGCTGAGTGTATCATCTTTTCACTAAATTATGTTAATTTATGATCTGTTATGATTTTCCGGCAACGTTTTGATGTTTCGTGTTAGTTTTGTAATAAATTTCTAAACAGAGATAAAAACATACTTGTACTTTAACAAAGAGTTATGTTTGATATACATCACTGACCAAAACTAAAAGCCACATAAAAGTTTTTTGCCGAAAACTATATCAAAATGCTTAACCCAGACCGAAGTCTTGATATCTCAGAGCTTGAGATTTCAGCCCCTCCATATTTTTTGAATTAAAATCATTTAAATTATTCTAGGATACATTCCATAGATGCATTCCAAGCAACTATTATATACATTTTTATATTTAAAATAATCAAAACATTATAAATAATTTGCGTCTATCAACACCTTATAAAGCATGTTGTCAAGGTCCCACACTTGTTCTTAAAAGGTTTTTATGTGCTGTTGTGACACACATTGTAATTTCTACTACCACACACATTTTATATTTTAAAAAAATAGCGTGCCATCATCAAAGAATATTCCATAACTAAGGCTAAGGGATGCTATCGTTGATTAAAAAAACTTCATCCGCCAGCACCCCTAAGATATCACTTTGGCTAGTGATATCTTATTGCTATTGCCAGTGGTATACGATATCTCAAGCTAACTAATATGCCAATAGCAGGGACTAAAGTACGCGCGGTTGTCACACCCATAGATCAACAATTTTAAATTTTAGAATCTTCCTGCGGAAAGCTAAGTATTAAATTCATTGGTATTAATGCATTGTTACCGTTTGCAAATCACTATTGGCTAAGTGCCACCATTTTTAATTAAAGTATTCAGCATGATTGCCATCCATGTTTAATCATACATAACTATGCTTCTTTATATAGTTATTGTGCGAATTTCGTCTCGTAATTCGATATAATCGATGTTATCAACTACCTTCACTTAATTTTAGAAACATGTGCTAGGTACCATTGCAAACCAACAACATATTTGGTGTAGATGATAAAATTTGTAACATCATGATGTGTTAAATTCCAATACATATAATTTTGATATACAAATGTAATTGTTTCAGATTACACCACATTCATTTTTCAATTTCATAAAAATTATATTCAACAAAAAACATTCATCAAAGCAAATTTAACTAACCGTATAAAACGATATTTAAATAAAAACCAAATTAAATAATTATCAACATTTTGCAAAATTCCTTAAGATAATTATAAGGACCCTGAAAAGCCGTTTATGATTAAAGATATTTCCCAGTTACCTCTGGGCTAGTGTACACAACAATTTCCTCAATTTTTATGATGATCGGATGAATGGTGTATTAATGCATAAAGGACAAGCAGATATACTTTCAGTTGTATATATTTTTTTTTGTATTTTCAGCCAACAGGCTGGTTTGATGCAGCTTTCCACTGGTCTCTTTCTTGAGCCATTCATTTTACTTGATATAAAGACTGGCATCCTACATCTACCATTATTTGATTGAAATACTGGAGTCTAGGCCTTCCTCTGCCATTCTTTTCTTCTATCATACTCTCCAACACCGTATTTGTTAAACTAGGTTGTCGTAGGATATGCCCAACAAATCTCAACAAATTCAATATTTATTTAGCATGATAACTCAAGATTCAATACTTATTTAGCATGATAACTCGAATGCTTGATGACTCGAATATGTAAATTTTTCCCCATGCAAAATAGCACAACGCCCCCTGTGTTTAAATCAATCTTTTGTGATGAAGATGTCAACTCATATTGAAAGAGAAACATACTCAAATAGTAGTTTTTATTTTTCTTATTTTATTTCACGGGATTGAAATTATGGAAAATAATGATGGGAAAACCAATATTTTATTATTTTTAGCACTGCTTGCCAAAAAAATAATTAATTTTCTGTAATAATTAGATAGCTGTAAATGATGTTATTGACCAATCAGAAATAAGAATTTTGTGGAAATAATATAGAATTATATTTTGTGATTGGTTGATAATCAAATTCACATCTTTTGCATAATAAAGTTCGCATCTTTAAACTAGGATAACTAATAACCGTAGTTATTTAGAAAACTCTGCGGGAAAAGCCACTTGTCGATAGGACCAATAAATTCAAACAATTTGCAATACTATTTTAAAATACTCGTTTTAAATCAGTATTATCGCTCAGAGTCTAGATAATTCATTGTTGACTGACAAACACCTCCCCGAACATGAAAACAATATTTCATACATGAGCAAATAAATGACCTACAGATTAACAGAATTTGTCGCTAGTTAAAAATTTGTTTACATCGGCCCATGAAATGCAATTTTTGTATTGTATATTTAGCAAGGTTGAACATACATTTGTTCCATTTCATGTTATTTTCATTAACATGGTCCAGAAGTAAAATGTAACTCAGTTGTTCTCGTTTGATGTCTCATGGTTAATCTTAAGTTTTAGGATCTTATGATGCAGTATAAGTAGGATGTTGCTATATCCGTAATAAACAATAACATTTGGTTTTGGCTGGATTGTAACTCAACGAAAATACCCTACATCTATTCGACTATACGTTGAAGGTTTTCATTGATAGAATTGATTAATAAATTTCTATCATTTGTGGCTGTAAAATTATGGTAAAATTTGGATTCCAGTGCGGTGTGAAAATGTTGGGTGTAATACCATCTAAATTAACATGAAGTTTAGGAACTGTAAGAAACTATGAATTCGTGAGACAGTAAGATCATCTATGCCATAAGATTTTAATTAAGCTAGAAAATTTCATAATTTAAAAGATTTATCGCATTGTAATAAGTAAAATTTTGTCTCATCCGAAAAGTTTGTTGTCAAACCTGGAACCCTGAAATTACAACGCCAACAACTAGGAGACTCCGGGCCAAACTGGACGAGGAAGTCACACTAGTTAAAACCCAGTTCAAAGCTTTTAAATTAGAGTATGAATTTTGTTTGTTATACTGAAAGTTTTGAAATTCATTCAAATTCAATTCATATCAAAAATTATGTTCTATAATTTTAATACAAAAGCATATCAATTTCGGTTGTTTTCCACTTTTTATCCTCTAAAGTAATTAAATTGCTAAAAATTTATACAGATTTCTAGGCTTGTTTGTAAATAAAAATTTAATCATATACCCGGGCTGAGCTCCCGGCCGGGTTATATGAAGTATAGGCCGGGTACCCGTTACCCGATAATGATAATAATTAATTACCTGTAAACATGTTTTCATATCTTAACAATTCTAAAGAAATAAAAATAATTCAATGAACGATCATCTATAAAATCAAGAAAAAAAAATTACAATCCAAATTTATTAAATATTTTGGTTTAAGCACTAATGACATTTTGAAAGAATTTTCTAGATGATATATGCAAATTCCTTATCTTTTTTTACGTAGTGCTTTAACAAATTTTTCATTATATTGAAAAAATGATGAAAAAATGAATGAATAGTAGTTTAATCAATGAGTGAATAATGAAGTAGTTTATTCTCAAGCAAAAGTTTAAAATTCGAGCGAGGCACGAGCGAGAATTTTAATTTGCGAGAGAATAAAATTCATTATTCACGAATCGATTACAATACTTTATTCTCTGACAAAGATTTTATTATAAAAAAGAATTGTGTATCATAAAAAATAAAAACATTTTCTTCAATTAAAACAATAAATCTTTATTGTTTTAATTGATAAATCAAATTTCTTAATAAAAAACCCTGATGATAAAAAACGCCCTTCTCATACAATCAACCAAGTTCAACTAAACGAAATAAGAGAATTACTCAAAATTTGATTTTTGAACAAAACTTATCAAAGCAAATGTGATTATAATTTGAAAATAATTTTAATGAAATCAAAATAATTTGACCAATTGGAATCATACCAATTGAATAAAAGTTTCATTAGGCAATAGGTTAAGTTCATTAGGCTATAGGTTAAAAAACAATACAATAATACATACTATTATTATCGAAAAAACATACAAATAAAGCTGATATAATTAAATGGAAGAGAATAAAGACTATTATTTTATAATATTTTATACATTATAATATGATGGCAAGAGAAATGTTATATAATGATAGTTAGTTATTAGATAAAAGCTTTTATGCTATATAATTTTGTTTCTAAACTTTAAATTTGTTTTGTTTCTTTTGAAAATGAAATTTATGACAAATTTGTATGTTAAAAATAATTTTACTTATCACAGCGCTTATATAAATAACAATAAACTAAAATAATTTGTTAAACATTCAATATTGATTTTATCAAAACGTTTTATTCGTTTTCTTTATTATCAGTTAAGCATACTCATTAATCTTTACAGTCCTTTATTTTCAACATTTCTTATGGTTACTAGATGGTAAAATACACTAAAAATAGCCATGAACATCATAATTAAGTATTAAAAAAAATGCAAGAAAAGTTAAAGAATAAATAGTCTGAACCTAGATTGTCCCACTCGACATCTCTTGTAGTTAAATATACTATTACTGTGGAATACACAAACATATTTTTTTTTGTGTAAGAATTGCTTTATACGAATGGTTAGGACTCGTTGTTCGTGTTTCAGTTGCTTCGGAAATCCTCATTCGTCTTACGACATTCTTGCTTCACAGCGCTAGTTGTCTGCGGTTCTAAGTGTTTGTGCACTTGACATGTTTTTCACCTGTAATGGCACGTTGTGCACAAGATGATCACCTTATATGAAGTCCAATCAAACGATCTAGGTTTAGGGCGGCTAAATATAAATAAGATTCAATTGGGCCCGATCAGGGGTGTCATACGAACCGTGCCGTGAATGGGCCAGGCTGGAAGCCATTCAAAAAGACCAGACCTTAACGGTGCCACTTGGATACCAGGCATCCTCCAAGTGAGTTTTGCCTTGTCAAGTTATAAGGGCTCTGACTTGGCTGACCCACATTTTTGTGACACTTGTAGGAACCAAATGAACAATAAATATAAAAAGAAAACTAATGCAAATAAAAGAAAACAAAAGTAAGTTTAATTAACAAAACCAGACTACTAAGAAAACAGGATCTGAAAAGTTGAAATTCGGTAAACAATATACATCGCAGTTGTATAAAAAAGTGGAGTATAGATCAGTTAATCCACTACTTACCATCTGAGTAACGATGCCCAAGGAGTTGATTGCAAAAGAGAAGTAGTGTGCTCTAGGTTGAATAAGAACAACCTGAGAGTACTTATAAGGATTATTACACTACACTGTTAATTGGAAGAGGTGCTGGATGTTCACCACTAACTGGATATTCATCGGATATGAGTAGAACGGAGTGGTATACAATATATTATTTTGGTCGGAGTACAATAGTTCACCACCGAATGTAATCTAGTCTAATCTCATCAACAAATGTTGCGTTTTTTAAATTTGCCCATGTAACTTTTTTTTCGACTATCGATGAATGATTATCTAAACACTTTACACCAGTGCCAACGACAAACGGTGTAAATTTTAATAAATAAATTAACGATGAAACAAAAACATAATTAATTAAAATTTAACAAAAGACTACAACTAGTTTTACCATACATAATTGAAAAAAGTTCACACAAAATTAGGACCGGTTCTTGGTCTGACCTACAAACATATCTGTTCAAGCATACAAAATATGTAATGACATTCTCTAGGGCACATATTTCTGTTTCTATCTAAACAAATGTGTCAACATTCAAATCTTGAAAATAAATGTTTTTCTACTTCTTTAATAATATTTGTTAGAGCTTACATATGAACCATCTGCTTGGTTTTATTATTAGATTATATTTCTTATATTAGCTGTGTTTGTTTTAAAGTCTATATAAAACAGAATTAAAATTTTCAATACGATTTGACAGCTAAATAGTTATGTAGAATTATTACAGAATTAATTAGTTGTCAAATCGTATTCAAAATTTTAATTCTGTTCTATATGGCATTACAAAAAACACAGCTTTTATTTCATAAGATCTAAATCTTTCAATATCCTTTAAAACATATACAAAAAACAAGTTTTTTTGATTGGAATATACAGTTCTTCGTTTCTAGTTCGTCGATTGGTGACCAAGTATGAAGTTGGATGCTTTAAATGCAACAGTGTGTGTAGTTTGTTATCATGGAAAAACATTGCACTATGAACTGATTTTTGTAATATTAATTAGCACCTAGTAGGGATGGCAATACCGGGACTAGCGATTTATTATTTATTACCAGGTTCCCAGGATACATAAATTTTAATAATGTTATTCCCCAGCATTCCGGGATTTAAAATTTGTAAAGCCTGTAGTACCGAGATTCAAAAAACGCTAATCTCGGGATTGCAATCGCTAGCACTGGGATATGAGATAAACAAAAATTTTAATAAAAACTTTTATTTTAACTTAGATTAAAGCCTCTTATCTTTGATTCTCCATCTACTTATAATCGTTAAATGTATGAAAAGCTTCTTTTCAAATTAATCATATGTAATGTAGGAATGCTGTTTTTAAGAGTTATAATTTATTGTTGTTTATTTGCTACACCATTAGTTATTTAAAATTAGTACATTATTTAATTACTAGCTAAAGTGATACTGTTTGTATTGAGTCTATAGTTTGCCGACCGACCGTAGGGAAGCCGACAATTATAGACGTAAATTATAGGCTAAATTATAGTAACGACATTTTTTTTCTTTTTTTACTGCGGCAGTATAGTAACTTTTATGGAGTAAAATGTCGCCATTTTTCTATATTTTTACGGCGGCATTAAAGTAACATAACATGAGATTAAAAATAAATTTCAGAAAATGTTTTACTTACTAGCTAGATCATATTTATAAAAAATTTGATGTAATAATCTCATATTTATGGAAAATTTAAAAGTTTGGAAAAAAATACTGTATTTAATTCGGATCTAAAACAACTTTTTGTTTTTCGTCTATAATTGTAATAATAGCCAAATAATAGACTTCACACAAAAATTAACACTTTAGCTCCTAATTAAATAACATACTTTTTTAGTAAAAGATTTGTAAACTTTTTATAAATATGAAATATCTCTTAATAAACATGATATGTAACATTAATTCATCTTTACTATACAAATTTATCATTTACCAACCACCAACTGTCTAACTTAAAAAAAACAATTGAAAAAAATTCTCATGACACGAGCCAAAAAGAACATGGTCAGCATAAATTCTTTTGCACAAACTTATTTATTTCGTGATTTTTTCCTTTAATTATGTTTTTAGTTTTCATAATTAAGCAAAAAAAAAACTAGTACAAAAAAATTGCAAAGAACTTAATACGACTTCCGGAAGTTTTATATTTAAGAAATATTTTAAAGGAATGAACAAGTAGGTTAAGAAGTTGATTGAATATGAAGATCTCTAAAGTATATTACTATAGGTAAGGAGGATGGAAAATGGAAGCACAACTGACTTGTAATATCTGACCCATTACAATATCTTATTTAGATGTGAACAAACCAAAAAGTGCATGTAACAAGTTAATTACTATCCATAATTCATTTCCCAACTATTACTTTTGTTAATTCATTAGTGATGTATAGTGAAATCGTAACTGTAACCAAAACGTAACGAAAACGTAACGAAAAACGTAACCAAATTGATTGGTCGAAACAATAACTGAAACGCAAACCGCTATTGTAATTTTTAGAATAACGAAAACAGAAAAGCAATTAAATTTGATTCGTTTCACAACACTGACATAAATACAATATTTTATTAAACAATTTTTCAGAAATGTAAATTATTAAAACTAATATTTTTATTTTGATGCATTTTCTTATAAAATAAATAAAATGAGCATCGATCATAGCTTCGATAGTAGCGTCGAAAAAGAAAAAATTGTTTTTGTCGCTTGACTCGATGCTGACTCTTTTATCGATGCTTCAGCATAAATACTCCTATTTGAAAGCTTGTTCACATTTTTTGCGATTAAATGACATCGATTTTCGATGTTTTTTCGAAGCTGCAAAGTATACTCACCCTTAAAAATTGATTGATTATAGATTTATAGCAATAAATAAAATAATAACGTAAGTTTGTAATAGTTTACTTAAAATTAATATGTTAATGAACCTATGTTTCAAAAATTTAAGGAGGGGGGGGGGGGGGGGCAATACAGGGTGGCGAGCAAAATGGTGGAACTCGGTTTAAATTACGGAAGAGTTAACCAATCAGATGCGTGTTACCAACTGAAGCCGCGTCGTCATATTGGAAATTACTCGGTGAAGTGCTTTAACAACACGCGGCTTATTTGTTTTTTGGAAAAACAGTTTTTTACAAATATCTAGTCTTTTGTTCTTTAGAGCGTGTATGTGTGCTGAAGTAACAACATCTCAGACAAGATTTAACTTTATTCGCATGTGACAATATCTTCGCTAACAAGCAAGAACTTGTTTTTCTGTGTGTTGATCAATACTTTTTCCAGTATTGTTTAAAATTCAGAATTAATGAATGAATGGATACTATAAGTAGGAGCAAGACAGGGTAAGTCGGGAAAAGTTTTTCATTTAGAATTTCATTTTAGTGAATATTTATCGTCTCTAATATTAGTTATCGCCTATTTCCTTCTAATATTATTATCGTCTAATATAGATTATACATCTATCGTCGAATATTATACTATCGAATATTTATCGTCGCAATATACAATCTCAATATATTTTGTATCTTAAAATAGGTGACCCATCTCACTCCATAGGTAGGGCAAGATGGGAATAAAGGACTATTTCTAGTTTTTGATTTCTTAAAATTTAAATATGTTACTAAGATTTTTATAAAGACTATAATAATGAAGACTTGTTACCAAAGTTGATTTTTGAAATAAAACGAATTCTTAAAATACAATACAGTTAGTTTCATTGAGCACCAAACTTTAAATACCCCGTCTTGCCTCCTCACCCTTTCCCATACATAAAATTTGACTAAAAACAATAGTGCGAAATAGAACAACGTGCTTGGTTAATAAAATATGTCAATCGTTTGAAAAGCCATGGTTTGCCGTGGAGGTAAGATAATAATTGTAGTGATCGATCAAAAGGCAAATTCAATTTTAATTATTAAATATTGATAGTATTCATAAAATTACTTTATTTCTAATAGTGAAAATTAGTTCGTCAATCTGTTGATTGTTCGGATGATTCTTATTTTAAGATTTCTCATTGGTCGTGATTATGAGATAAAACACTTTAAAGCCGAATTCAGTTAATTATAAAACACACTGTAATGGTTTACAATAAAATTATATTTCTATTATTAATTCAACAAGAAGGCAATATTAGTTAAATTAAATAACCAAATTTAATTTTAAAAAAACAAACTTTTGTAGTACTATTTTCTACGATAGTATATGAAAAGTCTATTTTCAAGCAGACTTCACTTCACTCTCCCTGGTTTTTCTCCCTAGCATTAAATCATTTTCGCTAAATAACAAATTGTTGTTGCTACATACTGTATTTTCATGTTATTTTAGAAAATTTTCAAATCAAAGCAACCACGACCAAATAGAATATGAATTTTGAATTTATAGACCAGGGTCGATAATTTTTGAAAACAAAAAAAATAATAGTAGGATGAAACCCATTAGAAAAGGAGGAGAATATAATAAAAATGAAAGGAAAAATAATTTACGGGCGATCTGAGGTCGGGAAGGGGAAGGGGTGAGTTTTTAAGGGTTAAAAACGGTTTATCTCGATTTCCGGCAAAACTAAAAGTCCTATGGAAAAAATTTATATGGCAAAGTTGTAGGTAATAAAAAGATCTAAAACTTTTGTCTGGACACTTTTTTCACATAACCTCAAAATTTATGTGAAAAATTCAAAAAACCAAGTTTTTGGTTTTTTATTTTTATCTTTTTCAAAAAAATTTTTTTTTTCACGAAATTTGGTGAAAACTTACCTTTTTATGTCCCAAATACGCTGTAATTTATTTGATTGGAAATTTTTATTTGTTCACCTTATTTTGAATTAATATCGAAAAAGCACCCTAATTTTCAATCGAAAATTCACCGTCAAAATATCAGCTTTTTTCAAAAAGTTGGTATGCTTTCTGTTTGTTGAAATCTCTACTTTCCGATGGTGAAAAAAAAATATATTACTATAGTAAATCTTCTCAGAAAATGCAAAAAATGAATTGAATTTTCGATTGAAAATTAGGGTGCTTTTTCGATATTAATTCAAAATAAGGTGAAAAAATAAATATTTCAAATCAAATAAATTACAGCGTATTTGGGACATAAAAAGGTAAGTTTTCACCAAATTTTGTGAAAAAAAAAAAATTGTTTTGTAAAAGATAAAAATGAAAAACCAAAAACTATGGTTTTTTGAATCGAAAATTCAATTCATTTTTTGCATTTTCTGAGAAGATTTACTATAGTAATATATTTTTTTTTTCACCATCGGAAAGTAAAGATTTCAACGAACAGAAAGCATACCAACTTTTTGAAAAAAACTGATATTTTGACGGGTGAATTTTCGATTGAAAATTAGGGTGCTTTTTCGATATTAATTCAAAATAAGGTGAACAAATAAAAATTTCCAATCAAATAAATTACAGCGTATTTGGGACATAAAAAGGTAAGTTTTCACCAAATTTCGTGAAAAAAAAAATTTTTTTGTAAAAGATAAAAATAAAAAACCAAAAACTTGGTTTTTTGAATTTTTCACATAAATTTTGAGGTTATGTGAAAAAAGTGTCCAGACAAAAGTTTTAGATCTTTTTATTACCTACAACTTTGCCATATAAATTTTTTCCATAGGACTTTTAGTTTTGCCGGAAATCGAGATAAACCGTTTTTTACCCTTAAAAACTCACCCCTTCCCCTTCCCGACCTCAGATCGCCCGTAAATTATTTTTCCTTTCATTTTTATAATATTCTCCTCCTTTTCTAATGGGTTTCATCCTACTATTATTTTTTTTTACTTTTTATTATTTTTAAAGGCTTCTACCCTGGTCTATTATTATAAAAACCGTTTACATATTCACTCGAAGCAAATGCGTCTTGTGAACAAATGGTCATTCACGTAAAAGCAGTGCTTTTATCTTTTGTAGCAAAATTTACTATTTTTAGTGAATAGCATGTAACGCCATGAAACATAATCCTGAAACCACCCTGTTTCCTTGAGAGAGGAAACTGGATGACCTGAGGATTACGAATCTTTATTTTTGTCCCTCTGGTTGGAAATCCGGACTTGCTCATCGCGAGGCTGGAGTTTCAGGGAAAAGATGGTCGGGGGTGTGTCCGGCAACCAGAGGGTCCTAGAAGAGCAGAAATTATATAGTTATAGACATGGCAGGGCTGAAAACTCCTACCTAGCCACTGACGGCGAAATGATTCTCTCCTTACTCGATTATGACTTAGACAAACATTTTGACGTTAGATGTTACAGAAGGTAACATTTACTAAAAGCAGAACAAATATTGCTCTAGATTAACATAAACAAGTTTTAATTTAACCTTACCTATGAGTTTTCAATTGATGTATGATGACCTTCCAAAATCCTTGACTAGCTCCTGGTCAAAAGCGTTAATAGGTTTGTACAAAATAAAACCAATTTTTAGTTGTATTATTTCTAATTATTTTTTTTTTATTAGCCACTTCTTTGGATTTATTAAAACAAAAATTTTCTTTTTGTGATTCACAATCACTTAATCAATAAAACACAAAATTTTTCCTTAATAGGTTTTTGCAAAAATACAACCAGTTTTTAGTTGTGGTTGGTAATGTTTTTTATTAACATCAATTTTTTTTGTTATTTTACAGAGAAAAAAATTCAACAATAAACTGAATTGTATTCCGTTATTTTCATGGACTGTTCATTAATAACGTCACGCTTAGGGGTGTGAAGAGGGTTACAAATCACAATTTTGTAACAAAATGTGATGAAGGGGTACAAGGTTTTAAGAAAATGTGAAATCACATATTATATGTTTTTTTTATGAAATAATAAATATGTTGTTGATTAAAATTACAAACACACTTCAATGTTTTTTTCTAAATGCTGCAAAATAGTATTTTGCAGAGGACAGCTTAACACGCGACAGTAATGGTCGCGAGATTTAAAATATGATTTTCGGCGAGTAGAAGACTGTACTTTTTTTTATTACATGCAATTCAAATTTTAAAACATCCCAGCCGCGTTCAAATTTTAAAAAATTCCAACAAACACTTTATGCCGTCACTATGCGCACGTTGTGCATACATTTTTCCGCCACTCCGTGGCGTTACAAAATGATGGCACTATGATCATCACATGCGGATGCGAAATGAAATGAAATGATAATCACATGCGACAAATGAAATCGACAAATCAAATCGAACTGCATTTGGCCAAAATACAACTGAATACACAGGACTAAAATTATTTAACCAATTACCTCACGATGTGAAAAACGAAATTATTGAAGTTAGATTTAAAAGACAAGCTATAAATTTTATCAAAGAAAATGTTCAACTAAAACTATCCGATATTTTAAAGACGTTATAGTAAATGTAATTTTTTTCAACTAATGTAAATTATAAAATGTACTTTAAGTTTAAATGTATAGATGTAAAAAATGTAAATTTAATAGCTTATTGCTAAATATATATAAATCAATCAATTCATCAAAAATGAAGATTGCTGACGTATTACGAAGTTGTAAAATGAAAGTGTATGTGTGTGTGATTGCATTTGTTAATAAGGCGTCCATTTTTTCGCCATTTTTTTAATGTTACAATTTAAATTAAAAAAAATTGGAATTCATAAAATTTAAATATTTGGCATTTAAATATTTACATATGAAAAATAATATTAATTTTCCACAATTTTCTTAATATTATATAAAAATAAATTTAAATGTCAGTAAACCGATATGAGAAATGACTAACAAAAAATATTAAATAAAAATAATAATTATTTTCAATCACTAAAACTAATTATTTAAAGAGCCCGTTTGTTTTTGTATATTTTTTCATTACCTTCACAAAATAATTTCTTTCGCACATAATTTTAGATGAAAATAAAATAATATTTATCAATTTATTATTACGAAGGGCATTTCATATCTTATAAAAAGTGAAATGAAACCAGTAATTTAAAAAATGTTAGACTCCTTTTTCACTCTTTATTTTTTATTTTTTGAATTTATTATTAACTTATCATTAAATAAAATTCGTTTCACTTCGTTTTTTATTATTATTATCAAAATTAATAATTAGAAACGAAGTAAACACGTTATGCGCATTTCACATAGTGTCATAATGGCCACAAAATAAAGAGCAAATGCGTTCATTTTGCCACGACACTTGCCGTCACGCTATGAACGCACTATCATAGCAATATGCGAATGCACTTGGACGTCCAAGTGACAACATGGAATAACGCGCGTGAACGCATTGTGCTAGCATTGGGCCGCCACAGTGTTTTTTGGGATACAAACATACAACTAAATCTTTGAATGTATACATATTTTTATTTCTGCTATTAAAAATAGATGACTCAATATGAATAAATTATTTAATTTCTATGTCATAAACAAAACCATCTTTAGTTACAAGCCATATTGTTTTTTTCGGAAGAAATCGTGAACTATACGTAAAATAAATATTTGTTAAATTTTTTGTTAAATACATAAGTGTAATTTTTTTTTTAAATATCTTAAAACCAACTGTTTGTTACCGTACTATTTAAAATGAATGTAAGAACATTATGTAATTAATTATAATTATTTTTGCATTTTAGATGTATAACGTTCGTAAATAATTCGAAAATAAATTAACATCATCTTCCCAAGAGAGCGTTTCGCCATTTCTAGTTTAGAAATTAGAAAATAAAAGACTTTTAAAAAATTACTTTCGTCACTAGGAACGAACAAATGATATATTTTTTGTAGACTATACCAAAAAAAGTGCAATTTTTTGTCCGGTTGTAGAAAAAATTAATTTCTGGCATTTTTTGAGGACTATAAATCGGAGTTATGTGCGTGTGAATGGTAATGGTGTCAATGTTTTAAAAAGAAAAATAGTTGAATAATTGAAATGTGTTAATTGGAAATTCATAATGTTTCTCCAAACGATCGAAGATTTTTATATACTTTCAACATCTTAGCACTTACATAAATTAATATTTTTTTTAAGAAAATCATAATTTAAAGAAACGATATTAATATTATAAACAAAACAAATACACGCTTTCGCTTTAAAATGAAATATTGCTAATTTTCGTTAAAGGAAAAGGTTTTTATGGCAATTATTTTATCGTGTGTAGTGTTATCCGGTAGGAGTGAAATCCCTGAGTTTTAATGTATGAAAATTGAAAACCGCATCGAAAGAAACTGCAATTACAATTGTTATTACAATTAGAATTGCAATAGAACGAAGTGTAAGCCACTAATAAATTTCATAAAAAATGAAAAAGATCGGCTTAAGAAACTGAGTTGTTCTAATGATACCGTGCAACAAATATATGGGGAAATTCGGTCGAAAAAAATCAAACACGTTATGAAATTTTCATATGTGTCTTCAGGAAATATCGAACTTCAGGAGATATCGCACTACAACATATCTTTCGATGCGGTTTTCGCAAATTAAAACAAATAGTGGAATTCTAGGGTTTCACTGTTTTTTACCGGATAACACTACACCCGATAAAATTATTGCCAACATGTTTTCCAATTTCCTTTTCCGATCATAATAAGAAATATTTCAATTTAAAGGCAAAACAAATATATAAATCAATTTTTTAATGTATTTGCTTATTGTTTCATTAAATTATTATTGTTTCATTAAATTACATTACATTCATATCTACACATTTATAATTAGTCTTATCCTTATGTCATTGTAAGATGTTGAAATTATATCAAAATGTTGGATCGTTGGGATCTCCAATATTGATTCTCAATAAAAACCTGTTTTTCAATGAGTAGTGCATGCACAGAAAATGTTTCAAATTTAGTACAGATGTTGAAATACAAAATGTCCAATATTCACATTTAGTAAGAGTGAAAATTTCTCAAGTGGATCGGAAAAAACATGATGTTCGAATTTTTTAGCGAAAATTGGTAGGTCGGTTAATTTAATATATTGTAATTTAATTTACTCATAAATAACCAATACATTCTGCATAAATGGTTTCCACATTCAGACTATGGCAAAGATGAATTAAAAGTTAACTCCTTTTAATTAATACATTTTGCATAAATGCAAATTAAATGTTTACATTAATGAAAGTAGTTAGGGCCTATTCTTGATGTACGTACTACGTAATATTGATTTCTAGAAACTACAGTGAGTCAGAAGAAGTTTCGACTTATTTATTTTTGGATATAAATAAGAGAACAAAATATCAGATTGTCAGTTTTTAATTTTGCAATTAAAAGTGTTTTACAAATATTCGAAAGTATAAGGAATAATCGGGTGGTACTTGAGCCTGGGTACAAATAGTGAAAGAATTTGAACCTAGTGGAATAGTAAATACAGATTTTACGATTACGAATATTATTGATTCAAATTGTGGAAAAGCGGTGGTACATAAATTGGAGACCATAGAATTTATTGTAATTAAAATATATGGAGGGATCAGTTTTTATTAATTTGTTAATCTTTTTCTATTTTTTGATCCACGGGTGTGACAACCCCGCGTACTCCAGTCCCTGCTATTGGCATATGAGTTAACGTGAGATATCACATACCACTGGCAATAGTAGTGAGATATCACTAGCCAAGGTGATATCTTAGGGGTGCTGGCGGATGAACTGTATTCAGTCAACGGTAGCACTCTCAGTCTGCAAAGTCAGAATATTCAGCAATCAGCAATCTCAGAATATTCCTTGATGCTGGAACGCTGTAGCTTGCTCGAAGAAACGAGCCTTCATATAACTATATATCTGAGCTTTAATCATTGAAAAATATACTGCGTCCCATAATCAAGGATTATGCCATTAGCTGGACTATTGGCAAACCAATTTTAGTTTTGTTCCTGCAAATTTTTAAAACAAATTTGCTTTTTATCTCTTATTTTATTTTTATTTTTTCTATCCTATCACGAAATATTGGCCTATGTCATATTTTATATGTGATAGGATTTATGGTTTAGTTATCCATTATTGAACAAAAAAAAATTAAAAAAAAACAAAACAAACAGATTTGCGTCCATTAAGATCCTTAGAGCGCATGTTGTTGTGGGACCTTGGTCTTAAAAGGTTTTTATGTGTTGTTGTGACACATATCGTAATGCCTACTACACATCACATTTTATTAAAAAAAAAAAAAAAAAAAAAATCGGAAGTTGCTGTTATTGGTTGATAAATAAAGATTGAGATTTTGTTAACTAAAGATCCGTCTTTTTACTGTCGTATTTGCTCAATAATCGAAAAGAACCAACGAAGAGTCGTTACAATATCTAAAATTAATACCAAGTTTTAAATTTCAAAAAAAAAATTTATTCATAAGTTATACGCCTTCAAAGTTTTTGATGGCTTTGTGTTTATATTTCGACATCTCCTGATGGAACAAATGAAATTTAGTTTTAGTACAGTGAAAATTCTAAGATCGGTTTATATTTTATAGAAAAATTTATATAATTAAAAAAATTTAATTTTGGGTCATAAAAATCGCCATTAGCAATAAACAAATAGGAAATTCAAGGACTTCTCAACGCTGCAGATGATTTTAAATTATTGTGTATTCAACAACATATAATCAAGATGATAATTATGAAAACAAAAAAAATATTCTTTAATGGTTATGTTATGATAATAGTTTTTAGGTGTGCAAGCGCCCCATTTTAACAAAGAAAATATGATATTGTACCGACTCTGCGTTGGTTCTTTTCGATTATTGAGCAAATACGACAGTAAAAAGACGGATCTTTGGTCAACAAAATCTCAAACTTTATTTGTCAACTAATAACAGCAGCTTCCGATTTTAATTACAACAAATTCTAGGGTCTCCAATTTAAGTACGATAAATTTCACCGCTTTTCCACAATTTGAATCAATGATAATCGGAATCGTAAAATCTATATTTACTATTCCACTAGCTTCAAATTCTTTCACTATTAGTACCCAGGCTCAAGTACTACCCGATTATTCCTTATACTTGCGAATATTTATAAACACTTTCACTTGCAAAATTAAGCTGACTATCTGATATTTTGTTCGCTTATTTATATCCAAAAATAAATAAGTAGAAACTTCTGCTAATCAGTTGTTGTTTGCCACTGTACTTTCTAGAAAACAATATTCGAAATAGGCCACACCTCTTTTCATTCATACTTGCATTAATGTAAACATTAGCGAACTCATTCTATAACAAATTTGATTTGCATTAATTTATGCAAAATGTATTAGTTAACTCATTCTTTGCAATAGTTGAATGTGGAAAACATTTATGCAGAATGTATTGGTTATGTATGAGTAAATTAAATTAACCCATTCTGGACGAAGTTTATTACAATATTTACATTCTCCAAATATTTTTTTTTTAATAAATTTTTACAATATTTTTTCTTAAGATTAAAATATTTGAGGCCGCTTTTGTAGTTGCAGCTGTACGTAAATTCATTCGTTCAGTGTTTTTTTTTAAATTCCAATCATATTTCTTAGACATAAATGAAGAAAACAACTAGTCACTTTTAAGGCATATGATTGGTTGAAAAAATAAACTGAACGAATGAATGCACTAACTATCGTCGTTAGTGCGTTCTGAAAAAAACTGAAAAAACGGTTTTATTTGTTTTATATATTTAATGACATTTATTAACTTTTTACTAGCAAATACTTTTTTCCTTTTAATATCTCCTGGCCGAGTCATCGAATATTACCGTTTTCTAATTTTATGAAAATCATTAAAATAATAATTAGGTAGCCTTTGTTATTTCACTTAATATGAAAAATTTTGAAAATATGTTAACCATGGCAACAAACAAACTTCAACAAAAAACAAAAATTGCTTTGGTTTTTTAAATTTTTTTGTTCTATCAATTTCTTTCATTATCGGTTGAGGAGTTTCATCTTTATACGCGTTATGAAAACCCATACGCACAAGTAGCACTATTCACTATTGTAAAAAGATAAGATATAAGATGTGCACTTCAGCTTAGAGAAGAAACGGTTGAACTGTTTCTGCAAGAATTAGGAAAAGATTTCGTCAATGCTCTAAAACATGATTTTATCGCAAAAATCCAGGTTCGAATTTTTATTAAACGAAGCAAAAGACTCTCTGCAAGATAGTTAATACGACCGTCTGTTTGGATTTCGCTAAAGATTATGCATGTCGCGTTTAAAATTCTGTTAATTTAGAATTTAAAAAATTAAATAATAAGTTAAGAATAATTAAGATAAAATATTTTTCCGATAGTGCTGGTTCCCATTACAAAAATAAGTATAGTTGCATAAATTTGTTATATCATGATCATAGCGGAACGATTTTTTTCTCCACAACAGCTCACGCGAAAAGTGCATGTGATAGAATTGGTGGAGTTGTTAAGAGACATGTTAATCGTTCCAGTTTACAAAATACAACAACCGATAAGCAGACACCAAAATCTTTGTTTGAGTACGCTCAAACATTTTCCAAGTCTAAAGAATTTGACTTTTGTCCACAAGAAAAACATAACATTCATTAAAAACTTGCAGTCATGGCAAAAAGAATCCCCAAATGAAGAAAACAACTTATCCTGTAAAGTTTTTTCATCTGATGAAAAAAGAATAATTGTAAAATTTTACTAAGAAGAGAAAATAAATACTAGGAGAATGTAAATATCATATTTTCTTTGTAAAAATGGGGCGCTTGCACACCTAAAAACTATTATCGTAACATAACCATTAAAGAATATTTTTTTTTGTTTTCATAATTATCATCTTGATTATATGTTGTAGAATACACAATAATTTAAAATCATCTGCAGCGTTGAGAAGTCCTTGAATTTCCTATTTGTTTATTGCTAATGGCGATTTTTATGACCCAAAATTTAATTTTTTTAATTATATAATTTTTTCTATAAAATATAAACCAATCTTAGAATTTTCACTGTACTAAAACTAAATTTCATTTGTTTCATCAGGAGATATCGAAATATAAACACGAAGCCATCAAAAACTTTGAAGGCGTATAACTTATGAATAAAAATTTTTTTTGAAATTTAAAACTTTGTATTAAATTTAGATATATTAAATTAACCGACTTACCAATTTTCGCTAAAAAATTCGAACATCATGTTTTTTCCGATCCACTTGAGAAATTTTCACTCTAAATGATAATTAACTTGATAAAAAAACACATGTGAATTTTTCATATAATAAACTTTAAAAAATCGAATAAAAAAATCCATACGGAATCTCTCACTTTTTTTTTGTAAATCTGTTTACTTAAAAATTTTTGAAAAAAAAAAAAAGAATTTTTGTAATATAAGCTTTGAAGTAAACGAAGATTTAACGCGCCGCGCCGCGCCGCCTAGCGGAAAAGAGGAACATTATGAATTGCCAACTTACACATTTCGATTATTCAACTATTTTTCTCTTTACTTGCAAAAATATACGTAAATCGCGTACTCAAACAAAAATCCAGAAACCACTTTTTTTCTTTCGTCAATTATGAGCAATAAATCAAAATTTCAGATTTTTAAAAATTAAAAAATTTAAAAATCGACAAAAAAATGTACGTTTTCAAAATAATAGCCCATCTATAAGTTATCAATATAGGAAAATTTGTTTATGTTTTTAGGGTTCCGTTTTTTATAACGAACCCTATTGGTGAGAGTAAAACGAGTTTCTCACATTATATCGATCTCGTAAACTATAAATGCTATGGACCTGAAATTTGAGATGCGTATAAAACTAACCTGTCCACATAAGATGACAGATACATATAAAACTAAAGTTGTTTTCGTTTGGTTTACGGTGTTACGATGTGAGACCTTTGAGAAAATACATTTTTTATAGATTGAAGTAAAGCATCTTATGTAAGGGCTTCATTTCAGTAATCTTTAAAAATTTATTTTGGAGTTTTACACCTCACCATTTTTGTATAATTTTGAATAGTAACGTTTTCTTCGTGTTTTCTTACCTCGATTAGCTCCGAACCTAACTAATCGAAAATCTTCAAATGTATTTGAAATGATAGAAAAATTAGTAAGTTTTTAATAAAAAATATATAAAATCTCCTACGTTTCAACACTAATGGACAGAAAAATTTGTAAAAATTCAGAGTTAGGAAATTTGGTAAATTTTGAATGAAAATTATAGCGAAGTCTCAAATAATTATATTTCTGCGTATTATAGAACGGGGGTAGACAGGGTAAAAAAAAAACCTTTTTTGACCAAAGCAAGTGGGGTGTCATTTGAAAGAGCACCTAATTTAGAAATCACTGCAATTTTTTTAGAATTTTGCGGTGCACAGTTTTTGTCAAAATAGCTCTACTTTCATGCCGTTCTCCCGAACTTTTGTTAAAGATTTACTGTTACACCTTAAACCAACCAATTTTCTTATAAGGATGATATCAATATGGCAATTCGGAACTTACACACCAGAAACTCAATTTCTTTATTTAATAAAATTTGTTTGATGTTTTCCATATCATTTTCAAGTAGAGAGAGGTAAGTGCATCAGGTCATTTGGAACTCAGGGAATACATAGATCGTAAAGTTTTTATCATAATTCAAATTTTGAAATTTATGTTAGCTAATAAAGACAAATATGACATTGCATGATTAAGAGAAAAACAACAACAACAACAACAAACAACAACAACAAAAAAAATTCTTAAGAATCGTCACAAAATCTTGAGATTCCTACCGAATATCTCAAGAATTTTCAAAGAATTTTGAGAATATTTGGATGCACAGAGTTTCTTCAGATAATCTAAAGAATCAAGAAAATCTTTTACAAATCTGGAAAATATTTAGAGAACCTTGAAAATCTTTAGAGACCTATAAATAATATTTGAATATTTAATACACCTTTTTTCTTTGTGATTTACCATGATACTTTAATTTAAAAAAAATCTTCGTAGTAGAAAACATATATTAAAAACAAAAAAATGGTAAGATGAGCATGTTGTACATCCGTGCTTACCACAGTAGTGGTAACCTGGATTTTTGACATTTCGAGATATTAGCACTTTTTAATTTTCAATTTTCACAGTCACTTAAAACTATATTTATAGTCAAAAAGTTTTCAAATTAGGTTTGAATCAGAAAGATTAAAGGTTGTTTTATTTGTTAATAATATAAATTTTTTTTGGATAATTAAATAGTAGCTGCGTTTTTTTCATTTGGGTCAGGGTCAAGGTCTAGATCAACTCTATTTTTTACATGTAAAAACAACAACAACTTAACCCAGATATTTATCTGGGTCTGGATCAATGATCTAAAATATTTTGGTTACATAAAATTGCAACAGATGGCGAAACGTAGGTTTTGATTTTATAAGGTTGGTATGGTCATTTTAAAGCTTATAAATGTCAAAGAGAATTTATTCAAAATAAAAAAACTGTCAAAGATATTTTGTTAAATTTGTTTAAAATCAATTTTAATATGATTTGATTTCAACATGATTTCAATAAATTTGCTTAAAATTAATTTTAAAGCAGTATCTACGATATAAAATCCATATTTTTTAATGAATAGATGTTTACAATTTTTTATTAATTATCAATTACTTTATTTCACGCCATTTGCAATAATCAATGAACATTGCCATATGTAAAAAAATGGATTAGTGTTTCTGATTAAATTTTTTTGAATTTTTTTTATATGAAGTTTTATTTTTCAAGAGACGTTAAATATTTTTTGAATTTTTTTTATATTGAGTTTTAATTTCAAAATGGCGCTACAAGTTCACAATTTTTTTTCCTCTCAGCTCAGTGTTGCCAACAATTTAAAATATAATATTTTTTTTCTGTGCGTGACCCACATCGTTTTTTTCAAACCTTGACCCTGACCCAAATGAAAAAAACGCAGCTAGTATATTTGACGTATCTTATAAATACGTGTTACAAAAATAACAACGATATGTCAATAAAATCAATTTATTTTATTATTTCACTCGAAAAACTTAGTAAATATAAAACTGCAAATAATAAATATACTTAGGAACAAATGATTTAATATCTAAGTATTGAAATAATAACGCAATTATCGCAATTAATTATTTACCATTTAATAACGAGATACGTCATTTTGCCTTAGTAACATAGAGATATACGTCTTTTTTGCCTTAGTAAAGTCGAGAGTCATACATAATACTAAGGTATTTTATCGTAAATTTCTAAGTTACGACTGAAATAACTTAGTAATTGATAGATACGGCAAATTGCTGCAGTAATTGATAATCGTAAAGAAGAAACAGCATATTTAAAAGAGTTATTTTTGAATGAAAAAATAAATTAAATATTTTAATTATATGATAAAAATATCCATCGACTGTTATTATATCATCTTAGATTCATAACTCAAAAATCCAATCCGCAAAAAATCCAAGTTACCACTTCTGTGCTTAGCACGGCAGTGTATGAAAAGATGATTCAAACCTACATGCTTTGATTTACGTTACGTTAGATGGAAAGATTTAAAAAACTTTTGTTTCTGTAGAAAAAAAAATATGCCGTTTATCATGCTCGTGAAGATGCTGCTGTATTACGTCACGGCTGGTATTCAATCTACAAATGTTTTGGAATTTGAATGTTAAATCTTTTAATCAAAACAAATTAACCAATGATAACAATGAATGTCAAGCTATCTTTTTGCCATTTCCTCCTTGCATAAATGTTTTGTAACATAAAAGCATAAAAAACATGAAATTTGGCATAAGCACTCTAATAAATACAGGTGAATGACCTTTCGTGGCAGTTTTTACTCTTACATGGGATCATCAATAGCACAAAAAACTAAGTCAGTTCTAGTTCAGTCTAATTTTGAGACATTTTCTTTAGAATCATTTTCGCTTCTAATCTTCTTATCTGACCTACAATTGCTTAATGTATCAATATACATTCTTACCTAAATAATCGTTTTTGTAGCATTTCGAAAAACGATTTGTTTTTAAAGAATGATGTTGTGTTTGATAGTAAAAGACATGCAAAATGCCATTTTAAATTCTATTTTGTTATATGTTATTTCATTAAAGAAAACCCAAATCATAATTGTTTCTATTTAAATGGCTCACAAAACAGCAAAAGAGAAATTAAATAAATTAACCAAAGCGCACTGTACATACAAATATACATTTTGTATGAGTACACAAAGAAGTACTTGCTACAGTACTGTTTAATTCTCCTGTAAGCGAAAATTCAAACTTATAAAAGTATGTACATATTTGTAAAAAACATAATAATTTTCTTTCGGTGTATTTAGGATGCTGTGAATCAAGAAAGCAGAGCAACAAACTGATACTGCGCAGTTATGACACAAATAAGAATATGAGTGTTTTCCATCGATTTTCATTTCCTCTGATTCAGTTATTCTTTAGAGATATCAATGCAAAATAATAATACTCTGTTATGCTAGTTTTCAACTATATGTATACAGATACACTCAACGCTTACATTTTGAAAAATTTAGTTAAAGCGAGATCGAATTAAAATCTGCGAAATAAAACGAAATGTTATTTAGTCATTTTGCGCCTCTACGGTGGAATAATGCTACTAAATTTGTTTTCTCTTAATTTTTACCAAAGTGTTTAGCTACTTAAACCATTATAAAAACAAATCATCAAACTTGTAACTGAACAATTCTGTTTATATTTCCTATACCTGTAACCTACAAAATGTTTATGTGTAATGAGCGGTAAAAAGATACCACAATTTACAAAAAAAAATAGAGCAGTGAAAAGTAAAAAAAATCAGTTCAAATGAAGTTAAAATTGTTTTTCATTGTTTTTGGACAAATTTTGATTGAAGTGATTGGTAATCCAGATGCCAAGCGCTTATATGATGATTTATTAAGCACTTATAACAGGTTGATCCGACCTGTTAGTAATAACACCGATACGGTTTTGGTAAAATTAGGATTGCGACTATCACAACTAATTGATTTGGTAAGTAAAGTACTTTTATGTTCAAAAGTGAATATAATACTGTTTTGTTATATGTATAGTGAAGTGCAGTAAAGTTTATATATAAATATATATATATATATATATATATATATATATATATATATATATATATATATATATATATATATATATATATATATATATATATATATATATATATATATATATATATATATATATATATATATATATATATATATATATATATATATATATATATATATATATATATAGATATATATATATATATATATATATATATATATATATATATATATATATATATATATATATATATATATATATATATATATATATATATATATCTATATATATATTAATATATATATATATATATATATATATATATATATATATATATATATATATATATATATATATATATATATATATATATATATATATATATATATATATATATATATATATATATGTATATATATATATATATATATATATATATATATATATATATATATATATATATATATATATATATATATATATATATATATATATATGTATATATATATATATATATATATATATATATATATATATATATATATATATATACATATATTCATATATATATATATATATATATATATATATATATATATATATATATATATATATATATATATATATATATATATATATATATATATATATATATATATATATATATATATATATATATATATATATATATATATATATATATATATATATATATATATATATATATATATATATATATATATATATATATATATATATATATATATATATATATATATATATATATATATATAAATATATATATATATATATATATATATATATATATATATATATATATATATATATATATATATATATATATATATATATATATATATATATATATATATATATATATATATATATATATATATATATATATATATATATATATATATATATATATATATATATATATATATATATATATATATATATATATATATATATATATATATATATATATATATATATATATATATATATATATATATATATATATATATATATATATATATATATATATATATATATATATATATATATATATATATATATATATATATATATATATATATATATATATATATATATATATATATATATATATATATATATATATATATATATATATATATATATTATATATATATATATATATATATATATATATATATATATATATATATATATATATATATATATATATATATATATATATATATATATATATATATATATATATATATATATATATATATATATATATATATATATATATATATATATATATATATATATATATATATATATATATATATATATATATATATATATATATATATATATATATATATATATATATATATATATATATATATATATATATATATATATATATATATATATATATATATATATATATATATATATATATATATATATATAT